>UESW01002405.1:131815-228230 GCA_900491605.1 Calamus simplicifolius
CTTAGATGATCGGAGTTGAAATATTAACTTCTCCAAACCTTCTGACGAAGATCTAACCCTGTCCAAAATGTCTGAACAACCTTCCGTTGAACAATTGGCTGGACGTATCGATCTTCTTCCCATGAGCTGGAAGACCCAGAATGAGTGCGACTCGTCGGCACTGAATAAAATTGGCTTTCCATAGAAAATAACTCGTCGCCTCCATTGTGACATCTTATGATGTCTGCTAGCAGTCGCCCATCGACTGTGAACGTCTGCATGTCGACGAAGGCACCAAATGGGGTCCTTCGAATAAGTTTTGTATGCCGTCTAGTGAACCCCATCTTCCAAACCTTCTGAACGTATACGGCTGGCCTACAACTATTCTTAAACAGCTGGGAAGCCTTCACTGGGGGGACTGGGGGACTGGAACAATTTTCATGTTAACTGTAACAGGGGGTAAGACATAAGACATACTTATCAGCTGGGTGCCATTATGTATGTGACTATGGTGTCATGAAATTTTAAGAGAGGATGTCATAATATTTTAACATAGGGATAAACATACCTGAAGGGGCCGCATCCTCATTCGAATGAAGAACAATGTTCTTGCTTTGTTCTGCCATTTTCTCCGTCTGGTTCTTCCTTGTTCGCGGTCTTCGTCCACAAACGAAAGCACTCATCTTCATGAATGAAGTAGATGGAAGAAAGAACTATGGAAGAAATTTAGGACACCAGTGGCTTCTCGAGCAAGACACGAAGGATGGCTTCTCGAGCAAAAGGATGGCTTCTCGAGCAACAGATGAAGGACCTCTAGGGTTTATGCCGACCTCAGAGAAATACAAAGGACACCACACACCAGGATCGCCACGATCACATCACACTGATACGCAAACCCATAGGAACTGGCCATGTTTTGCAACTTTTCTCGAAAAGATGACATAGCTGAGTTACTAGGGTGTCATCGAATTACAACTAGGGTGACGTCAAAATTTCCGCCTTGTTCAAATATATCGTAGTGGTGTCATAAGTTTATAACAAGGGTGTCGTAAAGTTTTAACTGGGGTGTCAAGAATGGGTGTCACGGGGATTCTCTCCGTGGTCAGTTATATAAGCACGGGTGTCGTAAGCACGGGTGTCGTAGCATTGGTGCTAGGGTGTCGTGAGCTTTTAACTAGGGTGTCGCGAAGGATTTTCAGCCGAATTCCTCCTGGGGTGTCATGGGGATTCTCTTCGTGGTCAGTTTTAAGCATGGGTATCGTCGCCTTAAAGCTAGAGCGTCATGAGATTTCAACTGGGGTGTCACGAAGGATTTCGCCGAATTTCACCAGGGTGTCGCAGCATTGGTACTAGGGTATCGCAGTATTTGGCTTCCCACACCTCTTCAGTAATGGTTTCTGTTCACGAGGGGGGCGAATTCCTCCTGGGGTGTCGCGGGATTCTCTCCGTGGCCAGTTTTAAGCATGGGTGTCGTAGCATTGGTGCTAGGGTGTCGTGAGGTTTCAACTGGGGTATCGCAGCATTGGTACTAGGGAGCTCGGCTTAGTTTGAAACCCACGACACCCTAGTTGAAAACCCACGACCCTAGTTCAAAAGCCACGACACCCTAGTTCAAAACCTACGACACCCATTCAGAAAACGTTAAGACAAAGCATTAGTTCAAATTCATGACACCCTAGTTGAAAACCAACGACACCCTAGTTCAAAACCTATGACACCCATTCAGAAAACGTTAAGACAAAGCATTAGTTCAAAACCCACGACACCCTAGTTGAAAACCGACGACACCCTAGTTCAAAACCTACGACACCTATTCAGAAAATGTTAAGACAAAGCATTAGTTCAAAACCCACGATACCCTAGTTGAAAACCCACGATACCCTAGTTCAAAAACTCACGACACCCTAGTTCAAAATCGATGACACCCTAGTTTAAAACCTACGACACACATTCAGAAAACGTTAAGAAAAGCATTAGTTCAAAACCCACGACACTCTAGTTGAAAACCCACGACACCCTAGTTGAAAACCCACGGCACCCTAGTTCAAAAGCCACGACACCCTAGTTCAAAACCTACGACACCAATTCAGAAAATGTTAAGACAAAGCATTAGTTCAAATCCCACGACACCTTAGTTGTAAACCCACGACACCCTAGTTCAAAACCTACGACACCCATTCAGAAAACGTTAAGACAAAGCATTAGTTCAAAACCCACGACACCCTAGTTGAAAACCCATGACACCCTAGTTCAAAACCCACGACACCATAGTTCGACACCCTATTTCTACCCGCCATCTTATCTGGTAGGAGATCCTGAAAGCCATCGTCAAGCTCATAAACCACAACCTCAACCCCAGACTCCCGCTCCGTGGCACCATCATCCATAGGAAGAATGTTTTTACAATCAAAAAGAGTTTTTTATCGTCAAACTCATAAATCACAACAACCTCATAACGAAAGAATGTTTCGTGCTGTGGGACGACATTTCCTCCAGAAGTTTTTGTACAAAGACTCAAGTAGCCAGGTATTCCAGCCTCAAAGCTGAAATATTTTCCTTCGATCGGACTCTCATAGCAGGGCGTAGGATCGTGCTCAAACCTTTGACTGATTCCTTAGCATTCGAAAGCCAGAGCGAGGGGGAAGAAAGAGTTTTTCTTGTATAGATGAAATTCAAGAGAAAATGGCGATAGAAGAAGGCTGGAGGGTGTTGCTACTGAAATCTTATCCTCCAACTCGGGCGCGTTTGGGTTTCGAGATGGGCTTCCTCCTGGGTGGACCTGCAAAACAGTCCTCACGCGAGAGGCGTTGGGGGTGGCCCTCTATGGAAGACCCTCCGACGCTCAAGTCAGTGGAGATCGACAGTCAACAAAAATGAAGAGAAGGCTATCGCTAAAGAGTCTCTCCCAGGACTCTGAGCAGAGCGGTAATGGCGGAAGCAAAGGCAGAGAGAGAGAGGGGGAGAGAGAATTAGTGAGCGAGTGTACGCATAAGAGATGGTGTACCTGAGGAGGATCTGAGGCTGTGGTATTTATAGAGGATCACCTGGTTGCTTTAGAGCATCGTGGGTCCGAAGGCCATTGAGATCTGAATCCAATTTGTTATAAGATCGGTAGGATTCGTATCTGGTTAGTTAGAGGATCGACGGCTGGGAGAGCTTGTTGACATCTCGAGATTTGGTGGGGGCCTAGGCTCCAGGGCTTTAGGCCACTTTCAGATATGATTCCTATTTGGAATCTCACTATTTTAAGCTTTCCCGCATCGAATTTCGTAGAGGTGTAGGTATCGCTCGGGTTAGGCCGAGTGATAGAAGAGATCGGCTAGAAAGGCCGGGTGATGGGATGGCTCGGTTAGGGCCAAGAGACATAGCTCGGCTCGAGAGGCCGAGAGATTATAGCTCGGCTCGAGGGGCCGAGAGACGATAGACGATAGCTCGGCTCGAGGGGCCGAGAGACGATAGCTCAGCTCGAGAGGCCGAGAGATTATAGCTCGGCTCGAGGGGCCGAGAGACGATAGACGATAGCTCGGCTCGAAAGGCCGAGAGACAATAGCTCGGCTTGAGAGGCCGAGAGATTATAGACGATAGCTCGGCTCGAAAGGCCGAGAGATGATAGCTCGGCTCGAGAGGCCGAGAGATTATAGCTCGGCTCGAGGGGCCGAGAGACGATACGATAGATAGCTCGGCTCGAAAGGCCGAGAGATGATAGCTGGGCTCGAGGGGCCGCGCCTTAGGAACTCTTGGCTCGGTGGAGCCTAGGGTGCTCCGACCTACCGAGGTTGACTTATCTCTGGCGGGTGTCGCACAGCGGGTAGGAATCAAGGCTAGCCTTAGCCATGAACACGATTATTGATGCATAGCGATTTTACCCCTCAACACATGCCCCCCACTCCCTAGTTCAAAGCGTAGGTTCGGGCATAGGGAGTATAATTCCAGGTGGCATGACTTGAACGGAGGGATCTGGAGTTGACAGCCTGCGCAATGATGCCCTATTTGATGCCGCGCGGCCGCCGTGCCTTTGTGGGTAAGGCTCCTTTGGGGCAATGGTTGGAGAATCGCCACGTAGCAAATCCCAGTTTTGACGGCATTCGAAATGGCGGTTCCGGGCGTCTCGATCGAAACGCCTTATCTTTTCTCTTAAGGCAGTTTCCTTAGGGAGAAAGCAAAGTCGAAACAGTGCTGCTCCCGTTCACAGGGCTCTTTCGTTCCTCTGTAATTTCGCTCGGTGTTTCTCTCGGCTAGCAGAATGATGAGCCCCGACGACATGGCTTCGGAGATTGCCGCCGAGGATTTGGGGAGAATACGTCAACAGTACGGCATTCCCTCGAATGTTCTTCTGAGATTTCCGGAGCCCGAGCATAGGTTTCGCAGGATCTGAAGAACGGATCTTTCTTTATGAAGACAGCCTGAAGGCGGACCTCCGATTTCCCCTGCATCCTTGGTGAAGGAGATCATGAGATTCTACAATATTTGCCCGATTATGGTAGCTCCCAACAGTTGGCGCAGCATCATCGGGTTTATCTCAATGTATAGCCGGATTCAGGTAACGGCAACTCTTCCTCTCTTTCGTGCCTGTTTCCATTTGATATTTGGAGGAAATCGGAGTGGCCTTACATCGGACCTCGGAGGTCATTCAAGACGATAACAGACAAACCATCGTCCATAAAGGAGTGGAAGGTTAGATTCTTTATTGCCGAGGGGAACATCGGCTCCGATTTTTCCCGGGAATGGGGAAACTTTGTTCGGGATGTGGAAGCACATCCGACCCTGTCTGAACAGGAGGAGGATTTGGAGGTCCTTCGTGATGGCAGGATGTTTTCGGCTAATGATTTATTATCGGAGGAGGCTCTCTTCGCCGCCGGGCTTAGCCCCCTCGACCCGCATGGTAAGTTTTTTTTTTTCCATTGATTTTTACTCGAGCAAAGATATCTCGGTCTGACCGATTGTTATCTATCACCACAGCCAAGAAGTCTGAACTATCGGGCCGCATAAAGAAAAGAATGAGCAAACGCCCGAGTGAGAGCAGCGGTGGAGAGAAACGCAAGCCTGAAAAGAGGGCTCGCTTCTCCGAAGAGCGCTCGCCGAGGTTGGGGTAATCACAGCGGGGGCGCTGGAAATAGAGGAGGACTCAAAGAGGACTGCTGAGATCCCTTGTCCTTCAGTGGTTGAAATAGTAGATAGCCGGACGAGACTCCGTTGGCTTGTCCGGAAGCCCCTCCTTTGGAAGATGAGCCAATGGCTGGCACAACGGAGCTCGGTGCCCCTGAGGGCTCGCCTCCGGGCGAGAAGATGTCTCTAGCCTTGTCGGGAGGACAGGAGGGAGCAACCGCAAATGTCGGGCCCAAGACGAGCTTTCCATTGGAGGGCTCCCCCGGAGGGATTCAATGGCGGCGACATCGGGTCGACTGTGGCGGAGGCTCGCAAGGAGCCTACGGCTGGAGAACCTCTTCCTGGAGAGGTTGGGGCAACTGACGAACAAACTGAGGCCTTGGTGGAACCTACAGGGGAGGAGTAGGTGCTGCAATCGAGGGAAGGAATTCGGACGAGGGGTTAGGGCAAGGTAAGAATCTTGCGGCCGAAGCTTCTTCCACCAAAGTTTCGGGTAAACTGGCGCATGGGCTGGCCGAGTTATCCGAGGCATCCCAGGTTAGTATTTTGCTGAGGGAGGTCGAGAGGGCAAAGGCTCCTCAGTTGGAGGTCGTCCGGACCGATCCTTTGGACGGCGACGGTCAGCCCAGTGGCTCGGAATCAGCCGTCGAGGCGGCGTTTGTGGACCTAATGAGGTCAGCACTGTACCGGGCGCAGGTCCCTCGGCGAACGAGTTCGCAGACCTAGATCTGGTTGATGCTGCGTTTGGCCAGCGGGGTGTGGCGACGGAAGCCCATCTTCTCCCTGAGATCAACAATTCTACCCTTATGGGGCTAGCCAGGTCCTACATCTCCTGGGTGAGTCATTATTCCTGAGTAGTGAATACTTTCTGGCTAGTTCGGTCGCGCTTTTCTCACTTGTGTTTCGTTCTGCAGAGTGCTTTGATCACCAGGGCGCTGTGCTGGCGCTTGAATCTGGCGACAGGAGCCAGCGCCCAGGCCAGGAGAGTCAGCGCCGAGCTTTGATCGCGAGCGGAGGCGTCCGATACATTTGAGCAAGCTCTGGGTACCGCCCACGAGAATTTAAAGAAGATGAGGGTGCTGCATCAGGCCGCCCTAGATGATGCGTCCAAGCTGAGGCTCGAAGTGAAAGAGCTACGCGGGCTCCTGGCGAAGTTCGATGACACATGCTTGGAGTTATCGCAGATCAAATCCAGGCATTCCGAAGAAATGGAAACTGTTAAGAAATAGTTTAGCGAAAGCCTGGGCAGGCAGAGGAGAGAGGCCGTCGAGGAGAGAAACCGCCTGAATAGAATGCTTGGCGAGTTGGGGGAGAAGGTGCGGCAACTTAACCGTGGTATCGCCGACAGGGACGAAAAGATCAAGTGGCACCAGGAAAAGCTAACCCAATTCGATAGAGAGCTCTCCCAAGCCTGGGGGGAAGCCGATGGTAGGAGTCGAAGATCAATGACCTTAAGAGCAGGATCAAGCAAATTAGGGCCGATAAACATAGGGCCATTGGCGAAGGCCAAGGAGCTGACCAGGAGGTTAGCTCGGCAGGAGGAGGAGGTATGGTACTACCCCCCTTTTTAGCTTCCTTTACTGGCTCATCATGGCATCGGCTAATTCTGTTTTTACAGATGAAGAAGGCGGAGCTGGAGAATCAAGTCAGACGCAGTCCCTGCAAGGGAACTGGCATCTAGCCGAGGGAGGAACTCGGAGCTCGAGAGGCGGGTCAGTGAGACTGAGGAGCAGATTGCCTTACTACGGGGTCAAGTTGCTAAACTGAAATGCGGCTCGCTCTACTCAGGGGCGAACAAGATGCAACTTGTGTCGATGCCTACCAGCTTGGTGTAAAGGAAACTCGAAGCAAGATATCTAAGGAGCCTTACCCACAAAGGCACAGCGGCTGCGCGGCATCAAATAGGGCATCATTGCGCAGGTTGTCAACTCCAGATCCCTCCGTTCAAGTCATGCCACCTGGAATTATACTCCCTATGCCCGAACCTACGCTTCGAACTAAGGAGTGGGGGGCATGTGTTGAGGGGTAAAATCGCTATGCATCAATAATCGTGTTCATGGCTAAGGCTAGCCTTGATTCCTACCGCTGTGCGACACCCGCCAGAGATAAGTCAACCTCGGTAGGTCGGAGCGCCCTAGCCCCCACGAGCCAAGGGTTCCCAAGGCGCGGCCCCTCGAGCCGAGCTATCGTCTCTCGGCCTCTCGAGCCGAGCTATCGTCTATCGTCTCTCGGCCCCTCGAGCCGAGCTATAATCTCTCGGCCTCTCGAGCCGAGCTATCATCTCTCGGCCCTCGAGCTGAGCTATCGTCTATAATCTCTCGGCCTCTCGAGCCGAGCTATCGTCTATCGTCTCTCGGCCCCTCGAGCCGAGCTATAATCTCTCGGCCTCTCGAGCCGAGCTATCGTCTATCGTCTCTCGGCCCCTCGAGCCGAGCTATAATCTCTCGGCCTCTCGAGCCGAGCTATCGTTTATAATCTCTCGACCCCTCGAGCTGAGCTATCGTCTCTCGGCCGAGCTATCGTCTATCGTCCGAGCTATAATCTCTCGGCCTCTCGAGCCGAGCTATTGTCTATAATCTCTTGGCCTCTCGAGCCGAGCTATCATCTCTTGGCCTCTCGAGACGAGCTATCGTCTATCGTCTCTCGGCCCATCGAGCCGAGCTATAATCTCTCGGCCTCTCGAGCCGAGCTATCGTCTATAATCTCTTGGCCTCTCGAGCCGAGCTATCGTCTCTCGGCCTCTCGAGCCGAGCTATCGTCTATCGTCTCTCGGCCCCTCGAGCCGAGCTATAATCTCTTGGCCTCTCGAGCCAGCTATCGTCTCTCGGCCTCTCGAGCCGAGCTATCGTCTATCGTCTCTCGGCCCCTCGAGCCGAGCTATAATCTCTCGGCCTCTCGAACCGAGCTATCATCTCTCGGCCTCTCGAGCCGAGCTATTGTCTATCGTCTCTCGCCCCTCGAGCCGAGCTATCGTCTCTCAGCCTCTCGAGCCGAGCTATCGTCTCTTGGCCCTAATCGAGCCATCCCATCACCCGGCCTTTCTAGCCGATCTCTTCTATCACTCGGCCTAGCCCGAGCGATACCTACACCTCTGCGGAATTCGGCGCGAAAAGCTTAAATAGTGAGATTCCAAACAGTAATCATATCTGAAAGTGGCCTAGAGCCCTGGAGCCTAGGCCCCAACCAAATCTTGAGATGTCAACAAGCTCTCCCAGCCGTCGATCCTCTAACTAACCAGATACGAATCCTACCGATCTTATAACAAACTGGATTCAGATCTCAACGGCCTTCGGACCCACAACGCTCCCAAGCAACCAGGTGATCCTCTATAAATACCACAGCCTCAGATCCCCTTAGGTACGCCATCTCTTATGTGCACACTCGCTCACTGATTCTCTCCCCCCTCTCTCTCTGCCTTTGCTTTCGCCATTACCGCTCTGCTCAGAGCCTGGGAGAGACTCTTCAGCGAGAGCCTTCTCCTCATTTTTGTTGACTATCGATCTCCACTAACTTGAGCGTCGGAGGGTCTTCTGCAGAGGGCCACCCCCAATGCCTCACGCGTGAGGACTATTTTGCAGGTCCGCCCAGGAGGAAGTCCATCTCGAAGCCCGAACGTGCCCGAGTCGGAGGATAAGATTTCAGCAGCAACAGAGGGAAAGGGCATTTTCGTCTGCATGCTAATTTTAAAAAAAAAGCAAAGCGCTTTTCATGGTCGTCACGATCCGAACGTAACATCATAGCAGAACTATACCATCCTGCACGTCAGCCATATATGATCTATGTGGATCAATCAGGAGAAATGGTGTAGTCTATATAGGACTTGCTATACCGATGACGATGTACAAAGGCTTTTCCTTTAAACCTAAAGAGAACGGAGCCACTCTGGTACGGTGGGCTCCCACGCAGCCCAATCTATAGCGAATCAAACAAGCCAATGTGGCATTCGACCGTTGCCCAGAAATGAACGCCCCACGCCAGCCCCACCACCCTCAAATAAAAATAAAAATAAAAATAAACCAGCTGTTCTCGAGCGCCGCACGTGAGAATCGCTGTCGCGTTCGGAAGTCGATGGACGGCTTGCCGACGCGCTCTCCCTCGTCCCTCCCCGAATAATATATAAATATTTGAACTGAGGTATTATTCTCGTCACCTCGCCAACTTTAGGCTTTTCCATTCTTTTTCTCCCTCGTCCCTCCCCCGAATAATATATAAATATTTGAACTGAGGTATTATTCCCGTCACCTCGCCAACTTTAGGCTTTTCCATTTTTTCTTTTCGGCGATTTTTTTACAGCACGTTAGGAGCGACCTAGTGCTTCGTACTCAGAGAATAATAAACTATAGGCGAGAAGACGAGCTCCTCTTTGTGGCCTTATTCTCTGTTGTCGTCTTCTTGAAACCGCCTGCGCCAGATCTCATCGGCTCCTCCTCCCCTTCTTATTTCATTCTATGACTTGGAGAGGGAGCACGGAGCAATGGCCTTCTTTGTCGGCCTCGTTCTGGGGATCGTCGCTGGCCTTGGGCTGATCGTCGCCTTCCTCCGCTTCGAGGACTCCCGATCCAAGCGCCGCCTCGAGCTGGTGAGCTTCTCACCCTCTTTGGCTTCCACATGCTCTTATTGGCAACTATAACCTTGAAGACTTGTCTAAATTATTACTGTAGTTCTTTTCTGATCGAAAACGGTGCCTTTCCGAGTTGGCTAGTCGTGATAGTTCTATCCCCGTAAAAATGATGATCTTTAGTTGACACAATCAATGAAAAGAATTAATCCTTGGTGGTTCTGCTACTGCATTCTGTTTTCTGATTTTTGATCCACATATCACACCAGAGTCCTTTTTTCCTTATTCTGGAGGAGAGCTATCTCAAATGTTTGCTGAATCATTACTTGTGCTCATGTTTCTCTGACCATGATGACGATCCAAGTTTGTGTCCTGATAAGTGCTCCTATTTCTCTTCTTTTGTTTTTTGTTTCTTCTTCTTTCTTTCTTATTTTATTTATTTGTTTTTATTGCTTTCTTCCATCTTTCCTTTCCTTGTTTTTTTCCCCCTTTTTTGTCGACGGTCATCAATTTTTAGCAAACTAAGAATTTGTAATCAACATGGCTGATGAAAATAAGAAATCTGTTGCTCTGCTTTTCTTTGTTTCGTTGTTGATGTAATATTTGATACTGTTAAGGTGTAAGATTTGGTGTCATCGAATTGTGTAGCGTTTACCCCCAATTAATTTGGATTAAGCTTTGTTGTTGTTATTGTGATTGTTGTTGTTTGCACTGTGTAACATTTGGCTTTGTATTAAATGTTTTTAAATGTGACAAGAACTGAGACTTGCTAATAAAATAAGTTTGTGATTTGCTTTTTAGAATAAAGAAGAATGTCTTGAAGGAGGATAGCCACCCTCACTATGGTAACTTGGAGGTCCCAATCCCTTCAAGTGATGGATCATTTGATCATCTCCTTTTTCTCTTTGTATTTTTTTCAACTTTTCATGAAATATATGATGGATTGTATCAGAATAACGGGCTTTTTGATAAGCCAAGGCAGGTGGAACTGCATGACATAAGCACATTGTACGGCATGGTTTGTTTGCAAAACTTTTGGGCGAGTATAGGAAGTTTGGGAATGATGAATAAGTGAATACATTAAATATAATATCTTATTAGCATTTGTTAAATATGTCTTGAATTTTATATATCGGGTCCAGTTTTTGATCCGACCCGATATTCTTGTTGAGACGGACCAAACCGGTCCAATAGGGTTTATTTTATGGGAGTATTTTTTTGGAACGTATATATATATATACGTGTGAAACTTTTGTAACCCTAATCTTCTCCTCTTTTGATAATGGAATTTTGTTTGCCTTGCCCGTGGATGTAGATCACCATGATCGAACCACGTAAATTCTTGGTTTTCCTTTGTCTGTTTATTGTTTGATTTGTTCATTGAATCTGATTTCCGTAACAAACTGGTATCAGAGCTTTGGTTCGGAAATAATTTTGTTGAAAAAAAAAAGGGATAAACCTAACCCTAATCTCCTCTTCTTCATCTGGGCGGTGCGGCGACGGTTTTTTGGCTGCGGTGGGAGGCGAGGAAGGCTCTCCATGACTCTATGCCGGAAGGCGTACCAATCCAAAATCCCATTCGCTTGTCTCTCCGCTTTCAGGACTCCACTCTCTCAGATCGAGCTCGATCCGAAGGGAACTCGTTCTCTCTTGTATGGCAGCCATTTCGAAGGGCGAGCGCTCGCTGGTAGTTTCGGGAACAGATCCGTGAACCAGATCTGGGCGGCGGCTGGCTCTCGACATCCGTGAACCAGATCCGTGAACCAGATCCGTGAAGGCGGAAGAGCAGGGCCTCTCCGATCGACGGATCTATCGAAGACAAGCTGCTCCCTCCTTCCGCTCACCATCTCCTCTGTTTTGCGGA
This sequence comes from Calamus simplicifolius, assembly GCA_900491605.1. Classification (NCBI taxonomy): domain Eukaryota; kingdom Viridiplantae; phylum Streptophyta; class Magnoliopsida; order Arecales; family Arecaceae; genus Calamus; species Calamus simplicifolius. The sequence goes on from UESW01002405.1 coordinate 143,323, forward strand.
CGCCGTGGCAACGAGCGGCGAGGGGGATTTCCTTGTGATAGAGATCGCGGCTGGGATTTCCTTGTGACAGAGATCGCGGCTCTTCTCCTGCCTCCCGATCCAAACGCAGGGTGACGACGAAGAAGCCGTGGCAACGAGCGGCGAGGGGAATTTTTCTTTGTGACAGCGATCGCGACTCTTCTCCTGTCTCCCGATCCGACGCGCTGGGCGTACCTGCCGCCCTTGGTCGAAGCCGTGACTCTGTTCCAGCCGTGCCGTGAAGAGGAAGCGGCTGTTCCGTCCGTGAAGCTGTTCCCAGGATCTCTTCTTCTTCTTCAATCCAAACGGAAAGATCGTTTCGTTCTTAGGAATTTTTGGGATGTCATCTTTGAAGTTTCAGATTGCACCATTTGATGGACAGAACAACTTCGGATTATGGAGAATAAAGATGAAGGCTTTATTGAAGCGAGAGGGTTCTGTTAGGGCAGTGGATAATAATTATACAGACGACATGACCACGGCTGAGATTGAAGAGATGGATGAGAAGGCGCATAGTGCGATCCAGTTGTCTCTAGAAGACAATGTTTTGCGAGAAGTCGCAGATGAGGAAACAGCGGCCGGTCTTTGGAAGAAACTGGAAAGTCTCTACATGAAGAAATCTTTAACATCGAGACTTTATTTGAAGCAGCGTCTTTATACCCTAAAGATGCGAGAAGGTACGCCTATTAAGGAACACTTGAATGAGTTTAATAAGATTGTTATGGATATGAAAAATCTAGATATTAAACTCGAGGAAGAAGATCAAGCTTTGATCGTGTTATGCTCATTGCCTGCCTCATACGAAAATTTTGTGAACTCGATGCTTTATGGACGTGAATCCATAACTCTAGAGGATGTTAAAGCATCCTTGAATTCTGCAGAATTGAGAACAAAATTGAATGGAAATACTAGTGGAGACAGGGCAGATGGTTTATTCGTGAGAGGTAGGGCCAAGAATAAGGATAAACTTTTAGAAAGAAATCTGTTGGTCGTTCAAAATCTAGGCCACCTGGAGATACGACGAACGTTGAGTGCTACTATTGTCACAAGAAAGGACATTACAAGTCAGATTGTCCTTTGCTCAAGAGAAAGGATAAGCAACGTAGTCAACGTCAAGATGCGGCGAATGTTGCTGAGAAAGATGAGTCTAGTGTGTCAGATAGAGTTCTTACGACATGCTCTGTGTTAGTTTTTCAAACGATGTTTGGATAATGGATACAGGTGCATCATATCACATGTGCCCAAATAGAAATGGTTCACCACATACGAACCATTGAATGGTGAATCAGTTTTTATGGGAAATGATGCAGTATGTAAAATTGTGGGAATTGGTACTGTTCAGATTAAGTGTCATGACAAAGTAGTGAGAACCTTGACTGAAGTTAGGCACATACCAGACTTAAAGAGAAACCTTATTTCTTTGAGCTGTTTGGATTCCATTGGGTGTATGTACTCAGGTGGAGGTGGAGTTCTAAAAGTCACCAAAGGCAATCTAGTTGTGATGAGAGGAAACAAGGTGAATCACTTATATCATCTACAGGGTAGCACAGTTATGGGTTCTTCGATTGGCACATCAAATTCTGTTTCTGTTGATGATAGAACAAAATTGTGGCATATGCGTTTGGGCCATATGAGTGAGCGTGGCATGACAGTTTTGAGTAAACGTGGTTTACTATGTGGTGAGCGGACATCCTCACTAGATTTCTGTGAGCACTGTGTTCTTGGCAAGCAGTGCAAGGTCAGTTTTAGTACAGGCACACATTCAACGAAGGGTACACTCGACTACATACATTCTGATTTATGGGGACCGGCACAAGTTCCATCTAAGGGTGGTGCTCTTTACTTTGTGACATTTATTGACGATTATTTCAGAAAAGTTTGGATTTATTTTCTGAAAAGAAAAAGTGAAGTGTTTGAAACCTTCAAGAAGTGGAAAGCCCTTGTTGAGAATCAGACAGGGAAGAAGATCAAACGTCTTAGGACCGATAACGGTCTTGAGTTCTGTGGTGGTGATTTTAATGAATTCTGTGCAGATGCAGGTATCGTTCGACACCGTACAGTCAGGTACACTCCACAGCAAAATGGAGTGGCAGAAAGGATGAACAGAACTTTATTGGAGAGGGCAAGATGCATGCTCTCTAATGCTGGCATGGAAAAGGTTTTTTGGGCTGAAGCAATTAACACGTCTTGCTATCTGGTTAATCGTTCTCCTTCAACAGCAATTGAATGCAAGAGTCCTTTTGAGATGTGGTCAGGTAAGCCTTGTGATTATTCAAATCTAAAGGTTTTTGGATGCCCTGCTTACTATCATGTTAAGGATGGTAAACTTGAACCTAGAGCAAAGAAGTGTATCTTTGTTGGTTATGCTGATGGTGTGAAGGGTTATCGTCTGTGGTGCATAGAACCTAATTCACCTAAATTCATTATTAGTAGGGATGTTACTTTTAATGAAAAGTTTATGCTAGATCAAAGGAATGTTGTTGATGAGTCTGCAGGAAACCATGAGAGTGATACAAATGAGGTGGAGGTTCAGGTCGAGCTTCGAAAAAAAGGCTCTCAAAATGATTTGAGCGAGCAAATTGTTACTATTGATTCTAGTTCAGATGAGGAAGCTCTAGATGAGGTGGAGCAGCCATACTCTATTGCTACTGGCAGAGAAAGGAGGGAGATTCGAGCCCCTCAAAAATATGGGTTTTCTGATCTGGTGGCTTATGCTCTTACGACAGCAGAAGATATGGGTATTCAGGAACCATCTACTTATACTGAAGCTGTTACTTGTTCGGAATCAGAAAAGTGGACTGTTGCTATGGCTGAAGAACTGGAATCACTTCACAAGAACCAGACTTGGGACTTGGTGCCATTGCCTAAAGAAAAAAGAGCCATTGGGTGTAAATGGGTCTTTAAGAAAAAGGAAGGTATTCCAGGCGTTGAAATTAGTAGATGCAAGGCAAGACTTGTAGCTAAAGGTTACAATCAGAGGGAGGGAATTGATTATGATGAAGTGTTCTCTCCTGTTGTGAAACACACTTCTATTCGTGTGTTGCTGGCTATAGTTGCTCAATTTGACTTAGAGCTTGAGCAACTCGATGTGAAGACAGCCTTTTTGCATGGTGAGCTTGAGGAGACTATTTATATGGCCCAGCCTGAGGGCTATTATGTAGAAGGCAAGGAAGATCTTGTATGTCGATTGAAGAAATCGTTGTATGATTTGAAGCAGTCTCCAAGACAGTGGTATAAAAGATTCGACAGTTTTATGATACGGAGCGGTTATCATAGGAGCAGCTATGATAGTTGCGTGTACTTCAGGGAGGTTTCAGATAAATCCTTTGTCTATCTCCTTTTATACGTGGATGACATGCTCATTGCTGCAAAGAACATGACAGATGTGTTGATCTTGAAGAAATGTCTCAGTAAGGAGTTTGAAATGAAAGATCTGGGTCCTGCCAAGAAGATCTTAGGAATGGAGATTCAGAGAGACAGAAAAGCAGGTAAGTTATATCTCTCACATAGGAGATATATTGAGAAGGTACTTGAGAAGTTTGGCATGCAAAACTCTAAGCCTGTCAGTACACCTTTAGCATCATATTTTAGACTCTCAGCTATACATTCACCTCAGTCAGAGGTCGAGGAGGCTGTAATGTCTCCTGTCCCATACTCCAGTGCAGTTGGTAGCTTGATGTACGCTATGGTATGCACTCGTCCCGACATTGCGCAGGCAGTTAGTGTGGTTAGCAGATATATGGCACATCCTGGAAAGGTCCATTGGCAGGCAGTGAAATGGATACTTAGGTATCTTAGAGGCTCCACAAAATTGGGCCTAATGTTTGATAGAAATAGTTCTAATTGTACTTCTGTTGTGGGATTTGTGGATTCTGATTATGCTGGGGATATTGATAAGAGAAGATCTTTGACTGGCTATCTTTTCACATTATCTGGCTCGGCTATAAGTTGGAGATCAACTTTACAGTCAACAGTTGCTTTGTCTACAACAGAGGCAGAGTATATGGCAGCAGCAGAAGCAGTAAAAGAAGCTATTTGGTTACGAAATCTTGTTCAAGAACTTGGGCTCAAGCAGGAAGACAATTCAGTTGTCTTTTGTGACAATCAGAGTGCTATTTGCTTGATTAAAAATCAAGCATATCATGAGAGGACTAAGCACATTGATATCAAGTATCATTTTATTCGAGAGGCATTTACTGAGAGAAATATTATAGTAAAGAAAGTAGATACTGCTGACAATCCTGCTGATATGCTGACCAAGATAGTTCCCGCCAACAAGTTTAAGCATTGCTTGGACTTGATTGGCATGCTTGTTTGAGGTTTGCTCCTTCTGGGGCTTGGTGGCGAGGTGAATGAAAGTTCTATATTTGTTTTTCCTGAAGTGGATATGTTTTTCGCTGCATCCCTTGTTTCCTACACCGAGTTAGCTCACGTAGGCTTAGGGATGCTGGGAGAATATGTTCAACTTCTAGTTTGTTAATTCAAGCCAAGGTGGAGATTTGTTAAATATGTCTTGAATTTTATATATCGGGTCCGGTTTTTTGACCCGACCCGATATTCTTGTTGAGACCGGACCAAACCGGTCCAATAGGGTTTATTTTATGGGAGTATTTTTTTGGGGCGTATATATATATATACGTGTGAAACTTCTGTAACCCTAATCTTCTCCTCTTTTTGATAATGGAATTTTGTTTGCCTTGCCCGTGGATGTAGATCACCATGATCGAACCACGTAAATTCTTGGTGTTCCTTTGTCTGTTTATTGTTTGATTTGTTCATTGAATCTGATTTTCGTAACAGCATTCCATCTTTTTAGTGCTTTTTTTGGGGGGGGCTAACAACTGCTAGGGCCTTCTTAATTGCCACCCCTAATTAATATACCAGCGGTGATTTTTATTCAAACTTTGGGCCAGCTTATTCTACTTTCATTTATCCTTTGTTTATTTATTTATCAATGAAGACATTGTCATGTTTTTCATATTTGTTCGTTGCAACATCATCAGCAACATATCATCTTACAGATATTGTCTTGTATTTTCTGTAGCTTCCAATATTTTCCTATTTTCTGATTTTTCCGGTTTCTTTTTTCTTTTCTTATATACCTCTGTGTTTTAATTATTTAAAAAAAAATAATTTCAGGTTGAGACATCTAAAACCAGAACCATTCAAATGGCTGAAATTTTCAGTTGGCCCTTCAACAGGTGCATGAACCAAAACTGAGGTTGAAACTATACAGACATGGAGATTTACATGTCTACCTAGGCTATGTTCTAGAACATGTTTTCCAAAACTAATTATCTAAAGCTAGATCAATGCGGTGGGTTTGTTATTGTAGGATATTCTATCTAGCAGGAATTAGAATCTTGCTTAACTAATTTGTTGTTCATCAGTGGTGATTGCAACTTGTGTTATTTATGCTTCTAGAACTAAAGTATGCTTATAACTTGGTGCAGGCTGCTACCTTGGCGGCTTTTGCAAAGATGACAGTTGAAGATTCGAGGAAGATTCTTCCAGGTGAATTTTACCCATCATGGGTAGTTTTTTCACACCGCCAGAAGTTGAGTTGATTTGTTTTGCTTCTTATTGCAGCATTTTATCTGCCACTTCTATTTCTTTGTTTGTTTATACTGGTTTTGTTGTTCTTGCAGTTGAAATGGCTTAACCAAGAGCTGATAAAAATCTGGCCTTACATTAATGAGGTTCTCCTTCCTTTCTTGCAGCTTAATATCTGAGCATTGGAACTATCATCAGCTTATTTCTCTCAGACATCATAAGTTGCTTCTTTTAACTGAAAATATTAACTTGTCATCAAAGAAGCGGTTTTTCTGCTGGCATGGTGATGTAGTTGTGTGATTGTGTTTGTTGTTGGTTGCTACAGGCCGCATCTGAGCTGATAAAAAGTTCTGTTGAGCCAGTTCTTGAACAATATAGACCAGTCATGTTAGCCTCCCTCAAATTTTCGAAGCTAACTCTTGGTACCGTTGCTCCCCAATTTACAGGTGGGTTTTTTAAAATATTGCAAGCATATTTGCCAGATTTTCTGCTATTATGTATTTTCCTGATAATTTTTTTCACTAAGCCTTCTGTACATTGCTTAATGCTAGTTGTTGTCATCACGATATATCATATCAGTGTGTACCATCCCATGCTAGGTGTTTTATACCACTAGTATTGAACTGAGACTTGGTACAGGATGTCTACCAAGTCTCAGTATGCTGCACTGACCTGCATATTGGATGTATTGGCACTGTACTAATTTTCACTTATGTGTTAGAAAATGCTAGACATCGTTGTCATGGTGTACAAAAAATGGAAAAGCAACTAGTATGACATTGTTACACATGATGAGAACTCCTTTTAGTAACCAACTCCATCCACAAACAACAATCTAAATCCATGTGTCAATCATGTGATGCACATTAGTATTTTTCTCTCACCTACACGTGTGCTCATGACTGCATGACCATCTAATGTTACAGTCCAGGCATGAATCATATGCTTCTATGAACCATGACACCAATGAGTTTATGAAGCTATAGGTATAGGCATGGCTTCATTGCATATAGATGTTGACAAGAACTTGTTTGATAACCATTAGGCATGTACTCCATTGGAATAGATATATATGGCTGGAAATCAAATGAGCAGTCAATATAGATCTGAGTATATTTTAAACTGATGGCTGATGAGTTATGTTGAACATAGTGCAGGTTCGAGTTTTTATGTTTTTGACTTGACATTCTGCTTATGATCGTAGCCTTGGTATTGATTGACCAGAATATGATATTTCTTTAGAAGTGCTTGCATTGTGGATAAACTTATAACACTAAGGAAAATGTAACATAAATTGTACAAAATTGTCTGATCATTTACAAATAACTTTATGTGTGTGTGTAATGTATTGAAGAATATATTAAAAAACCATTGTAGTGCAATGATCTTGTCTATGAATCTTACACATCTGCTGCAAAAGGTGTTGCACCTAGACCTACCATGCTGCAAGGATTAAGATGCAGGGCAACTAAGAAAAGAGTACAGGCAATCAGGCACATAAGTTGAAGATCTCAGAATTGAGATTGCCAATGCTGTTCTGCAGAACTAGGCAAGGTGGTGTCAGAAATTAGTATGTTAGAAAGGTATAGACTTTATACCAGTTGAGGATGAAGCTATAGATACTGATTGTGATAAAATTTACATGGATAACTAATACTTAAGATTCCTTTAAAGGAGTGTAGCTCAGGTCTGTGACGGGCTAGGAAAGGCAAGAGCTAACGAAACTTAAAATTCTGAAGAAGGATTTGAAAAACTTGCATTGATAAAAAATACCACTATTAAGAGGGATGAGTGGAGAGTGGCTTTCAAAAATTACAACCAACAATTGGTTGGAATTTGTTAAGGTTTGGGTATTGTATTGGATTCTGAGTTCATGCTGAATGTCACATTGCAGTAGTGTACAACTTGTTGCATAAGCATGATCTTGTTAAATAGAAATTTGAAAGTGGAACTAAAATACTATTTGCCATGTTAGGATCTCTTGAGCATGGTTATGTTGTTTGTCAAATAAAAAAAAAAAGGTGAACGCAGTTGCTAACGATGTAATAAAACCTTAGCATGTCAAGCCAAGATTGTGAGATTGGTCATCAAAGTCTAAATTTCGAAATTTGTATTCAGATCTGCTTTCTATTACATCTTCACTATCATGATATGTTTGATCTACAAACAACTCTCAGATTGGGGCTTCTTGATCATTGGTTTGATCAAAACTCAGCCCATTGATAGACCTGGATGGTCCTAGTCTATTGCTCCAGCAGCCACCCAGGCTCTTAGTCTGTAACCCAAATGAAAGGTTTAGCAATAAACACGCAATGAATTTTTGATTCAACTACATTTATATTACTAGATTTTGTATCATCTCAACAAAATAACATTTTAACGTAAGGCATAGACACTGAACGCTAACAATTAGCCACTTTCAAGATAGATCATATTTTGTGAAGTTTATATTAAACTCATAAATAAACATGTAGGTAATAAATATATATTATTTTTCTATGAGATCAATGTTGAGCCGTTTGGTTGTCCGTCTTGCTGGACAGTAAAACTTGCATGACTTACTGTGGCAAGCTTTAGTGATGATCTCACCACGTCCATCATGTTGTTCCACCACAGGATTCAAGGTTGCTAGTTTTCATTTGGATGCATGTTTTCTTTCTCCTTCAAATTGATAAAGGCACCTCACAAGCTTAAACACTGATTATGTATTCATTCAACATATAACAATCTTCTTCTTTTAACAAGAGTATCTTCCAGGTGCTCAAAGCTATCAATATTTTGCCATGCTCTGTTGAGTCTTTAAATATCCAACCTCATTTATATTGTTATTTGCTGAGGAGAGGCACTTATATTTCTCCTTTTCGAAATTATTGCTTAAGATTATATTACTCATATGTAGCCTAATTATGATAGAAATATCTTCCATTCAACTGAGGAAATAAATAACACACATTAAATTCTATACCTTAAGTGTTCTATGCCATCTAATGCAAATAATGGCTAAGCAAATTGTTAGAATTAATGGTATTTTTAGAGCTTACCTGTAGATTAATTTAGAGAATTGTCAGAGTGCACCTATGATTTCAATTTATTATCTTCAGGAGTTTCAATCATTGATGATGACAAATCTGCGATCACCATGGAGCTGGAGTTGCAGTGGGATGGCAATCCAAATATTGTGCTGGATATTCAAACAAAATTTGGTGTGGCACTTCCAGTACAGGTAACCTTCTCTTACACTTAATGGGCTACATGATAGATTGTCTGATTTGGGATGACCTCTACTTTTGAGAACTTAATTGTACTTGTGAAAGTCTGCTATTTGATTTTATAATGCTTCATTGTTGAACTTCACTAATAACCTTTTGTTTATTTAAACAAAGACAATGACATTTACATTTTATAGAAATATAATAGTAAAATGAAATAAACATACTCTTAAAGAGCAACGACCAAGATCATAATCACCAAGCTGGTCATAAATATCAGCTCTACGAAACCTGTTTCCACAATTAAAACATGTTCATAGAGATCCAAAAGCCTTGAAAATATCATTTTCTTCATTGAGATATTTTTCATTTTCTATCTAGTAGGCCATGTCCTATCGCTAATCAGAAATTTGAGAGGTAACTGTTCATCCTGAATTTTCTTTAGTTTTCAACTTCTCTTATTACAAGTAACTCATCCCTCCAACATCTAACGCTCTAGGGGCATAACAATGGAGAAAATCTCAATGTAATTTGGTTAAGTTTGACTGTTACACATGAAGTAAGTGCTAACATGACAAAATTATAATGCATTTTCCAATGACGAACACACTAAACTTCTAATAGACACTCTTACAAATTACAGCTAGGCATTGCTGCCTAGAGCAATATTGTACAAATAATTCCACAATCATATGCATATAAATATGTAATTAATCATGAATTATGTATGGCACAAATATTTATAGGTGCTCTAGAAAACATATTTGAATTCAAGGTAACTCATCAAGTACAAATCCTAAGAGATAATGAAATCACATAACAAGATGAGCCATTCACAAGCTTATTGTATACTAAAAAGAGGAGTGGTTTGAGGCATATCATAAGACTTGAAATTGATGTTAAATTAATCGATAATGTCTTGAATTTAGCTTGCATGAGTATGAGGGTTTTGAAATGAAATCACCAATGCCAATTGCAGAAAACCAATCAATTACATTGCAAGCATGTTTATTACTGGCCTAAACATGGAGCACTAGTGAGGAGGTGGAAGAGGACCAAGAGTTTGATGGCGCCCTGGGGTATAGGAGTTCTTCTAAAACCAACATTTTGTGATGCTGATTCAAGTGATGTAAGGAAAAATGTCTCCAGCAAACAAAAAGTAATAATAATGATGAATTCAATTACCAACTACCCTCTATTGACACTGTGAGATTTGGTCAAGACATGCTAAAGCATGCCGGAGCCAAAATGAAATGATATTTGCTATAAAAAAGCACAAAAATATCATAAAAGGAAGTTGCCAATTAATCTTCAATGTGGAGACTTAGAATGCTGAAGGAGATGGAGAGTGAAATGTTGGTGTCTATTACAATGATCAGATTAAATTAGATATAGTCTAGAAGTGGGGAAAGAATTTATATAAAACTATAATTTTACTGCACTCTTGGATACTAAAAAAGAATCTACAGGAAAAAGGGGACACTTTGGTGTGAGGGTTAATGCTATGGATTCATTAGATGATATTGTATGTAAAATTAATCACCAGGTGAGAATTGATAGAACTAAAGACATAAAAAATATATCAATTTCAAAATACCTAATTGATCAACTAAATTTAAATTCTTGTACCATTCTAATTAAGGATTAGGATCAAGGTTCATAGAATCGGTTTTCAAACCTGTATTAGTATTGTGTTAGTACAGGGCAACTTGACGAACCGCCATTCGATACCAAGTATTAATTTGGTGTATTGAGTATGGACATGATATGGTATGCCTAGTATGGGTGGTACACACTGGTACAAATCTTGATTAGGATGATAAGCAGATATTATACCATATCTTATTGAAACTTTGCACGAAAAGATACCTTAGTCCATCAAAGGACATGGCATAGGAATGTTAAGATATGTTATTATAACCTATTCTTTCAGCATGTAGACTTTTCATTTTTGTTCTATAATAAGTAGATATAAAAGATGAACCCTCAAACAAGATCTATAATTCTTTCGTAGAGCATATGGTGACTAGGGCTGTAAATGTGTTCCAATCTATATCTTAATTGGGTCAAAAATTGAAACCAAGATTAACCTATTTCCATTTGAATTGGATCAGGTCAAGTTTTGATTTATTCTATTGATCTATCATGGCATACAACAAAGACCTTTAGATGCTCCAGCTAGAAAGAGTGATCTTTTAACAATTCATGGTAAGAATAGGTAGAGGTAGACCTAAACTAACATGAACATAAATAATTAAAAAAGATATAACTATTTGTAATTTGAATATCGACTTAGTCCTGAATAGAGCAGAGTGGAGGAAGCATATTCATGTAGCTGACCCTATGTAGTTGGGAAAAGGCTTAGATGAGTTGAGTTGAGTTGAGTTGTATCTATCATGGCATAAATTGGATCAAGAATAATCCAAATACAAAAAAATTCATTTCCTAATTATCAAAAATGTGTTGTTCAATAAAAATAAGTAACATGTAGACATCATCAACAACCTATTTCATATAAGATTTAATTGACAACCATATATAAATCATAATCAATAGCGCAAATTAATAATTAATTAAATTTATAATTAAAAAACATAATTTCGTAAAGGGTTGTGGAACATATTGTTATTACTTTTGTTTTGCTTTGAGTCGGTTTAGGTTTGGATTGGTGTACTTAGTAATCCAAATCTAATCCACATTCAAAGCAGCTTGTATTTTTAAATCCACTAAGTTTGGATTGATTGGATTATTTTTGGGAGAGGGTCCATCAAATAATAAAATGGCAGCCCTAGTGATGTTACAGCAAATGCAAAGCATAGTAAATGTAAATCATCGTACATGTAAAAACTATGATAGTTAAAACAACCTAATTTTATGCTAATCACTAAAAGGAAAATTGTAAACAAATATGGAATAGTATATGCTTTTGACTTACAGGTATTTTGGAGCTTAAAATTTAGAAGCAAAAAAAAAAAACCCTAATTTGGTACACTTTATTTTTTGAAGTTAATAAGTAATAATTTGCATGCAAATTGCATCATCTTAAAGAGATGTTAGATAGTCCACCATTACAGGTGACCTGATGAAATGCTCATAAATTTTTTGGCAGTTGACTAATTTCATGACACTGCCAATAATGCACTGTTTGTGGAAACTCTCTTTGGGGATTTCAAAAACCTTACAGTCCCATTGCAGTTAGATGAAATAGTTATTCAAGATTTCATAAAGATGCCAAGAATCTTCGGAATTAACTAAGCTCAAATATAGTCTCAAATGTGTCAAATAACATAAAAAACAAGAGTCATAAACAAGTTAGGACTCATCTGATGGAACTGGGAGAAAATTCAGTGGCACTTGATGGAAAAGGCTTAATGTTCTGATAACATGTTAAGAAGACCAGTATAAATGGAATGGAATTTGTGTTGAACTGTGCAACTGACTGACACTATACATGCATTATATTAGTGCTAAATGGTGTGAGGACAACTGAAAGCAGTATTATAATTTTTGCTAGTAACCCATGGAAAATGTTTGCTGAAGTTCCTTAAGAACTGAGAACAGATAGATCCATGTATCACATTAGTCTTACACCACGAGAAAAACTTTTGAATCTCAGATTTTAATAAGTACAGTTCATCTTCATTCCAAAAGTGATTTGCGACCTTGATGCTAACATATTTTGCAACTAAAGAATTTTATTGTCTTGTACAGACATCTGAATCAATAAACATATGTAGCTCTAGAAATTATTAGGCATAACTTTTCTATCATCTTTTTGTAACTTAATGGGAATAAGTGCATTTCCGTGTTTGCTCATGGAAATTCTACAATCAGGTTTGGGGCCATTTACTGCTAACTCCTGGTTGTTGTGCTGATAAATCAAATTTGCCCTATGATGACAATCTTGTTCATCCATTTTCAAATATAGGTAAAAGACATTGGCTTCACAGGGGTTTTTCGTTTAATTTTTAAACCACTGATTGAAGAACTTCCATGCTTTGGAGCCGTATCTTATTCTTTGAGAGAGAAGGTAATAAATTTCTCCACTAGTTACTTGTCCGTGTTACTTCGTATTTCCTTGCATGAATATGACATTATGAGTTGCCCTTTGATTGTAGAAAAATCTGGATTACACAGTAAGGTTATCGGTGGTGAAATATCATCTATTCCTGGAATTTCTGGTGCTATCAAGGTTCAAGCATTCTCCCCCATACCCTAGTCCGTACATTGGGATGCAAAGATTTAATTTTTTTGAAGTACTTGGTTGATGTGTATCCTTATCCAGGAAACAATACATAATGCTATTGAAGACTCTATAACATGGCCAGCACGGAAAGTTGTTCCCATATTACCTGGGGACTACAGGTATTGTGATGTTGCGGGTATAGTTTTCCATTAAAGAAGGCAATTTCGAATGCAACTGAGGAAGTCAATAATTTCCCCCTCTTTCATTATAGTTACCTTGAGCTGAAACCTGTTGGCGTATTGGAAGTCAAGCTTGTGCAAGCAAGAAATTTAACAGACAAAGACATCATAGGAAAATCAGATCCATTTGCTCTGCTGTATGTCCGTCCATTACCTGACAGAATGAAGAAAAGCAAAACAATTGTAAGTCTTCATGCAGGTTTTTTTTCCCATCTGTCTTTCAATCCTGTTTCTTCTATTAGTTTTTAACTTCTGATTATTGTCAGAACAATAATTTGAACCCTATCTGGAATGAGCACTTTGAATTTATAGTTGAAGATGCAACTACCAGCATTTGGTAGTGAAGGTTTATGATGAAGATGGGGTCCAAGCATCCGAATTGATTGGTTGTGCTCAAGTATTGCTAACAGAACTTCAGCCTGGTAAAGTGAAGGTTGTTTGGTTAAAGCTTGTTAAAAATTTGGAATTCAGAGGGACAGGAAAGACGGGGCGAGGTCAGTTTTCAATTTCTGGGATAACTACTGATTCACCATTTTCCCTGCTTTTTGTTTTTTTTTTTGACAGAATGCATGTTAATTTACATTGCTAGGTTTGAAGATTCACATTTGCTTATGTATAATATAATATAGATGCCTTAGAAAAGCAGCACCAAAATATAGATATACTAAATATTGTAAATTAAGATATTTGGAGTATCCCAACGCATCAAATTAAGCAAGATAAGATAATGAGATGTATAGTATCATTGCATGTACCCTATAGAAATACATGTTCATTATGCCATTCATTTGTATTATTTTATCTTTGTAACAAGTCTGCAAAAGGATTGCATTTTATGGATTTAGAGTATCTTGACATGGAGCCTTTGATTTTATGGTCTCCTACTCCAGTGAGATTATTACATAAGGATTGTTAATGTCAAGACCTGCCCATTGAGTTTTATGGTATCAAAGTACCAAATCGTTATTTGGGACTTATAGAACTATAAAACTGCTCCATGTTAGATCTGCATGAAAAATTAATCTTCATAACTAAAGAAGAATTCCCTTTTTTTGGGCTTATATTTCCTTGCATATATCCATTATCTAGAGAGAGAGGAAGCAATGATGTAGATCGTTCAAATTGAGTAGGAAACTTTCCTATCAGTCACCAGTGAAATCATGGTGAAAAACTTACAATTGAACTGCTCTATCAAATGTTACCTTACTATGGCAATGTGACGTAAATTTGCTATATGAGGTTACCATTTTGGATGCTTAGGATTTTGGCCTAAAACCTTGAGCTAATAGCAGAAAGGATTCAAGGTTATTTGAGGACCGTTAACATCCCTTGGATGGTTGATATGAGACAATCTTTGAACACTTCTCTCACTTGGAGTTCCTGGAGGGAAACTACAAGGGTCACATGTAAATGGAAATGAGGGGATGTGCCTATAGTTGATATGAGACTATCTTTGAACACCCCTCTAACATGGGGATCCCGTAGGAGGAAACTTTTTACAAGGGTGAAATGTCAATGGAAATGGAGGAGTGTGGAGCCACATCGGCAATCACAAGGGAACAAACAATGCTTTGATTCCATCTTAGGATTTTGGCCTAAAAGCTCAAGCTAGGAGGAAAAGCCCAAGAGTTTTTAAGGACTGTTAATGTTCATTGCATAGCCAATGTAGGACTATCCTTTCCCACCCCCTCTCATGTGGAGAACTTGCAGGATGGAACCTCTTCATAAGGGTGACATGCTGAATGGAAAGGGGGAGCAGGGAGCCACATCTCTAACAACAAGGGAACTTGGCTCCAATACCATCCTAAGAATCTGGCCCAAAAGTTTAAACTAAGAGGAGGAAGGGGCCAAGTCTATTGAAAAACTATCAATATCTTTTGCAAAACCAATGTGGGGCTATCCTTCAACAGCCCCTTGAGATAGTCTCATATTGGCTTTGTAAGGGACATTGATGATCCTTGAATACTTTTGGGCCCTTCCTCCTATTATGTTTTAAATATTCTAGCCTAAAAGTTAGAGCTAAAAAGAGGGAGGGCCTTTTCTTTCTTTTTTTTCTTTCCTTGCTTTTTTTTCTTTATTTTTTCTTTCCTTTCTTTCATTCCTATTTATCCTTTTTTTTCCTCTTTTCTTTTCCTTATCTGTTTTTCTTCTCCTTTTCTTTCTTTCATCTTTTCTTTAAAAAAAATATCATTCCTTTCTTTATCTGGTGTTCTTCTTCCTTCTTTTTTTTGTTTCTATTTCTTTTTTTCTCCTTCCTTTTTCTTTTCTTTCTTTCCTTCCTTTTTTTTCTCTAGATGGATAGGCTTAAGAGTCTCACTCCCATCATTTTCCCATAAGAATGAAAAGTGAGTGCTGGGATGCCCTTCTATCTCATGGGACTTGGAACTATCTAAATAGTTTTCTTATATGCAGAGAGTAATAAGACAATTCTCATAATTTAGTTGGGAAGTAACTGTGCAAAACTTACGCTACTTACGCTCCGTGATTGACTCTTTTGGTTCAAGTTATTGCTTCAGTGAACTTTGCAAAAATGTCCTTGCCCTTTGACCCAAGGGGAATAAAAGGAAATCTATGTAATAAGGGTGGTGTGTATTTGTGGTAGATTATGCATTTATCAGGACCAGCTCTTCAGTTCCATCACCGAATTATTTATCTATTATTATAAATCCCTTTCTAAACATCCCAGATTAAAGAAAATCTTATTTATTTTGTCTTTTATTTTTGCCTTTTTACAAGTTCTTTTGTGGGTTTATACATATTTCTCCTGTGAAGTCTGAAAGTTTCTTCCAATAATCAAACTCATCTCATCAGGTGCACCTTGAGCTTCTCTACTGTCCTTTTGGCACAGAGAATGAGTTTCCCAATCCTTTTGCAAAGCAGCTGTCATTGACTTCTTTGGAGAAAGTCCTCGCTAATGGGGCAAATGGAACAAAGGTTGCTGATTATGAAAGAAAAAGAACGCAAAGGAAAAGGGCGGCCATTATGAGAGGAGTACTTTCTGTGTCAGTTATATCTGCAGTAGACTTGCCTGCTATGGATATTTCGGGAAAGTCTGACCCATATGTTGTGATCAAGATGACGAAAACCACAATGAGGAACAGAACAAGGGTAATCCTGTGTCCTATTTATAGCCTCTTTCTGCTTGTTATCCTGCTTAATTTCAAAATAGTATGGGCTTTTTCAGGTTGTGAAAGAGAACTTGAATCCTATCTGGAATGAGACTTTTGACTTTGTTGTGGAAGATGGGCTTCATGATTTGCTCATTTTGGAAGTTTGGGATCATGACATGCTGAAAAAGGTAGCTTTTCTTCATCCTCTTGATGCATTAGCAACTGCAACAACTTGATTAGGATATATGCTATATGTTGTGGCAGTCAAAAGTGTTATTAGTATAACGTTTATTAAAAAGTTCTGTTGCTTAACATCTCGGTTGGATATTTGTCCACTTGGATGTTTATAATAATGTTTAGAGTTGAATCCTGTTACTCAATTCACATTACATAGGCATGGCATTTATTACTTCTAAGGCAATAATGTTAACCATCTTGTCAATCATTTTAGGATTTCATTGGGAGATGCATCATTACGCTGACAAGAGTTATAATTGAAGGAGAGTTCATGGATAGCTTTCTTCTTGAGGGGTCAAAAACTGGAAAGCTAAATTTTAGTCTCAAATGGATGCCGCAGCCAATTTATCAAAATTTATGATAGAAACAAGCCAGTTCTACTACCTATTCATTGTGCAGGATAGACATTTCCTTGTGATTGCTTTCGCTTAAATTTGGGTTTTGGAGAAGATTCTGATATATAATTCAGTTTTGAGATGAAGTCAGTCAAGTTGTGATCTGACAGTAGTTTTGAAAATAGCTGCTTGTTTTATCATTTAGTTCACATAGGATTACTTCAAAACTCACCTTGATGTTTTGTTTATCCCATAGATTTCAGAGCGCATGCAACATAATTGTATAGGGCAGCAGGAATGTTTTGAAAATGGCAGTGTAAGATTGCAACCATCATTGGATATTTATACCAGAGATCACTAGGGTATATAGAGAACGGCTCGTTCATTTTCATATGGAAGGTATGCTATGCGGCTGTGGATTGAGAAAATGAAATGAGAAATAGTTCTTGTCATGTTAATTTGCTGGTTGTTTTCATCTACTCCATGGTGTTCCTTCTCTCAAATATGTTTATTTATGTTAAAAAGCATGCATTTGATGCTCTCATTCAATTTCTTTTCATCCAAAATTTTCGATTACGTATCAGTAGAGTGTTGTCCTTTCCCTATTTCACGCTAGAATTCTTGAAACTTGAAAATTTTGTTTAAAAGATCCAATGTTTGTTTCTTACTGATCGACATAAGAGAACACAATTTAAGAACGCAAATCGTAGGCTCTCCTGAACGCATGATCGATGAAGGTGAGGAGCCTAACTATAGTAGATTTTTCTTCCCCTCAAGAAATTAAACAGGAAAATATTTAGATTTTTATGTCTTTGGGCTATTCAATGATCATTAAGTGAAAGAAGTTTTAGGTCCTTTGCCATGGGACTTTCGCTTACCATTGAGTCATGCTTCCTACAGCTAGAATGAGGAAACGACTATTAAGGTGCATTTGATACATGAGACATGATAACATGATTGAAATTAGAAGGCGATAGAAATTTTTTTAATCCTTTTTCACATTTACTTTTTATGAGAACAAGATAAAATTTTGTTCTACAGAATGGTTAATTTCAATTTCATTGAAGAAGGGATTGCCTAAGTATTTTTATTTTTATCCAATTTAACTCTATTTTATTTTTTTATTTTTTTTATCTTTAGCAATGATTATTATTTTTTTAAAAGTATAGTTGTTCTAACTGATTTATTATCTTATGCTTTACTAAACATGGGATAAAATATTTTTTATTATATCTTATTCTTTAAACAATCCTATCCTCCCTTATGTCTCATCATGTCCTATGTACCAGATGCATAGGATAGATGGAAGGATTAATAGGATAAAAGTCAGATTGTCTTATGTTTGATAGAATAGAAGGGAGGATTGGATAGGATAAAAATCATATTTTCTCATGCTTGGTGTATAACATGTTAACAGATTGAATGGGATAAAAAAAAAAAAAAAATTTGATTATTCATTAATTTATCATCTAACTAGATATTTGCAAAGTTAGTTGGATAGAGTTTAAATAAAAATGAATGTCTTACTAAGATAAATTATTTCTTTTTAATAGGATTAATAATTTTCTAGATAAAATTTTGTTCTATTTCTTTAGATAGTCTTTGGATGTCCTATTCCTTGCTAAAATAGAACCTTATGTTATACTAGTCCCCCAATTGGCTAAAAAAAAAAAAATGATGGGCCTCTAGAAATCGGTATTCCGTTCAAACGTCCCTAAATTTGTATTTTATGCTGTCCATAAAATAGCTCTATTCTCGCTCATTAATTGAACTTAAATAAGATGGAATACCAAATTTTAAATTAAACAGAATTAGAAATAACAAGAGAATAAGTTATTCTTAGAAAATTCATATTTCTATTTCTGTAATAATTTTTTGATATCCAAAAATTATCTAAGATAATAAATATATAAAAAGAAAAATTCTCTCCTTCAGTTTCGGTTTACCAAATGAGGGGAAAGAAAACTGAATACCCCTAATCCTGATTGTTGACTTTGAAATTTGAATGCCTACTAGGCAAGTTATCAATAAGCGGATGGGAAATCACGATCATTTATTCTTATTTTCGTTGACGGTAGAGGTGGCAATGATTGGAGATAACCCATGATGGTCTATAGCGGTTTTCATCCTCGTTAGAAAAAATATTTTCATTTTCGTTCCGTTAAGCTGTTATAATTAACGAACAGCAACGAAAATATTTGACCGGGTAAACGAATACCCACTGGATACCTCCGTTTAGATAAAATAGAGACTAAAATGATATTAATATATATAAGAGATTCTTTGACTTGGGATAAGGAAGAAGAGAACAAAAATAAGAAAGAAAATAACTAATAAGAAAAAAAAATTAGAAAATAAAAATTTTCAATACAACAACTATACAAAAAAAAATATATTAAAATTTTAAAGAAATAAATAAAAAGATATCTTTACCAGAAAAAAAAAAGTATTGAAGGACGGGGCAGCGATTGACAAAAATAGATGATGAACTAATGGAGCTAGGTTCTCGTTTACTTCATAGTTGCGTAAAAGAAGGAAGAGCAAGAGACGACTATGTGAAATAAGAAAGAGTAAGAGTTAAGATTATATATATTTATTTATTTTAATTTTTAATATATATATATATATATATATATATTTAAAATTTAATATATATTATATTAAAGTTAACTAGGATGAGAATGGATAAACGGAGATGAGCGAAGAATACCGTCTCTGAACTGTTTATCTATTTAGTCGTTAATGAAAAATCTGTGGTTTAAATCAAAAAGTTTATGACCTATTAAAAATGATAGCCAAGAAAATTGTTCTCACGTGCATGACCCATGCTTTATTCCAATAAAGAATCAAAACACTAACTTGGAGCATATTCCGCATTCTCCTTAGCAGATCCGAATATACGCCCGAATCCGTTTATCCCTCACTTTCCCCTCCACTTGAGACTCCACCATGACCATGCCCCATCTTAATTTATTTCAAGGGAGCGCGTCAAAAACTAATAACCATGGCTCGTCGTCCTCCCAAAAAAGAACCCCACACGACACTTTCCCCTCGTTTATCATGTTCCCCACGTTACCTGCTCCACCCGTCGTAACCCCCGTCCGATCTCGATTAGACGGCCCTCCTTGCACCTCGGATCCCCCGTACACCTTCCCTGTCGCCGATCCCCACCGACGTCCAATCTACAGTGAGCCCTCGGAATGAGTCAGCCTGCCATTTCCCGCTTGCTCCCGGGCCCCACCCATCCCTCGCCCTCCACCCTTCCCGTCCGATCCCCATCCCACGACCCAGATCAAAGCCCATCAATAAGAGTTTTGCTTTAAAAAAAAAAAAAAAAACACCACGAAGAGTTATTTCATTTTGCCCTTCCTTTCCTCTCAGCAAATCTCAACCTCCGCTCGCTAAGCGCAGTACGCGTGGACTTTAATAGTCCTCTCGGCGCACGCAGCACCCAATTATAAGCGTCGTTGCGTTGCAACTTGCAACCGCTGCTCGGCCCGAACAGAAGCTTACAATTCGTGGTGGAGCCAATCTGGCCACGTGCCCCATGTCGGGCCCTTATGGCCGCGTCTTGGTTCGCCGCCCACCATTGCTGAAGACCAGTTGTTAGGGAAAGACCGATCGATGCATCGATCGGTCATCGAAAATTCGAAATCGACTAGTATTTCTAGTCCCCCCCCCCCTCTCTCTCTCATCTTAACTCTCGCTCAAGTTCCCTGTTCTCTTCTATAAGGCCTTGGTTTCGTTCATTGATGGAAGAGAGGAAAAAGGCGGAGATCTTAAAGGCTCTCGAAGCGCTCAAGAAGGCCTCCAAAGAGATCGAATCCAACCCCGACGACGAAGGCGGCGACGCCATCTCTCCCTCCATGAAGGCCCTCCTCGAGCTCCACACCGGCTTCAACGACCTCCTCTCCGACGACCCCCACCTATTGACCCTCTCCCACCTCCTCTCCCTCCTCAGAGATCTCGCCCTTGCGCTCAAATCCAAGCATAAAAAACCCTCCTCCTTTTTCCCCATCTTCCGCCGGAAGTCCGGCGAACATGAGATCTCCCGCGTCGCCGGATCAATCGGGACTGAGATCCAGTCCTGGATAGACCGAGAGAGCGTGGATCGGCTGATTTCCGCCGCCGACGACGAGGAGCGGGTGGCGCTGCTGGCCGCGCTAGAGGGGAGGCTCGCTGGGGGTTTCGATCGGGAACTCCAGGAGGTGCTTCTCCGGTCGGGGGCGTTCGCCGCGGTGGAGTCCACCCTAGCCGACCCCGCTGCGTCGAAGCGGGTGCGGGAGCGGTCCGCGGCGACGGTGCTGGCCATGGTCCGGTTCAACAAGGACGTCTTTGTCGGTCCCGTTCTGATGGGCCCCACCGTCGGCGCCCTGGTGGCCATGTCCTCCTCCGCCGCGCTCGCCGCCCTCAACGGCCTGATCGCTGCCATCCGGAGCCCGCTCGTGGACGAACTCCACGTCAGGGGGAAGATCCCGCAGCTTGTCGGGCTGCTTACCTCCAGCGAGGTCGAGGTCGGTGTCTCCGCCCTCGACTGCGCCCTGGAGATCGGGTACTACGGCCGGAAGGAGGCGGTGGACGCGATGCTCGCCGAGGGCCTGATCAAGCGGCTGGTGTCGCTTCAGAGAGCCGAACTCGGGGGGACCCTGCTCGAGATGGACGGCGAGGATCAAGGTGCAGAGAGGGCGGTGACGGGATCCAGCCCGGGGTGGTGGGAAGGCGAGGCGAGGGAAGAGCAGGGAGTCGCTGTACATGGCAACGAGGCCGTTCGCGAGCTGCGTCGCGAGATTCGCGGTGAGCGTAGAGGTAGGGGAGGGGCTGCGGCAGAGCGAGAAGCGGGCCTTCAAAGCGGAGGTGGTGGCGAGGGTGAGGGAGGCGGTGATCGACGAGGCGGAGGCGGCGACCGTGCTGGCCGAGGTCCTATGGGGGTCCACGCCGTGGTGAAGCCTTTTTAGCGGTAGGGACCAAAAGAAGACAGCAGGGATGGCAGTACCCGAGACAAAGAGCAGCAGAAGCCGGGATCGGTTTCTTCTTCTCCTCCTTGGATTAAATGTGTTTGTTGAAAAGCCCAGTCTAATGATGGGGGAGTCAGTTGCTGTACAGATGTGTTGGTTGGATGGTTGATTGTGTTTACAATATTGTTTCATTTTTGTTGTTTGTCGTCGTTGCTCCTAAAAATGTGAGAGGAGAGGGGGGAGAGCAGAGGACCAGCAGATGTGAATCATTTGAGGGCAACGAGAGTGGAGTGGGACCATGGGTGGGTCTATAGATGATTTAGGTGTTTCTAGGGATTATATACATTTTTAATTTTTGTTCATATTTGTCTGATTCTTTTTTTTTTTTTCTTGTTTGATTTTTCTTTTTGTATTATCTTAGTTTTGGTGGATGGTTGAGTGTGGAGTCTTAAGATTGAGTGGATGATGAACGCATTTTGGAGCTACTTCCATGCGTCGACATCTGAATGATTGTAAAGGCACCAATAAAGTTGCTGACTGCGGTCGAGGTGATTCGCTTGAAGCCAAGGATTTAGATTTTTAGGCTATGTTTGATAACTTTTTGGCTGTTTGATAGCTTTTTGGTTACTCTAGATAAATGTACAGGATAGCTGAGGGGATAAGTATCTTTTTAAAATTATCATTCTCTCATTAAGAGATAACTTTAGTTATTTTTAGATTTCTTAAGAAATAAATTCAGGAAATAATCTATGATAAACATGGATTATCCTTTTTGTTAAACTTTTTTAACACTATCACATGTAGCTATAGCATTTGAGGATAAGAAGGGATATATAGAGATATTCTCTTTTATTCATCGTATCAAACATATCCTTAGAGCGAGATGTCTTCTAGTGAGGTTTTCGAGAATAGCATTGTTCATTTGGCGACCCATAAAAGAAGTTAAGGAAGGTACTTAAAGCTTCCCTATTCAAAAAAAAAAAAAAAAAAAAAGAAGGAATCGAAACTGTCATACCGGCGGACAAGACAACTAGCAAGTCTCAATTCTAATGCAGCACTCGCATGGAACAAGCTTAGAGACTAATCAAGCTAAGGATGACGTCCATGTGCCAGGTGGTGGCTGCTCGTAAGTCAAATTTTGTGCGCCTCAAGCGATGCTTCTTGTGGCTGCTTACCTTGGTTTTCTTAGATCTAGAGTTGTTCAAGGAAAGCACGAAATCATTTGTCCTTTGCATTATAATAGCACTTGGTTGCTAATTGTTGCCCAGCTATAACTCAAGAGAGGAAATGAATTGAATTTTTTAAAAAATTAAGCAAGTATGCTATTTTAAAATTTTAAGTTTAAAAATGTTTAAGTAAAATAAAGTAAGGATTATATAAAGATTTATAGTGATTCGGTGTCAATCCTTATCCTACGTTCACTTTTGAATCTCTTAGATATGTTTTTCAACGAAATTAAAACTCAAATAAGTGAATGATATAAATATCAGAATAAAACTTCTAAATAAGCAAATAAAATAATAAAGGTACTTTACAAATATGAAACGTCTCTTCTTAAATGAATTTCTCTTCCTTTAATGCTATAGTTTGAGCACTTAAGGAAGCTTCTTGAATTGTTTGATGGAGCCTTGGAAGAGCTTTGAATACTTTGGAGCCTAGCTACTCTTGAAAAGAAGGTTGAAACTTTTTGAACTTTTTGAATTGTCTCCTTTAAATCCTCTTAAATCACTCTTAAAAGCTCTATTAAATTCATTATTTAAACTTATATTTATAGCCTTATGAAAGATCACAACAGTTACTAGCCATTTTGGACCGTTGAGGTTGGTTGGAGGGAGAATTTTGAAGCCTAAAACGTGTTAGAACTAGCCATTACAGCTCCTGACACTATGTTAATCGGCTATTATGCCGATTAATTTTACTCTGCTTTCTGTAAAAACTATAATAGTCGGCTAACATGCCGATTAATTTGCTTCTAGCTTCTGTAAAATTTTTTTGAGATGCAGATTTTCTTCGTTAGCAAGCATGGGAGATAGCTATTTTGATCTAGCACAAATTTTTCTTGAATTAGTTGGCTAGCATGTCAACTAATTGAATCAAGTCCTCCGTAATTTCAGGCTTGGATTTCTCCTATTTACTAGCATGGGAGTCAGCTAATTGCTTCAAACTCTCTATAGTTTTACTTTGAGGCTCAAATTTCTCTTGTTAGCTGACATAGGAGTCGATTACTTTCTTCCAAATGTCCAGAATTGATTTTACGATTGAAAAAAATATTTGTTTTGATGAGTTCAAGTATGCTAGCCCTTGCATCTTGATTCTTCTTCATAAAATGCATTTCCACAACTTAATTCCATTCAATTGAGCCTTGAATCATCCTTCATTGGTCTTATTCTTCTTCAAAACTTCCTTTCTTGAACCAAAGACTTGTTAAGAGCTTGGATTCCATCTTTTCATCTTCATGACTACTGTATACTAGCATAGGACTGTAGCTCTACACCAAACTCATTAGTAACTTAATTATTTTGTAATCATTAAAATTAATATGAGGTCAACAATCTTTCTTTTTGATGATGACAAAACCATTAAGTATTAAAGTGAAATAATAGTTTCAACATATCTAAGTACTATAATTTTGATCTTTATATGAGGTTGAGACAGTTTATTCTTATGTGGTTAAAACACTAAAATTTGCTCTTAAGTATCAATTTCGTGCCGAAATCGTGAGCTATGTGCCAAAAATGAAGCTTTGTATCAAAATACAAAAGTTTTATATCAAAGCTCATGGTTTTTATCAAGATATTACAAATTTCTCATGAAAATTCAAAAAAGATAGAAAAATTCAGATTTTTAAGTGGTTTTGATGCTAAAAAATGAGTGTTTTGTGCCAAAAATAATCTTGTGTTAGCAAACAGAGTTTTAAGTAGTTAGAGAATTGTGCATGCCAAAATTCAGTGTTTTGTATTGAAACTCTACATTTCGTGCTGAAACTTCTGCATTTCGTGCCAAAAAATAGATTTTAATGTGAAATAGTTTCAAAACCAAGTATTATTTTCAAAAACTTGATGTGCCAAAAAAACTGATTTTGATTTTGTTTCATCATTTTGAAATCATTCTTCTCTCCTTTTGTGACTATTTTTAAAAATAGTTCAAAACCCAACTTGAAGTTTTTCTTCTCCCCCTTAATTGCAAAAAGTAAAAATTTTTCTTTTCCCCCTAAAATGTTAAAACTTAATTGCTTAGGATATGCTTTGTATTCTTCTCTATGTATACTTATATTCTTCTCCTTTTTTGTCATCAATCAGAAGGGAAGTGAAGAAATATGCACTTGATTTCTGTTTATCTCTCCCTTAATAATTCAATAAGGCTTTCATACAAAAAGAGTTTCGTTGCAAATAGTTAAGCAAAATGAGACACAATATAAAGTGAGCATTTTATAAGAAATAAGCATTTCATAAATTCATCATGCCATAGCTCAATTGAATTATAGAAGTCACGTACCATAAAAATAAACATTTCATTGAATTAGTAAAGAGTTTCATATATTTGATACCCCAATAAAATTACAATGTAGAACATACAATTCAAACATCCTAATACAAATGTTCTAATACAAAATGCAAAATATACTAATACAAACAATCTAGTCTAATCCTCATCAGAGAATGAAACAACAGAAAGATAAGATGATGATCCAACTCCATGACCCTGTGCTGATGGCCTGGAAGAAGCATGAGGTGGCTTGGTACAAAGGTGTGACAAGAGTAAATCCAGGTTTGGCAGATCTGGAGGGATGAAAAGGCTGGGGGGTAGCTAAATAGCTACTGGAGCTAGCTGCTCGCTAATCCTAGAGACCATATGATGGAGTATTCCTATGGAAGTCTGTAGCTTCTCGGACCCACCACCAATAGCATAATCTGAGCTTGGAGTTGTCTAGTCTCCTCGGACATCCGAGCAATTTCCTCTGAATCATGTCTTGGTCTAGCCTTTTGCCATCTCAATTCCGTTGCAATAACCTTCCATTCAGAATACTTATAGAATGCTCAGGTCTCTTCAGGCGCATCATCATCTGGGAGAGTGTCTCATGCATAGTGAAAAGGAGCTACTCTCCCCAGAACTCCTATTGGATAGTGCAGAGGCTACTTCCCTCACAATATATTGCAGCTATTCCTGACTGAGCTATAGATGTGCGTTGGTTTGACCTTTCATAGAATAAAATTGCTCAACTCTAGAGGGTGCAGCAGGTGGAATAGCAAACTCCTTAGCATGCTCAAAACTAGATCCACCTCTCCATGGGGTGATGATGATGGTCCCTCCCCTTCAACTAGCTCATCATCCTCATTTGGTTTACCTCTACCCCAAGTCCACTTACCATCAATCTTAGAGGAACCCATACGATGAACGAAGTGATCATTGTAGTGATCCATATGGTGTAGCTTTGTTGATTCCTTAACCTTAAGTCTTATCCCAAATAATTTAAATACATGGGTAAGTAGCATACCATAGGGCAGGGTTGCTTAGCTCTATTGACTACTTCTTTCATCATTGATAACATCAAATCAAGGAAATCAAGGGGAATCTCACTGATTATATGGTATATTATGCTCAGATCCCTCTCAATGACTAAGTGGAAGCTGCCAACATGGGAAACAAAAATTTTAGAAATTATAAGGTGGAGTAGCCTCATCTCTACATTCAAAGAATATGCCTCTACACGGTCTATTCCTTCCCCATCCTCTATTCCAAGTATAGTTACAATTTTGTGTGCCCTATCCTCATGGGAGTCCTCAAGAATTTCACTTGTGGGCACTCTAAGAATGTTTCCCAAGCAGAGCTAATGTCAATCTCTATTCTTATTCCTTTTACCATGGTGGAAGCAGAGCTAATGTCAAATCTAAGATTGTGGTAAAACTCTTTAACTAATCTAGGATAGATTGTAATTTCAATTTTGCACATATAAGTCCAACCTTGATGCTGAATTAATCTACCAATAGCAAAACCCTCTCTTGCAAAAAAAGCCAAAATCAACTAACCTCCCATTAGAGATGGCTCTAGTAGACATGAGGAGATATCCAGAGGCTCGAGCGGATGAAGTAGGAGGAGGATCTTGTGAAGAAGAAGCTCTCCTGCAAGGATACACGGTGGAGTCAGCTGGCCACGTGCGGGGAAGCCTCATTCGAGGTGCCAAGAAGCTAGGGCTTTAAATCTAGAAGGAGGAGAGAATCTAAAGAGGATGGAGGCAAGGATTTGGAGGGTTTTTGGCTTCGGAGAGAGATTTGGATGGCTTTGAGAAGAAATGAGTGTGGAGAGGAAGTAATCTCTTCTTATAAACCAAATAGATGCATGGGTTAGCCGGCATCCATGCCAACTAATTAACAGGCTCTTAGTCGGCAACCATGCTAGCTAAGCTTGGAAACATATTGCCTGGGGTCCAAAAAATAAGGAGGTTTTGTGCAAAATGGCCTCTGGGTGTCATGCATGTTATGGGAGTCACTAAAGAGGTCAATTAAGCTATTTATCATAAATTTTAATCATTAAAATTATATAAAAAAATTAAAAAATCAATATATCCAGCTGACTCATCAGGCCAGGGGTCAAGCATACCAAGCTTTCTTTTAATTTCATAAAATCTAGTTTCATCAAGGGGTTTTATAAAAATGTCAGCTAGTTGCTTATCAGAACAAACAAAATCAAGCATTATATGTCCATTTTGAACATGATCTCATATGAAATGGTGTCTTATCTCAATGTGCTTGGTTCTAGAATATTGAATTGCATGTTGGATTTGTAGTTAGGTTGATGGCACTATTATTATCATATCTTATGGGGATCTCATTAAGTTTGATACCATAATCCTCTAGTT
The DNA here is from genome assembly GCA_900491605.1 of Calamus simplicifolius. Taxonomy (NCBI): domain Eukaryota; kingdom Viridiplantae; phylum Streptophyta; class Magnoliopsida; order Arecales; family Arecaceae; genus Calamus; species Calamus simplicifolius. The sequence continues at coordinate 171,022 of UESW01002405.1, forward strand.
ATTTCTTAATCCATAAGATTTGAGCACAACAACTTCCAACTACAATGTATTCAGCCTCAGCCATAGATAGTGCCACCAAAGTTTGCTTCTTACTAAACCAAGAGATTAAGTTAACCCCTAGAAATTGGTAAGTTTTATTAGTTAATTTTCTCTCAAATTTTACAACCAGCAAAATCAAAATTTGAATAATCAATTAAATTAATAGATAATTGTTTTGCATACCAAAGACTAAGATTTTTAGTTTCATTTAGATATTTTAAAATTATTTTCANACGGACACAACTGACCGTGATCTGGTGTTAGAGCGGCCGTGGATTGTCAGTGGGCAAACCATGGCCATCGAACCGTAGCGACCACGGTTTGCTCTGGTAGCGCTTGCGAGGGAGGGAATGTTAGACTTAATTTGCTTAAACATAATTACCTCCAGCCATTATTATTTAATGGTGGTAAGGAATCCGATCTTCCTGTGGACTGCACGGGAGATCTTCCTTTCTTAACGATCTCGATTGATCTTCCCTTGATCTTCCCTCTTCCTCTCGATGGATCGGTCTTCTAATCAACGAGCTCTCGCATTCAGATGGTGTATGCCTTCATGATTGCTCTTGATCAGGGACTCAATTCCAATGCCTCCACTTTTAGGTTTCTCTCTCGAGAATCTTAGGATCTCTCTCGAGAACCTTGTTCTGAAACTTAGGATCTCTCTCGAGAGAACCTTGAAACCTTAGGATAGGATGGGTCCTATTTTATACCCTTTTCCTTCAACGCTTGCCCCATCAAGCGAGCGTTTAGGAATTAAGGGAGGGGGGCTGTTATCACTTTAATGGGGGATACGTTGAGTAATAAATTAGGACCATTATTAAGATAGGTTACTACATTCTCCCACTTGGTCCGTATATTTTATCAACACTGAACAAGAAACTAAATACATGAATCATAGCGATAGGTCCTCTATAATTGAGTATTATCTTCTATGTATTACAATGCATTCAATTTCTTTATCACCATTCCAAATGTGACAACATAACATAATGAATAAACCATATGTTTATTCAGAGTCCAAAAGAAAAGTTTGTCATTTCTCAAAAGTCATATAACGTGTACACCTGAATGAGAAATAAACAAACGATTGAAATAAGAGTTTCTTTGTACAAATTGTTATCAATACAATTATATCATGGAACCAACTCCCATTCTTATCACATGATCCTTAAACTTCTTAATTGGCATGCCTTTAGTTAAAGGATCAGCTATCATCAATTCAGTGCTAACGTGTTCTATGACCACTTTATTCTCTTTAACACGTTCTCTTATGGCTAAATACTTAATGTCGATATGTTTACTTCGACTACCACTCTTATGGTTTTTAGCCAAAAATACAGCAGCTGAATTGTCACAGTACAATTTAATTGGCCTAGTAATGGAGTCAACAATTCTAAGCCCTGAGATGAAACTCTTCAACCATACACCTTGCGATGTAGCCTCAAAACAAGCAACGAACTCCGCTTCCATAGTAGAGGTAGCAGTCAAGGTCTGCTTTGCACTCCTCCATGATATGGCTCCACCAGCTAACATAAATATAAATCCTGATGTTGATTTCCGAGAATCAACGCAGCCAGCAAAGTCCGAATCTGAGTAGCCCTCTATCTCCAAATGATCAGTTTGTCTATACATGAGCATGTAGTCCTTGGTCCCTTGAAGATACCTCATGACCTTTTTAGCAGCTCTCCAATGGTCTAAACCTGGATTACTCTGATATCTTCCCAACATTCCTACTGCAAATGCTATGTCAGGTCTTGTGCAAACCTGAGCATACATTAGGCTTCCAACAGCTGAAGCATATGGAATGTTGTGCATCTGTTCCCGTTCAAGTTCATTTTTAGGGCACTGGTTCAAAGCGAACTTGTCACCCTTCACTATAGGTGCAACACTTGGTGAACAATTTTTCATCCGAAATCTCTCCAAGACTTTATTGATATAAGTTTCTTGAGACAATCCCAAAATGCCTCGAGATCTTTCTCTATGGATCTTAATGCCAATGACATAAGATGCCTCACTCATATCTTTCATATCAAAATTTTTAGAGAGAAATTGTTTCACCTCATGTAGCAACCCTTTATCATTGGTTGCAAGTAGAATGTCATCCACATATAGGACCAAGAAACAAATTTTGCTCCCACTAACCTTCTGGTATATACATTGATCCATGATGTTCTCTTCAAAACCAAAGGAAGAGATCACATCATGAAATTTTAAATACCACTGACGTGAGGCTTGTTTCAATCCATATATGGATTTCTTAAGTTTGCAAACCAAATGCTCACCATCACTAGAGGAAAATCCTTCAGGTTGTTTCATGTAAACCTCTTCCTCTAGATCTCCATTAAGGAATGCGGTCTTCACATCCATTTGATGTAACTCAAAATCAAAATGAGCTACCAATGCCATAATTATTCGGAGAGAGTCTTTCTTGGATACAGGAGAAAATGTCTCCGTGTAGTCGATTCCTTCCCTCTGAGTGAATCCTTTGGCAACGAGTCTTGCTTTATATCTCTCAATGTTGCCTTGTGAGTCTTTCTTTATTTTGAAGATCCATCTACATCCAATGGCTTTTACACCATCAGGCAACTCAACAAGATCCCAGACTCGATTAGATGCCATAGATTCCATCTCTTCTTTCATGGCATTGAACCACAAGTTTGATTCCTTAGAACTCATGGCTTGTGAAAACGTTTCAGGATCATTTTCGGCTCCAATGTTATAGTCAGATTCATGTAGATACACAACATAATCACTAGGAATTGCTGATTTCTTTATTCTAGTTGATCTTCTTAATGTTGTGTCAATGACCTCTTGAGGAGTATCTTGCACAACTGATTGTTGATGAACAACACGATCTTCTAGATTACCATCAGCTTGTGAAATCTCAATGACTGGTTGTTGGGCACTTAATTGAGTTTGAGGAGTGCTATAAATAACAACCAATCCCTCACTTGAAGTGGAAGCTGGAATAACTGAATGATCTTTCTCAGAAGAAGCCAAATACTGAGATTGATCACTCCCACTGATCAAGTCATTCTCAAGAAATTTTGCATTTCTTGATTCCACAATCCTAGTGCTGTGAGATGGACAATAAAATCTATAACCCTTGGACTTCTCAGCATATCCAATAAAGTATCCACTGATAGTCCTTGGGTCTAGTTTCTTTTCTTGTGGATTATAGACTCTTACTTCAGATGGGCATCCCCAAACACGTATATGTTGCAGACTCGGTTTCCAACCTTTAAATAACTCAAATGGCGTTTTGGAAACAGCCTTGGTTGGAACCCGATTCAATATATACGCAGCAGTTTTAAGAGCTTCAGTCCACAAGGATTTAGGTAACTTAGAGCTGACAATCATGCTCCTTACCATGTCCAATAATGTCCGGTTTCTCCTTTCAGCTACACCGTTTTGGTCAGGAGACCCTGGCATGGTGTATTGTGCAACAATTCCATTTTCTTCAAGAAACCGAGCAAACGGACCAGGTGCTTGTCCATTCTCAGTGTATCTACCATAATATTCTCCACCTCTATCTGACCTCACGATTTTAATTTGCTTGCCGCATTGTTTCTCTACTTCTGCCTTAAATACCTTAAAGGCATCTAATGCTTCGTTCTTATTATGAAGTAGGTAGAGATACATATATCGTGAATAGTCATCAATAAATGAGATGAAGTATCTCTGACCATACGAATCCATATCTGGGCTACAGATATCCGTATGTATGATCTCCAGTATTTCCGAACTTCTCTTGGCATTTTTCTTGGACTTGTTGGTTTGCTTTCCCTTTATGCAGTCCACACAAGTGTCAAAATCAGTAAAATCAAGAGTATCAAGTACTCCATCTTTTACTAATCTTTTAATTCTCTCAATGGAGATATGACCTAATCTCCGATGCCACAAAATAGAGGAATTCTCATTTATAACACATCTTTTCATACCAGTTTGGGCGTGCATCACATTATAGGTGGTATTATTTTCAGATTGATTTGGAAAAGATTGTCTGACAATGTACCATTCCCAATAAGCTTAGATTTATAAAATAAATCAACAGAGCTTTTATTAAAATTAAAGGAATATCCTGCTGGTACAAGCCTTGACACTGAAATCAAATTTCTAGAGAAACTTGGAATATAAAATGTCTTTTCCAAATCCAAAACAAAACCAGAATGTAAAATAAGTCTGCACGTTCCAATTGCTTCCACATGTGAACCCATCTTGTTTCCTGAATAGATGCTTTGTTCACTTCCCAATGGTTTCCTTTGATTTAGAAAACCCTGCAAGGTATTTGAAACATGGATTGTAGAACCAGAATCAATCCACCATGTGTTATGACATATAACCAAATTGGATTCATGACATACGAATGAGGTTAGAGTACCTTTCTTGTCAAGCCAAGCTTTGAATTTGAGACAATCTTTCTTTATATGTCCTTTCTTCTTGCAAAAGAAGCACTTGGACTCCTTCTTGTCTTCTGTATGGATGGATACTTTACCCTTTCCTTTGCGTTTGGCTTTGGGAGCTTTAGTCTTTCTGTGAGTGACTAAATGTGCACTTTCTCCCATTTCTAAAATCAGCCTCCCTTCCTCTTGAACACACATGGTCAGAAGTTCATTAATTGACCATTTGTCCTTATGTGTATTGTAAGATATTTTGAAGGGACTATATTGCTGTGGGAGTGAGCTCAAAATAAAGTGCACCAAGAAAGATTCTGACATCTCAACCTCTAGGGATTTCAACTGAGCCGCAATGTCCCTCATCTTCATGATGTGCTCACGCACACCTCCAACCGTAGTGAGCTTCATTGATGATAACTTTGTCATTAGGGTGCTAGCCATTGCCTTATCTGAAGACTCAAATTGTGCATCAATAGCCTTCAGAAGTTCCTTGACATTTTTGCACTCAGGAATTGAACCACGTATACTAGCAGAAATTTTAGTACGTATGAACATCATACTGAGGCGATTGGACCGTTCCCATCGTTCATACGCAGCAATCTCAGCCTGAGTGCTAGTAGATGTAACTAAATGTGGTTCATCCTTCCTGATAGCATAGTCAATATCCATGCACCCTAATTGAAGAAGAATTCTCTCCTTCCATAATTTATAATTATCACCACTTAAATCGGGAATGTCACATTTCATATCAGAAATATTAACAGGCAAAATAGCTGCATAAAAAATAAATCATGTTCATGTAATTGAATTTGAGGCATATAACTGATGTCATGTTTTACCAATGTAAACATGCAATAACATGAATCAATAACATACAATAACTACCTGTGGGCTAAGTTATTATACTCAAATAGACTCATTAGCTTAATGATGTGACTAACAAATTATATTCCTTTCTTAATTCCTGTGGGTAATTAAGAAAATAATTTGTTATCGCATCCTAATTAATTATATTAGTGCAACAAAAATTCCTGTGGGATAAGATTCATTACATTAATATAATTAGTCACAATTAATGTCATCTAACCTTATGTGATCTTTGCAACTCAATATATAATTTTGATTAATCAAAGATGCTGTGGCTACTCCTCAATTAATCAACATCATATTGATCACATGACATTATATGCATATAGATTAACCAATTTAGCATGATTATTAGGTAGTGATCTTAATCAACGTAACATTTCCAAATCAAGATCCGAGTTAGTCAAATTGGCCAGGCCAGTGAAAGAGAAGTGGGGGTCCCCCCGTTGCTTTCCTTAGGTCAGTCAACGGAACCAATTAAGTAACCACAATCTCTTTACCTTTCTAGACACCAATGACCAATCAGACCTTGAAAGGATTTGCACTGTGATTTTTACACTACCACCAAATTCATGCATAGAATAAATCTAGTATGCAGAACAGAAGATAACATTTCAATATCTATTTAATGAATTTTAAAATTATCATCTTAAGAAAAAATTTTTGTTAATTAAAACACGTCCGGCCGTAGCTCATTATTCCCTTGGGCCAGTCTATGCAAAACACCGTAGGCATAGAGACTCAGGAGGCGTATTTTAATACAAAAATTTAAACTCAAGAAACAAATGATAAAAATAAATCATGTTACATGATTTAATAAAACATTAAACAGATAATAAATGCATTTAAAATCCAACCAATCCATATTTTAAATCCCGTGAGAGAACGGAAAGACCATAAGCGAGAAAAACGAAAACCGAAAGTTTTCTCTCCCTTTTTAATATTTCACCGATGTGGTTATTGAAGCCACGTTTCCGCTGCATTTCTCTCCTTTAGTTTTTCTTTTCTTTAATGCTACGTTTCTTTTCTTTTTCTTTCTTTAATGCTATCTCTTTAATACCATAAAAAGAAATCTGGGAAACCTTTAATGCTAGAAAGAAATCTTTAATAGAAAAGAAAGAAGCCACGTTTTGTTTCCGCAAAATCGGAATCTGAAATAGGTTTAATGGTTTCTGTCAATTCCGTGAACAAAGATAAGAACTGATCGAAACCAACCTGAGATCCGAAAAACTAAAAACGGAAAACACGCGGCATTAATTGCTTGAAAAGAGAAACTTAATAGAAATCTTCGCAAAATAAGGCAGAGGTTTTAACCTCGCTCTGATACCAAATGTTAGACTTAATTTGCTTAAACATAATTACCTCCAGCCATTATTATTTAATGGTGGTAAGGAATCCGATCTTCCTGGTTTTCTTTGGACTGCACGGGAGATCTTCCTTTCTTAACGATCTCGATTGATCTTCCCTTGATCTTCCTCTTCCTCTCGATGGATCGGTCTTCTAATCAACGAGCTCTCGCATTCAGATGGTGTATGCCTTCATGATTGCTCTTGATCAGGGACTCAATTCCAATGCCTCCGCTTTTAGTTTCTCTCTCGAGAATCTTAGGATCTCTCTCGAGAACCCTTGTTCTAAAACTTAGGATTTCTCTCGAGAGAACCGTGTTGTAAAACCTTAGGATGGGGTCCCTTTTTATACCCATTTCCTTCAACGCTTGCCCCATCAAGCGAGCGTTTAGGTATTAAGGGAGGGGGGCTGTTATCACTTTAATAGGAGATACGTTTAGTCAATAAATTAGGACCATTATTAAGATGGGTTACTACAGGGAATCCTTGCAATGGATCATCAGTTGGGCTGGTGATCTTGTTTTCGTGTGTCAGCAACTTGAGTTTGCCCAGGCTGCCGTCCACATCCGCCTGACTCAACCCTTAGGTAGTGTTTGATAGAAAAAATATTATCCATAGATAAGTGTATGGGATAGAGTTTATCCCCTAGTTATCCCTAGGATATCCCTTGGCTATTCCATTGATCATATCAAATGCAAAAAGGTAAATCCATAGGATAACCTTTTTTTACTCTTATTTGGAGGGATAACCAGCTATTCCTGCATTCTCTAAGGAATAAATTGAGGGGATATCCCATGGTTAACCATGGTTAACCATGGATTATCCCTTTGGTTAACTTTATTCTCTGCTATCCCTTATAGTTATGGCTTTTGGGAATAAGAGGGGATATCCCATGGTTAACCATGAGATATCCCCTCAATTTATTCCCTAGAGAATGCAGGAATAGCTGGTTATCCTTCCAAATAAGAGTAAAAAAAGGTTATCCCATGGATTAACCTTTTTGCATTTGATATGATCAATGGGATAGCCAAGGATATCCCTAGGGATAGCCAGGGGATAAACTCTATCTCGTACACTTATCCATGGATAACATTTTTTCTATCAAACACTACCTTACGATCGGGTGTTCTGGCGGTCGGACCAGAGGGCAACCATTGGCAGCGGTTCGTCTATGAAAATCTCACCGGCGTCTGCCTTCACTGTGGGATGTTCCACCAACTCATCGCCACTTGTTTGGCCGCTGGTGTCGGGGCATCAGCGAAGCTCCAACCAGATAACATCGATAGCTCCATGGAGCAGGGGGACGAGGAGACTTTGGCTGGTAGTGGCCTTGGTCCGTGGCTCCTTGCAGTCCGGCAATGGTTACCTCCATCATCACCGGAAAGAAAGAAGGAGGTGTTCGTATGTTTTTATGAATCAAATTCATATAACACGCAGCGAAAATAAAATAAATATAAATTTAATTTTTAAAGTCTAAGATCCTCAGGAACAGATTCAGCTAACAAAAAATAATATATAATTATAATAATAGATCATACATGTGTTCTTTATTGGGGATGATGCTCGATGAAGCCGGTAAACGATTTACCACTAGCCGTCCACGCGTCCGGCCTCTAATGGTAATCCATGTGAAGATCTTTGGATGATGTCCTCTCAGGATTGGATGATAACCTTCTTGCGAGGGGTGCTAGCGCCTCTTTTCTATTGATTTTCAAATAAAAAAAGGAATCAAAAAGGATTTCTTGATCAAGATCAAATCTTGATCAATCAAAGAAAAAGGGACGTCCTAGAGAGAGAAAGGACATTTTAGAGAGACAAAGGAGGTGGTAGGCATCCAAGAAAGAGAGAAGGGAGGAGTTCGGTTTTGGGTATTTCTCTCCCTTTATACATGAAAAGGAGGTTGTGTGGTTCCATAAAAAAAAAAAGGATTTTATCACAACCATCTAAACATTCAACCTTATCAAGTTGATAACAATTATCCTAACAAATTTAGGATATTTGCTATCATGATAATGTTAAGATTACAACCACCACACCACATCTCTAAAAATTAGGAAATTGATTATCCCATAAAACCAACGTCGCAACCTTAAATTTTGGCTTCATGAGAACGCCCCAAATCATGGGGTTCACTCCTCCATGACGTGGAGATGGGTCATGTCCATCACATGGGCATGGATCCATCCTCCACATGGCACGATCTCAGCCCTCGGTTTAATTGAGTTTTCATGAATCAAATCATGCCATCATATGGACCCAATTAAATACCATAATATTAATCTCAATTAATCTAAGCTATCAATCACATGGATCAAGCCTAATTAATGGATTTCATATGTACATCTCATGTATAAAAGGTCTCTCTTTTGAACAAAAAATTCTTTTCTCTATAATGAATTATATTCATCAATTTCATGTTCTCTCATTAAGATTGAGTCAAACACAATCCTAATTTATTGGTTATCTGATTTGAATTAAGTCCAACTTAATTCCCATTTTAACTTCATCCAAAATCTTCTTAATGCGTGTGACCCATTAGGTCCCTTGACACGTTGGTAATAATCATGTCCCTAATATTGACCCTAAGGATGACTTGATCAACACCTTGTCCAAGTCAATTCTTTAACCAAATCAACTCTTTGATTAAGTCAAAGAATCCATGATTATAGATCATGAGCGGCCTCTAGCAAAGCATCATGACCACCCAAGTGTTAAGGGTTTGTTGACGTGGTCATCAACACCTGTCCATGAACGGTTATCATACGATTCAATCCCTTCGTCACATATCCCAGATCAATCAGTGGTATGGAATGTGTCAACCATATAATTGATCTTTATTTACTTGATCTCAGAAAATTGACTCATATAAATTAGAACTTCGAAACCATTTCGAATTCCAACTCAACCTTGCAAGGATTTAACAGTCAATTTAATCCATCAAGTGGCCGTGGGATATAACCCTTTCTATCAAGGGAGACGAATCCTGTCTTGATCAAACACTACCTTCATGTACTTCATATCATACCCAATCGACACCATATTTGCCACCCGTGGCTAGAGCGACGTTTGCATGTCATCAAAGCATGATATTCCACACATAAGGTGCAATGAAGATCTCAAGTCAAAGGATCACTCGCACCACCGTCATCAAAGATCAACCATCGACACTATATAGAATATCCATATGGGATCTCTGTGCAGGTCATCCAATGTATTGTTACAATAACAAGCATCCACACACCATATCCAAGTATCTTCATACTTCAGCTTGTAAGATTAGCTGCACACCACAAGAGTGAAGATTGCAATGTGTGCTAGTCTCAACGACGTTCGATATTGTCCAATCCTGTCTACGCATCGACTAGGGAAGTTTAAAGAATCGAACCATAATGTGCAATTTTGGATCTCACAATTTGTAATCTCTATTACAAATTTCATATATACAGTTCGCATTCTTTTGGACTTTATTTCACAGGAAAAATATATCTAATATATATGAAAAATACCTGGATATATAAGAAATCAATAAATTTGATTTGCATTCATAAAGAAATGTATACAAACTAGCATCTTATTCAATTGGATATAGGGCACATACTAACAGGAGGGTGTCCCGCCGGACTCTGCAAGGCAAGCACGGGAGAAGGGCAAGCAGGTGAATGATGTAGCTGGTGGCTCTGTGCTGAAGGGACCACCAGACGGTGAGGGTGGTCCAAACTAGTGAATATAGCCCACCGGCATTCCCCCCTCCATCCGTCGATCTCCCAGTAGGGAGGGAAACGGGTTTGCGACGCATGGTCTGGGGCTTCGCTCTGCTGGAGGATGAAGCTCATGTGGCCAAGGAGCCCGGCTCGTATATGATGAATTGCCTAAATGTTAAAGCTCGATCGGCTCACTCCAAGAGGGCTCGCTCCCCTGTGCGCCCGATGCTCCAAGCTGGCAGTGGAAGTGTGGCTATGCCCAGGCCCAAATCAAAAGCCGGCACGAGCAGTAGGAGTAAGGGTCTGGCCATGGCCAACTTAAGGACCGGCACGGATAGAGAAATTGGAACAAACCTAAACTTCTCCAATACCAGTGCGGGGAGGGATGCTCAAGGACCTTTATTTTCTCGGCAGAGGCCTCGGGAGGTTTGAATACCAATACAAGCCAGATGACTATGCACGCCTCAGTACCTAAAGAGGTTTCTAAATCTTTAATATCGGACTTAGCAATGGTGCCAGTATCGCAGGGTTTGACTCGTGAGGAGGCTGTCGGCAAACTATGGCAAGCTATCCAGGGCACTGATGATGGGACTCTGATGGCAGAGGATCCATATGATAGAGTTACTGTGGACCTGACGGAAGGGAGCGAAGGAGCTGCCCTTCCTCCTACGAAGCCATGACCAAGCTCTTGATCTAGAATGCTCGGGGCACGAGCAAACCTACGTTCCAGTCAACTTTTGGCAGGCTGATCAATCAGCACCACCCTAATGTTTGTATTCTACTGGAAACCCAACTGTCGGGGAGGAGCCTAGATCGAACGGGATGTTATCATCACTCCATGTGGAGCACATATGCCATTGAGTCTAGGGGACTATTAGGAGGTATCCTGGTTATGTGAAGATGAGGTACAGTGAGGGTTGATGCGTTTCACCGTTACGAGCAATAGGTAGTTTTAGTGATTTTGGATCAGGCGGGTAACCCATGGCTCCTGTCTGATGTATATGTGAGTGCAAAGCACAGGATGATGCGGAATCTATGGCAGAAGATTTCCATGCTAGTCACCTAGGGCCTCCCCTCTCTTGTTGTGGGTGATTTTAACTGCATTGTTGGCTCTCATGAGAATATGGGAGGTAGACAGTATGTGGACAACATTGACTCTAGAGAGTTCAGGAAGTTTATAGCCAAAAATGGTATGATTGACCTAGGCTTCATGGGCTTTCGCTTTACTGGTGTAATAATCGGACTGGTGTAGCTCGGTTTTGGGAGAGGATTGATCGAGCCCTTAGATCAGTAGAATGGATGCAACACTTCCCTGGATATCAGGTCCAGCACCTTTCGAGGATCATGTCAAATCATATCAGGTCCAGCACCTTCCGAGGATTGCATCTGATCATTGCCCACTCCTTATCACCATTGATAGCATGAGCTTCCCAAGACCTCTCTTTTGTTTTGAGAAGTTATGGACCTTCTACCTTAGATCCTGGGAACTGATTAGAGCAATATGGAGTCTGCCTATCCATGGGGATGCAAGATATCGGATGTCTTGGCGATTAGAGCTAGCAAAGCGCAGACTCCACTGGTGGAACAGAACATAGGTGGGCAACATTTTCAGGCAAATCAATGAAGTGGAGGCTGATATAGCTAAGCTCCAGAGGCTGGAGGTCCGGGAAGGGGGCCTTCAGGAAGCTGATATTGGGAGACTACATCATTGCCTCTCTTCCCACCACTCTCTTCTAAGACAGTAGAAGACCCTGTGGAGGCAGAGGTCTCATATTCAGTAGATTAAGGAAGGAGACCAAAACACCAGATTCTTTCATCAAGTTACTATGGTTAGGAGGTCAGCTAATCAGATCCGATAGTTGAGAAAGGAAGATGGTACTACACTGACTAACAGTGAGGAGATTAGCGATCGGATCTTCCAGTACTTCAAATCCAGGTGGAACCTGATACTAGGAGATGGCTCTACCACTTAGGGTCCTTGCCTAGTGGACTGAGTTACTGAACAAGAGAACTCGATTCTTACCCGGCCTGTCACTTAGCTGGATGTGCGGGATGCACTTTGGTCCTTAGGGGAGGATAAAGCTTTCGGTCTAGATGGTTTTCCTCCATTTTTCTTTAGGCGGTATTGGGCTATTGTTGGGGGCAAGGTTGTGGAGGCGGTTTAGGCGGCTTTCCACTCTGGCATCCTCGAGGATTGGAAGAAAACCTTGATCACTCTTATCCCCAAAAGAATTGATGCCTCTTCTCCTAGCCACTTCAGGCCAATCAGCCTCTGCATCACCATCTACAAAGTCTGTGTGAAGGTTTTAGTTGGGCGACTTCAGAAGACGATACCTCACCTTATTAGTCTTGAACAAGGAGCATTTGTCAGAGGTCGCAGCATTACTAACAATGTCCTCGTTGCCCAGGAATTTATGCATGACCTCAGGCGAGCCCCATCTCGGAGGAGTCTCATGGCTATTAAGCTTGACATGGAGCGTGCTTATTATCGGATGAGCTGGCAATTTATTCGACAAACCCTTCATGAGTTCAGCTTTTCTAATAGCTAGATCAGGTGGACCATAGATTGTGTGGAGGGGCCTTCCTTTGCCATCCTAGTGAATGACACTATGACGGACTATTTTCCTTCGATGATCGGCCTACGTCAAGGGTGCCCTCTGTCTCCCTACCTGTTTATATTATGTGCCGATGCTCTTTCTAGGGCTCTGGAAGATGCGGTCCAGCGGTTACGTCTGGAGCCCTACCAGACTGCCCCAAGAGCCTAGCCTCTCTCTCACCTCCTCTTTGCAGATGACTATCTCCTCATTGGTCGGGCCTCGACCCAGAATGTATTGCTTTGCACATATTGTGGAATCCTATTGCCAAGAGTTTGGCCAGCTTGTTAACTTGCCTAAATCTTCTGTCATACTCAGTCCCAAAATGAAACCCTAAACAAAGTTGAAAATACTGAGCAGCCTAGGGATCTTGAAGCAGTAGGGGATTCTGACCTACCTTGGTGTCCCTATGACTGGCGGATGTTTGCATCAGTTGGAGGTTAGGCCAATGGTGCAATGGGTCTATGATCGACTTAAGGGATATCAGGCTGCTACCCTCTTCATGATGGGCAGAATTACTCTTATCCGGTCCGTGCTCAACTCCATTCCTATCTACCTTCTGGCTAACACTATGCTTCCTAGATATTGTCTGAGAAAGCTGGAACAAACATTCTGCAATTTCCTATGGAGGCCTAAATAGGATGGCCATGGTGTACACTTACTGGACTGGGACATCGTCTGCCAACCTACTAGAGATGAAGGTCTCGGGATCCAGGCCCTTTTAGCAAGGAGGGAAGCATTGATTGTCAAACACGCTATGAGATTTCTCTTCCAGCCCAATTGCCTATAGAGTAGAGTGATGAGGGCCCGTTATGGTGCTTGGAGTCAAGGAGCCCCAATTCAGTCGATCAAAAGTTGCTCCTTCATTTGGAAGGAGATATGCGCTTGCGTCCCTATCGCTATGGCCCATGTCAGATGCTTGGTTGGAGACGGGACCACAATCGATGTTAGTCAGAATGCATGGATCTCCTCAATTCCTTTGTCTAAGTGGCCGACCTTTATTAGTGTGGATGTTGCTGAAAATCTTCGGATCAGCGATCTATTGATGGATGATGACAGGACCTGGAGAATCTAGGATCTCTCTAGTCTCTACGTTGTTGGGCCCCAGCTGGTTTCTAGGATCCTCACTATCCCAATTCCACTTCACCAGGGGCGCGACCTTAGGGTCTAGGACTCTTCCTGCTACCCCAAGGCTCCATCGAGTTTCCTCTATAATTTGTGTAGAGGACCATTTGATACCATATTTATGGCGGCATGGATTTGGAGACACCCTATCCCTCCGAGAGTGCAGCTTTTTCTTTGAAAGATGGCTTGGGATTGCCTTCCTACGAAGGCTCTCCTTAGTCGGAGAGGCATGGACTTTGCGGGGTCTTGCCGGGTATGTGGGGCTTATGATGAGATGATTGAGAATGCTATTCTGAATTGCCTTAGGATGAGGCAGATTTGGAGGCTTGCAAGGAAAAGGCCTTGGGCTATTGATGATAGTGTTTGTATGTCCTCCTTCCTCTGATTTCTTCACCAAAGCTCGATACATGAGGCCTACCTCGCTGCCTATATTGCCTATCAGGTCTAGCTGGCTAGGAATGTAATGACCTTTGAGGCAGAGGGCATCCTGGTCTATCGGATTATTCTGAGAGCCAGATGCTTGGTGTTGAAGTACCTACGATTTGATGCTGTCACTCTTCTTACTACCCTAGGTTCCTGGGTCTCCCATGCTGCTTCAGCATCAGCCCATAGGGTAATATCTATCTCCTGGAAGCCCCCACTCATGGCGTTTGTTAAGGTAAACTTTGATGGCAGCGTCCGTGATACTGATGGTGGTACATGTATGTCATTCAATCTGACGATGAAAGACTCGTGGCGACCGGTGGGGCCTTTTTTCAAGACTCTTCTGTTCCAAAAGCTAAGCTCAGAGCAACTTGGGCTAACATCAGCAGAGCGATCCGACAGCTATGGGCTCAGAGGCTCCTTATTGAGGGGACTCTTCTACAGTCATTAGATGGATTTAGGAAATGAAGTACCGCGATGATGTATGATAAACGTACAAATAATTATCACTAAACCTATTAATTAATACAATGTACCTATTATTATTTAATATTTTAATATTGTCAACTTAAAGAGCTCGATTTTAGGAATTCAACGATGCAAACGTCACTCAAATCGGACTTAAAACGAGCTTGGAATTGATTTTATAATGATTTATTTGTTTGTTGGCATGCATTTTAAAGCAAATCGACAGATTTTGCCGAGTTCATCGTCTTTCTTCCCATGTTCTTTCAAACGGACGCATTCGATGCACAGAGACTACCAGGGATGGATTTCTTTGCCAAAAATATCGCCGCTGAGAAGATTATCACCGCCAAAAAGATCCTCAACATTAGAAATTACCAAAGGTATCCCAGATTTAATGGAATTACAGAAGAAATTCAGATTCTTCTCTTCTCTGATTTCACAGCCCAGCTACAATTGAGGAAGAACTTTGAAGCTAAATTGGAAGGAATCGTCTGCAATCTCGGCATGATCCCTCCGAAATCCTTCCGCATCTGTCCGGGTGCCAAATTGGAAAGTAATTTGGAGTAGAAAGAAATCAACGTTTCCGCATCCTCACCACGTCCGCACCGCGTCTGAAGCATCTATAAAGAGGCCATTGAGCAATCGTAGAGGGAGATCCCGGGGGGGTTGCCATTGGGAGTCTGCAGGAGAGATCTGCAGCTGTTCGTGGCGTGAGATTCGTGAGGTGGCTTTCCCGTGCTGTGGAGAAATTTGGAGCTTGGAGTTGCTGTGTCCAGGCTTGTGAGGCATCCATTCAGAGGAGGCGTGAGGCTCTGTTACCAGGCAAGTCCGTGGTTCATGGAGTTCTGTTTGGAGGCAATGAGAAGTCTTCGGGTTCAGCCTGTTCAAGGATTCAGCCGTCTTTGGTTTGATTTAGGAAGAATTTATTTTCTTGTTGCCTTCTTAATGTCATAACCATTGAATTTACATTTGCTATGAAATAAAGTTTCTATTCATGTTTAATTGTTATTAAATTCTATTTAAGTGAAAATAAATTTAGATTGCTCTATTCTTAAAAGGGATGGGCCGTGATCTACGGGTACAGCCGTGCTCTTATAAGATAGACCATATCTTGATTATTTTGCACTACTAATTATCTATTTAGTTAAATTTATAAATTTATTTCAAGATAATCGCTAAAGTCCCTGTGGAATCGATCCCTTACTCTCACTATTCTATTAGCGAAATTAAAGTGTTTTAATCATTGCACTACGACACGCATCACATTGCATCTACCCTAACCTCTGAGCAGGAAAATAAATTGGTAGATGTACTTAAATAACATAAAGAGGCAATTGGATGGACAATAGCTGATCTTAAGGGAATTGACCCTTCCGTTTGCATGCACCACATTCATAGTGAAATTGAAGCCAAACCACATGGAGACATGCAACAAAGGCTAAATCCGAACATGAAGGATGTTGTTAAGAAAGAAGTAGTAAAATGGCTTGATGCTGGTATCATTTATCCAATTTCAGATAGTCAATGGGTCAGTCCAATCCAAGTAGTACCTAAAAAGTCGGTATTACCGTGATCAAAAATGAAAAGGGCAAATCAATTCCTACTCGCACATCAACTAGTTGGAGAGTATGTATAGATTATCGAAAGTTGAATGCTGTGACTAGAAAAGACCACTTTCCTTTGTCTTTTATCGATCAAATTCTAGAATGGCTAGCAGGACAAAGTTTCTTTTGTTTCTTAGATGGATATTCAGGATATAATCAAGTCCCAGTATTTCCTGTAGATCAAGAAAAGACCACCTTCACCTGTCCTTTTGGAACATTTGCCTTTAGACGCATGCCATTTGGTCTTTGTAATGCGCCAGCCACTTTTCAACGATGTATGTTGGCCATATTTTCTGATATGATTAGTCAATTTTTGGAATTATTTATGGATGATTTTTTAGTTTTTGGTGCATCATTTGATAGCTGCCTCGAGAACTTGACTAAGGTACTGAAACGATGTATGAAAATGAATTTAGTCCTAAGTTGGAAGAAGAGCCATTTTATGGTTCGTGAGAGAATTGTGCTCGAACACATTGTTTCAAAGCGAGGTATTGAGGTTGATAAAGCCAAGGTTGAATTGATCTCAAATCTACCACCCCAACCTTAGTTAAACAAGTACGATCTTTCCTTGGTCATGCTGGTTTTTACAGACGCTTCATCAAAGATTTCAGTAAAATTTTTCGACCATTGTGTAATTTGTTGACTAAAGATAGTTCTTTTAATTTTGATGAAGATTGTCTAACAGCTTATAACATCCTTCGAATTGCTTTGACCACTGCACCAATTATCAAGCCCCCAGATTGGACCATACCTTTCGAAATTATGTGTGATGCTTCTGATTATGCTGTAAGGGCAGTTCTAGGACAGAAACTCAATCGGGAACCCCATGTAATTTATTATGCTAGTAAAACTCTTTCAGATGCACAAATAACTATACTACCACTGAAAAAGAATTACTAGCAGTTGTGTTTGCCCTAGAAAAAATTTAGATCATATATGTTAGGGTCTAAGGTTTTAGTTTATTCTGATCATGCAGCATTGAGGCATCTTTTATCAAAAACGGATACAAAACCTAGACTGATTAGATGGATCCTTTTATTACAAGAATTTGACCTAGAAATCTTAGATAAGAAGGGTTCTGAAAATATGGTAGCAGATCATATCTCTAGGATCTCAGTAGAATATTGTTGGCCCAGATGGCAACCCAAGAGGGGGGGGGTGAATTGGGTTCTTAAAAATTTAAGACTTTTTGAAATGTTTTAAACAGATTTGCTTAAGATGTGCAAGTGAGTGAAATTAACTTAGAAGCAATGCACAAGCAAATAATAAAGAGAGATAGAGAGAGAGAAAATATAGCACGGCAAACACAAGATAATTTTATAGTGGTTCGGTGCAACCAACACCTACGTCCACTCCCAAGATTCACTTGGGTCCACACTATAATCTACTCAGATTACAGCCGAGTTGTTTTCCAAGCTCACAACTCAAACTTGTTATTTTTTCGGGATCACAACGAACCCAGCTGGTTTTACTCGGGCTTACCAGCACAAAACCCTACACGTTGTTTTTCACGGGCTCATAACTAACCCAACACAAGCACTCCGCTTGCAACGAGGTATATCAACCTCCACTGATTCAATCCACTGATTGAATCAGCAAACAATCAAAATATTCAGAGTTTAAGTATTGAACAGCTCCCCTTGAGCAAATATACAAATAAAGAATAAAAGGTTAGA
The DNA here is from genome assembly GCA_900491605.1 of Calamus simplicifolius. Taxonomy (NCBI): domain Eukaryota; kingdom Viridiplantae; phylum Streptophyta; class Magnoliopsida; order Arecales; family Arecaceae; genus Calamus; species Calamus simplicifolius. The sequence continues at coordinate 189,262 of UESW01002405.1, forward strand.
AAAGCCTGATAAGATAGCAAATGGATGTGGCTTTGGCTTTCTTCCTTCTCCTCTTTAACTCCTCTTGAAGTATTGAATCAGGCCTCAGCAAGATCCTTGACCGTTTGAAAACTTTGGAGTTGAGATGAAGCTTTTTTTCCTTTTGTTGAATGTTGAAAATCCTTCGATTTGATCTTTAAAAAGCTCTTGGATTTTCTTTTGACTTTTGTGGATTGAAGATCTGGAGCAGTCGGAACTTCCTCTTTGATTTCACTCCTTTTGAATCACTCTACTTTGAGCTAGAAGATTTTTCCAATAAGCTCTATTTTTCTCTCTTTTTGAAAGATATTCTTTTCTCTCTTTTTGATTTCTATTCATCTTTTGATTTGAAAAGAGCTCCTCTATTTATAGATTCTGCAAAAATATATCCGTTAGAGACAAGGAAAAATAGCCGTTAATCAAAAAACTACCGTTGGAGCTGAGTTGGCATCCGTAAAAATTTGCCCAGATTTGCTGGAGTCGACTCATGCTTTTCCCGAGTCGGCTCGAGCTCGTCTTACCAAAAATAGAAATGTTTATAAAGGTTAGGGGTCGACTCGCTAAAAGTGAAGTGTCGACTCCTGAAAGTCGGAGTCGACTCGTGAAGGTTGGGGTCGACTCGCGAGGTGCTCAGAAAAACACTCTTCTGGTGTCTGAGCGGAGTCGACTCGCACAGTCAAGGAGTCGGCTCGACAGAATCAGGGGTCGACTCGACAATTTCGTGGGTCGACTCGACACAGATGCACATTTCTGTACACTGAGCGGAGTCGACTCTGAAACTCAGGAGTCGGCTCCGGAACGTATCAAAAATCAGAAACTTTTCTGATTGACATTAAAATCGTTCCAGATTCATTTTAATTCATTGTTTTGACTTGAATCAATAAAATTGACATTAAGAATTGATTCAAGAACTATTCCAAAAACTCATTGATTAAAACATGAATTATAAAATTTCTTTTTGAAAGTTTAAACATTGAGCTTAAAGTCACTTTCAAAATTGATTAAAGTAAACTTGAGCATTTTCATTGATAGTTCAAAATAAATTTATTGCTCATTTAAATAAACTCATTATTTTTAATGAACTCAATGGCTTTTAGTAATCATCAAAATCAATAAAGTTGGGGCAATTATGTTTCAAATTTCTCAACAATCTCCCCCTTTTTGATGATGACAAAAACATTGAGTTTATGCATGATTGTATAGTGAATTTATTTTGTTTTCATAGTTAGGCTTAGGCTCCCCCTTAATGAGGTAGCTCCCCCTATGAAACTTAAATAAATATCCCATTGTTTATCTCATTGCTTACTTTGATTTTCTCAAATGTATCACATCATAAAACTATAAAATTCTCCCCCTTTTTTGTTATCAACAAAAAGGTAGAGAAGCATAACATTCATTCAAACAAGATAAGATTTGACAATTTCATTCATTCATTGAAAAAAGAAATACATTGAGTAATCAATATAGAGAATTCATTTCATTAAAGGTCTAATACATCAAGATGTTCAATACATTGATTTCAAAATGAAAGCATAACAAAAACTTCAGTACATAACAAGGATTGAAAATCTAATAACTCAAAAATGAGTTCTTACAATTCTAGTTAAATGATCTACTATATTTTTCATTCCATCAGATTGAATTTTCACATAATCCTTGAGTCTTCATCAACAAAGGTGCACGCAGTCTGAATCTTGTCTTGAAGCTCCGCGTTGCACTTTGCATAAGTCTCTCCATCTCCGCATATATCCTTAAGTTCTTCAAAATATTTTTGAGATCACCACTTAAGGATACCGAAGAAGAGCTGAGAGTAGACTCTATCTTAGAGATACGATCATCCAATGAATAAAGAGTCTCTCTCAAATTCATAAATTTATTTCAAATTCAGATTTAAGTTTCTCAATTGATCATCAAAAGAGCTTTGAGTTGCATAAGTTGTTGATCTGAAAACCGGCAGAAGATGAAGCTTGAACAAAAGATGGAACTGGGGCTGGAGCAGGGGCAGAAGCAGAAGGGCTCGGAGGTGCAGGTGAAGGATGTCTGACTGAAGGTCCTGCAGCCTCAACATCAGTAGCTCTATCTTCTGTCAGACCTTTCCTTTCCCATTTTCCATTCTTTTGATAAATCCCATCCGATGAATTGTTGCCAGGCTATAAAAATCAGTGTGTCTTAGATTCTTCATAGGCTCATTGTCAGAAATCACTATACCTTGGCTCAGAAAAATCTTTGTAAGGATCATTCCATAGGGCAGACTAGACTTTCTTTTCCCTCCACAGTCTGCTATGTACCATAGTATCATACTGGGAAGATTGATAGGTTTGCCTGTCACAATGGCATCCATTACAAAGATATCTCTTTCCGATACATAGTCAAATCTTCCAGTCTTAGGAAAGAGTATCCTACTGCAGATATTATGTAATAATCTCAATTCTAATGAAAGTTGATTAGCAAAAACCTCTTCAAATCCAACCACATCCCGGTTTAATAATCTCGATAAAGCTGGGGCGCGGTCATCAGAAGAAAAGGTGGAAGTGCCAGATAAGGGTAATTCCAAAAGTCTAGATAGAATCTCAGTAACAGATAGCCTGATTCCTCTCACATTGCTAACTAGGCCATGATCTCCTCTAGACAGATTCTTGTAGAATTCCTTTACCAAGTGAGGGATAGGTCGGGCACTCTAGGGAACAAATTTTCTCCCATCCCATCTCAATCAGTTGTCTCCCAACAAGAAAACCCTCAGCCTCAAATAATTCGAAATCCACCTTCCTACCGTAGTAATAATCCTATCCGCTAGACGATCTACCTGGGAAGAAGTGGCAGCAGGAGTAGCAGTCGGAGTAGAAGCAGATGAAGTGGAGTCCGTGCTTGGAGAAGGCTCACGCACCGGACGCTTCACCGTTTTCCTAACCACTCGCTTCCTCTTGACGCCGGCCGCACAAAGGTTGGAACCACTGTTTTGGGTGCCATTGGTCGATTGGAAGTGTAAAAGGGATTCTAGGAAGTTTGGAAGGTTTGGAAGAGTTTTGAGAGAGTATTTTGAAGGATTGGAAAATTGAAATGAACGGCGAGTCGACTCTGCCCTAGATAAATCAACCTGGGACCACTTCGAGTCGGCTCGCGCAAATCCAGGGGTCGACTCCGGACAGACACAGAAGGCCATCCCGACTTGGAGTCGACTCGCGCCGAAGAGGGGTCGACCCGAGAGTTTCAGTCGAAACCAGGAGTCGACTCCGATACGCACCGAGTCGGCTCCGAGACCATTTCAGACCAAAAACATGAAATTTCTGAAATGTGTCCGGAATATGATCATAAAAATTGATAAATAATCATTGATATGAGTGAATCAATTAGATATGAATTCTAGATAAGATTTCCTTAAAGATCAAAGATTTGAAAGAATCTTAGATAAATTTCCTTAGGGGTTTCAAATTCATTCTAAAGGATCACAAATACCTAACTCTCCTCTAAGATAACAGAATCTCTCTTCATTTAAAGGTTTAGTAAATATGTCAGCTAATTGTTCTTCAGTGTTAACATAATCAAGACATATTTCATTATTTGCTACATGTTCTCTTATAAAATGATATCTGATTTCTATGTGTTTAGTTCTTGAATGTTGAATTGGATTTTTAGTTAAATTGATTGCGCTAGTGTTATCACATCTTATGGGTGTTTTATCAAGTGTGATACCATAGTCTTCAAGTTGTCGCTTAATCCATAGGATTTGCGCACAGCAACTTCCAGCTGCTACATATTCAGCTTCAGTAGTTGATAATGCAACTGAATTTTGCTTTTTGCTAAACCATGTGATTAAGTTACTTCCTAAGAATTGGCATGCACCACTTGTGCTTTTTCTATCTAGTTTGCATCCAGCATAATCAGAATCCGAATATGCAATTAGATTTAATGTGGAGTCTCTAGAATACCATAAACCTACATTTTTTGTTCCACTTACATATCTTAGTATTCTTTTAACAGCTATTAAATGTGATTCTTTAGGTTCTGATTGAAATCTAGCACATAAACATACAGAAAACATAATATCTGGTCTACTTGCGTTAAATAAAGAAGGGATCCGATTATACCTCGATAATACTTTTGGTCAACCTTTTTACCTTCTTCATCTTTGTCCAGCTTGCATGAAGGACTCATTGGAGTTCGAGGGGTTTCATTGATTCCATACCAAACTTCTTTAGGATTTCTCTTGTGTATTTTGTTTGGTTGATGAAGATTCCCTCTTTGCTTTGTTTGATCTGGAGTCCAAGGAAGAAGTTGAGTTCTCCCATCATGCTCATCTCGAATTCTCCCTGCATCAACTTTGCAAATTCTTGACAAAGAGAATCGTTAGTAGCACCAAAAATAATGTCATCAACGTATATTTGTACTACAAGTAAATCTTTACTTTTTCTTTTCAAAAACAAAGTTTTATCAACATTTCCTCTTGTAAAATCATTTTCAATTAAGAATTTACTTAACCTATCATACCAAGCTCTAGGTGCTTGTTTCAAACCATATAAAGCTTTGTGCAATTTAAAAACGTGATTTGAAAATTCGTGATCTTCAAAACCTGGTGGTTGTTCTACATAAACTTCTTCATTTATAAATCCATTTAAAAATGCGCTTTTTACATCCATTTGAAATAAGTTAAAATTCATATGACATGCAAATGCAAGTAATAGCCTAATGGCTTCTAATCTAGCTACAGGCGCAAAGGTTTCATCAAAATCAATACCTTCCTCTTGATTATATCCTTTAGCAACCAATCTAGCTTTGTTTCTAATTACTATGCCATTTTCATCTAGTTTATTTCTAAAAATCCATTTTGATCCTATTACTGAATGATTTTTAGGTCTTTCAACTAAAGTCCAAACATTATTTCTTGTAAATTGATTTAATTCTTCTTGCATTGCTAACATCCAATTATTATCTTTTTCAGCTTCTTCTATAGTTTTAGGTTCAATTTGTGATACAAATGCAAGATGATTACTAATATTTCTCATATATGATCTAGTTCTTATTCCTTGAGATGGATCACCTATAATCAATTCCTTGGGATGACTATGAGCATATCTCCAGTCTCTTGGAAGATCTATATCATTATGATCAATATTGACATCATCGTCCTTATGTGAATCATCATCTTTAGCTTCTTGCTCATGATCTGAAGATACTTCAATATTAAGTTTTTCAAGATCTTTTTCAATTATGTTTGTATCTTCCTCATCATCAAGCTTTTCAGAACTAGATGCTAAAGACTCATCGAAAACTATATGAATGGATTCTTCAACTACTAAGGTTTTCTTGTTAAATACTCTATAAGCTTTACTAGTTGTTGAATATCCTAAAATATTCCTTCATCAGATTTAGCATCAAATTTTCCTAAATTGTTTTTACCATTATTATGAATAAAACATTTACATCCAAATGCATGAAAGTATTTTATATTGGGTTTTCTTTCATTCCATAATTCATAAGGTGTTTTCTTTAAGATTGGTCTTATTAGGGCTCGATTTAAGATGTAGCATGCTGTGTTAATAGCTTCCGCCCAAAAGTACTTTGGTAGGTTACTTTCGCATAGCATGGTACGGGCCATGTCTTCTAGAGTCCTATTTTTCCTTTCAACTACACCATTTTGCTGTGGAGTCCTAGGGGCTGAAAAATTATGATTAATTCCATTTTCAGAACAAAAACTTTCAAATAAGTGATTTTCAAATTCAGTTCCATGATCACTTCTTAGAGATACTAGTAGTGTTTTTCTCATTTGTGACTTTCTTGAAGAATTTCAGGAATATCGAGAAAGTCTCATCTTTGTGAGCTAAAAACATTACCCAAGTATATCTAGAATAATCATCTACAATCACTAGACCATATTTCTTTCCTCCTAGACTTGTGGTTCTAGTTGGTCCGAAAAGATCCATGTGAAGTAGCTCTAGTGCCCTAGAAGTTGAAACAATGTTTTTAGATTTGAAAGAACTTCTAGTTTGTTTTCCAAATTGACATGCATCACATATTTTGTTGTTTTCAAAACTAGTTTAGGTAAGCCTTTAACTAAATCCATTTTAATTAATTTTGAAATAAGGTGTGTGCTTGCATGACCTAATCTACGATGCCACAACCAACTAATTTCATTTATATTAGCATTGTCAGCAATTAAGCAATGATCACTCAAAGATAATTTTTCTAGATCAACCAAGTAAACATTGCCATGTCTATAACCAGTAAATACAATGCTATCATCAATAGAATTAGTTACAGTGCATAAGAAGATTTAAATGAAACATTAAAGTTTTTATCACATAATTGGCTTATACTAATTAGATTATGCTTCAAACCATCAACATAAAGTACATTATCAATAAATGTAGATGGAGTTATACGGACTTTACCAAGGCCCATAATTTGACCTTTACCGTTATCGCCAAACGTAACAACTCCACCTTTCTTTTCTTCCAGGGTGATGAATTCATCTTTGTCACCCGTCATATGTCTTGAGCAGCCACTATCAAGGTACCACTTTTTCTTTGATCTTTTGGCTACAAGACATTCCTGCAACATAATTTAAACTTTATGTTTAGGTACCCAAGCTTTCTTGGGTCCTTCATGGTTAGTAGCAATAAAATTGTTCCTTTCGGAACCCATATTTTTTTTCTTTTATGTTTAATTTTTCATTATTACTTATTGTTTTGCACTCAAAAGATTTATGACCTTTTTGATTACATTTAAAACAAGTATATTACTTTGGTTACCTTTTACAAAAATATTTTTAATAATTTTTGTTTCTAAATGTGTTATACCCTAAACCTGCTTTGTCAAAAACTGCTTTTTGACTATCTAAAATCATATTTAGTTTAGTTGAGCTTAGAGTAAATTTCTCAACAATATCTTTATACTTTTTAACATCTTTCTTAAGAAAATCATTTTCATTAGAGAATGATTCTTTTTCTTTAATTAGATTTTCATTTTCAGATTTTACCAAATCAATCTTATGAACACAATCATTCTTTTCATTAAGAAGTGTTTCCATTTTATCTTTTAATCCTTAACTCAAGATTTAATTCATTTTTCTCTTTAATTAAATTTAAGTTTTCAGTTTTCAAGGATTTGTGTTTCTTTTTCAAAGCTTTGAAATCAATCATCAATTCATTGAAAGCTTCAAACATTTCATCAAATGTAAATTCATCATCGAGAGTTTCGGTACTTACCTCTTCGTTGTCGTCCGCCATGAAGCAAACATTAGCAACTTCTTTTTGTTCTTCTTCTTCGGAAGAAGACTCTTCACTGTCAGTCCAAGTTGCCATGTAGGCCTTTTTCTTTTTCTTGTAGGCCTTCTTAAGTAAAGGACAGTCATATCTAAAATGCCCTGGCTTTTTACATTCATAACATACTAAGGGCTCTTTCTCTTTGTCCTTTTCCTTTTTCTTATCCTTTTCTTTTTCTCCTTCCATTTTTGAAACAAATCTCTTTTTGTGGAAGGGCCTCCTTCTTTGCATAAATTTCTTGAATTTCCTTGCAAGAGGGCTGTCTCATCATCATCATCCTCTTCATCATCGCTGCTGCTTACTTCCTTTCCGCAGCCTTGAGGGCGATGGTCTTCTTCTTTCTTGACTCATCCTCATTGACATGTTGTTTAACTTGAAGCTCATGAGTCATCAGCGAACCAAGAAGCTCTTCCAATGGTAGGATGTTCAGATCTTTGGCTTCTTGTATGGCGGTCACCTTGGCTTCCCAAGTCCTTGGAAGTGACCTAAGAATTTTGCGAACAAGCTCAGAGTTAGTATAAATTTTCCAAGACTTTTCAAACCATTCACAATATCAGTGAATCTAGTGAACATGCATGTGATGGTTTCAGTTTGTTCCATTGTAAACAATTCATATTTATGAACCAAAATATTTATTTTTGATTCCTTACTTGGTTTGTTCCTTCATGAGTAATTTCCAACCTATCCCAAATTTCTTTTGCGGAATTACATGTTGAGATTCGGTTGAATTCATTAGAGTCTAAGGAACAATATAAAATATTAATGGCTTTAGCATTTAGTTGTGCCATTCTCCTATCATTATCATTCCAATCCCTTTCGGGCTTAGGAACAATAGTGCCATCAACTACGTGTGTGGGTGTACTAGGTCCATTATTATTACTCCCCACAATTCATAGTCAGAAGCTTGAATGAATATCCTCATTCTAGCTTTCCAATATGAATAGTTGGTTCCATTAAATAAAGGAGGTCTATTCGTAGAATGACCTTCAGCAAAACATGAACCACTTTGTGTTGCCATAAGGATCTTTAGCCCTTGATCGTGAGATCAAATTCTAAATGAGCACTTGCTCTGATACCAATTGTTGGCCCAGATGGCAACCCAAGAGGGGGGGGGGGGGGGTGAATTGGGTTCTTAAAAATTTAAGACTTTTTGAAATGTTTTAATCAGATTTGCTCAAGATGTGCAAGTGAGTGAAATTAACTTAGAAGCAATGCACAAGCAAATAATAAAGAGAGATAGAGAGAGAGAAAATATAGCACGCAAACACAAGATAATTTTATAGTGGTTCGGTGCAACCAACACCTACGTCCACTCCCAAGATTCACTTGGGTCCACACTATAATCTACTCAGATTACAGCCGAGTTTTTTTCCAAGCTCACAACTCAAACTTGTTGTTTTTCCGGGATCACAACGAACCCAGCTGGTTTTACTCGGGCTTACCAGCACAAAACCCTACACGTTACTTTTCACGGGCTCACAACTAACCCAACACAAGCACTCCGGCTTGCAACGAGGTATATCAACCTCCACTGATTCAATCCACTGATTGAATCAGCAAACAATCAAAATATTCAGAGTTTAAGTATTGAACAGCTCCCCTTGAGCAAATATACAAATAAAGAATAAAAGGTTAGAAAAGCTGATAAGATAGCAGATGGATGTGGCTTTGGCTTTCTTCCTTCTCCTCTTTAACTCCTCTTGAAGTGTTGAATCAGGCCTCAGCAAGATCCTTGACCGTTTGAAAACTTTGGAGTTGAGATGAAGCTTTTTCTCCTTTGTTGAATGTTGAAAATCCTTCGATTTGATCTTTAAAAAGCTCTTGGATTTTCTTTTGACTTTTGTGGATTGAAGATCTGGAGCAGTCGGAACTTCCTCTTTGATTTCACTCCTTTTGAATCACTCTACTTTGAGCTAGAAGATTTTTCCAATAAGCTCTGTTTTTCCCTCTTTTTGAAAGATATTCTTTTCTCTCTTTTTGATATTCTATTCATCTTTTTGATTTGAAAAGAGCTCCTCTATTTATAGATTCTGCAAAAATATATCCATTAGAGACAAGAAAAATAGCCGTTAATCAAAAAACTAACCGTTGGAGCTGAGTTGGCATCCGTAAAAATTTTGCCCAGATTTGCTGGAGTCGACTCATGCTTTTCCCGAGTCGGCTCGAGCTCGTCTTACCAAAAATAGAAATGTTTATAAAGGTTAGGGGTCGACTCGCTAAAAGTGAAGTGTCGACTCCTGAAAGTCGGGAGTCGACTCGTGAAGTGCTTGGGGTCGACTCGCGAGGTGCTCAGAAAAATACTCTTCTGGTGTCTGAGCGGAGTCGACTCGCACAGTCAAGGAGTCGGCTCGACAGAATCAGGGGTCGACTCGACGAATTTCGTGGGTCGACTCGACACAGATGCACATTTCTGTACACTGAGCGGAGTCAACTCTGAAACTCAGGAGTCAGCTCCGGAACGTATCAAAAATCTGAAACTTTTCTGATTGACATTAAAATCGTTTCAGATTCATTTTAATTCATTGTTTTGACTTGAAATCAATAAAATTGATATTAAGAATTGATTCAAGAACTATTCCAAAAACTCATTGATTAAAACATGAATTATAAAATTTCTTTTTGAAAGTTTAAACATTGAGCTTAAAGTCACTTTCAAAATTGATTAAAGTTAAACTTGAGCATTTTCATTGATAGTTCAAAATAAATTTATTGCTCATTTAAATAAACTCATTATATTTTTTAATGAACTCAATGGCTTTTAGTAATCATCAAAATCAATAAAGTTGGGGCAATTATGTTTCAATAGTTTCTCAACAAATATAACAATAAAGAAATAATCAAAGATAGGTTTCTTGACGAGCAGCTATTTTCAATTTCCTATAGCAGTCTTTCCTGGTTTTCCCACATTGTGAATTATTTGGCAACAGAAAAAGTACCTTCCCATTGGATAAAACAAAAAAAAGATCGATTTTTCTCACAAATCAAATATTACTTTTGGGAAGATCTTGAATTATTTAAGTATTGTTTAGATAAGGTGATTAGGCGATGTGTCCCCGAGAGTGAATTCAAAAGTATATTTAACTTCTGCCATTCTCTTGCCTGTAGGGGACATTTTTGTGGAAGGAAAACTGTAGCAAAGGTACTGCAAAGTGAATTTTATTGGTCAACTCTTTTTAAAGATGCACACGAATTCGATCGTAATTATCTCTAATGTCAACAAACAGGAAATATTTTTTGAAAATATATGATGCCCCTAAACCCTATATTGGTTGTAGAAATTTTTGATGTATGGGGTATTGATTTTATGGGCCCATTTCCTTCATCTTTCGGATTCAAATACATTTTAGTGGCAGTTGATTATGCGTCAAAATAGATTGAAGCCATGGCAACTCGAACCAATGACCATAAAGTTGTAATCAAGTTTATTCAGCATAACATCCTTAGTCGTTTTGGATGTCCAAGAGCTATAATTAGTGATGGGGGTACACATTTCACGAATAGACATTTTGAAGGATTAATGAACAAATATGGAATTACTTATAGGTAGCTACACCTTATCATCCCCAAACTAGTGGCCAAATTGAAATATCAAATAGAGAAATTAAACACATCCTTGAAAAAATGGTGAGACCCGATAGGAAAGATTAGTCAGAACGTTTGGATGATGCATTATGGGCTTATCGTACTACATTTAAAACTCCCACAGGAATGTCTCCTTATCGGCTCGTATTTGGAAAGGCCTGCCATTTACCTGTAGAATTGGAACACCATGCATTTTGGGTCATCAAGCAATTTAATTATGATATGAAAAAGGCAGGTGTTATTAGAAAACTTCAATTGAATGAGTTAGAAGAGCTACGAAATGATGCATATGAGAGCTCAAAAATTTATAAAGAATAAACCAAAGTATATCATGACAAATTTATTAATAGAAAAACTTTTGAACCAAATCAAAAAGTGTGGCTTTACAATTCGAGATTACATCTTTTTCCTGAAAAACTTTGTTCACGATGGAACGAACCTTTTATAGTAACTCAAGTATTTTCCCATGGAGCTGTAGAACTTAAAGACCCCAAGCAGGGAAATACATTTAAAGTAAATGGCCAACGTTTGAAACTATATATAGAAGAAATTAATGATGAGAACTTGTTGAATCAATTGATCTTGTGAACCCAACACTATCATAATAAGTAGCATAGTCTGGCTGAAGACTTTAAACTTAGCGCTCTTAGGAGGCAATCCAGTCTATTAGTTATTTTTAACTTTCTAGTATGATCTGTTCTTTTAGTATGACCAGAGAAGAGCAACAGAAGTAGATTGAAAGAAGATGGCAACAATGAAACCCTCAACCTTCAAATACTTGACCATGTAGTATCTTTCCTTGAAATTAATTTTTCTTTCATTAGGGACAATGGAAATTAAGTTGGGAGGGGGAAGAATAAGTAAATCCTCGAGTAAAACTATAATCAGATGTGTGTACCAAATTCTATTTCGATTTGAAGTTAATCAAGCAGTCTAAAATGATTAATGGTTAGATTATTTTTGGGATACCGAGGAATAAATTATTAAGAAAACCTAATAAAAGGTAGGGTTTAGCCCAGAAAAAATTTTAGAATAATTTTAGACCCTCCTAACCATTGATCTTAAAAATCTTCGAGTAAAACTATAATCAGATGTGTGTACCAAATTCTATTTCGATTTGAAGTTAATCAAGCAGTCTAAAATGATTAATGGTTAGATTATTTTTGGGATACTAAGGAATAAATTATTAAGAAAACCTAATAAAAGGTAGGGTTTAGCCCAGAAAAATTTTTAGAATAATTTCAGACCCTCCTGACCATTGATCTTAATAGTACAATCTACTTAATAAGGGTATGGATGAAAATGTCATTCAAAAAAAAAGAAAAAAAATCTCTCTTAAAGTTAATAAATTAGGTTCTTAGCATCTTTCACTAAGTAACCGGGCCCCATCACCTAAGAAAGTGATGTTGTTCGCATAAAAAGGTGAGAATGTAAAAGGACCTAAGTAGAGTCAGTCCTACCTAAAGCCTTTTTGACTCGAGTCAGTAAGTCCGAAGGGTGTTTTACACCTAATGCCCTAAAATCAATTGGTTTGGGAGCCATTGGCCTAAAGCTCGCTACAAGGGTTAATTAGAAAGCAAGGGGTTAGGACATTGCACTGACTTTACACATAAATAAATAAATAAGGGGACTAAATTACAAAAAGCATTACACCCAACCCAAATTAAGTTAGAAGATTTAATTAGAGAAGTGAAAAGTTGGTGAAGGAAGACTTCTATAAATTCTTATGGACTACACTCTATCACTAAATGGGTAAACTTAATAATCCAATGAAGTACCTCCCTTATGATCTAACCAGAAATTTTTTTAGAACTATAAATAACTGTCAATTCTTGGACTAGCTTGGTACATATTTCTAATTTTCTTATTTACTCGAGGACGAGTAAGATTCAAGTTGGGGGGAGTGATAAACGCACAAATAATTATCACTAAACCTATTAATTAATAATGCAACGTACCTATTATTATTTAATATTTTAATATTATCAACTTAAAAGAGCTCGAGTTTAGGAATTCAACGTAAACGACACTCAAATCGGACTTAAAACGAGCTTGTAATTGATTTTATAAGGATTTATTTGTTTGTTGGCATGCATTTTAAAGCAAACTCGACAGATTTTGCCGAGTTCATCGTCTTTCTTCCCAGGTTCTTTCAAACGGACGCATGCGACGCACGAGGCTGCCAAGGATGGATTTCTTCGCCAAAAATATCGCCGTTGAGAAGATTATCGCCGCCAAAAAGATCCTCAACATCAGAAATTACCAAAGGTATCCCAGATTTAATGGAATTAAAGAAGGAAATCCAGATTCTTCTTTTCTCTGATTTCACAGCCCAGCTACAATTGAGGAAGAACTTTGAAGCTAAATTGGAAGGAATCGTCTGCAATCTCGCCACGATCCCTTTGAAATCCTTCCGCATCTATCCGGGTGCCAAATTGGAAAGTAATTTGGAGTAGAAAGCAATCAGCGTTTCCGCATCCTCACCACGTTCGCACCGCATCTGAAGCATCTATAAAGAGGCCATTGAGCAATCGTAGAGGAAGATCCCGGGGGGGGTTGCCATTGGGTATTTGCAGGAGGTTAGAGGAATCCCCAGAAGCTGTTCGTGGCTTGTGAGGATCCGTTAGAGGCGGCTATTACCAAGTTGCAGGGAGCAATTTGGAGTTCTTCGGAGGCTCTGTCCATGCGTTGTGCATCCATGGAGAAGTCGTGAGGCTCTTCCCAGGAAGTTCGTGGCTTGGAGGCGGAGGAAGAACAGAGGATTCAGCCTGGTTCAACTTGGTTTAGCCCAGTTTGATATAGGAAGAATTTATTTTCTTGTTGCCTTCTTAATGTCATGACCTTTGAATTTACACTGTTCAATGCTATGAAATAAAGTTTCTATTCATGTTTAATTTTTATTAAATTCTATTTAAGTAAAAATAAATTTAGACTGGTCTATTCTTAAAAGGGACGGGCCGTGATCTACGAGTACGAGCCGTGCTCTTATAAGATAGACCATATCTTGATTATTTTGCACTACTAATTATCTATTTAGTTAAATTTATAAATTTATTTCAAGATAATCGCTAAAGTCCATGTGGAATCGATCCCTTACTCTCACTATTCTATTAGTAAAATTAAGGTGTTTTAATCGTTGCGCTACGATACGCATCAATGTACATCCGCTCCTTCGTGATATTTGGCAGCTCCTGCAGGATCCGATGGTTACCATGGCCCATCATGTATACCGAAAGGCAAACTGTGCAGCTGACTGAGTTGCCTTTTATATAGCTCAGCACTTTACTGATTGAATAATGACTCAGAGAGATAGGATTCCATAATCCCTTCGATGTATCTTTTTCTTAATCTTTTGGAATGTCCTCGCACAGAGTTGTGTGACCGCCCGCCTTTACCAAAAAAAAAAAAACTTGTAAAGCTGGAAAGATGAATAATGATTGTGAAGATCCTCTTTCACCAAGATAAGACTTGTGTTGATTATAACATCTTAAATTATGTCCTTGATAAAAAGCATAATGATTTATTATATTCAAATATAAATAAAAATCAAGCTATATAATAAGAAAAATATCATAATAACATAGTACCCATGGTATAAAGGAGACATGTTCAAATATATCATATCTAATCGAGTAGTAACTTAAAATAATATAAAATTAATTATTTCACTTAATTATTATAAAAAATAATTAATTATTCTTCGAAAGGCATCCGCATGAATAATTTTTATAAAAGAATATTTGACATGATTCAAGTTCTAATAGATCTTAAAAATCAAGTGTTAAAGGTTTAATAATATATACTTAATGATCATAGAAGGATATTTGTGTGATAGAGGTTAAATTTTAATATTTATTTATTTTTAATATATACTTAATGGTTTAAATGATTTGAAATCATTTTTACTAGGATCTACTCAACTCAACTCAATAAATATTAAAAATTATTTATTCTTAAAATATTTATTTTCTACTATTTATATATATATATATATATATATATATGCTAAACTAATGGACCAGTGCAAACCAAATTAGATCTATAATTACATTCAAAAATACCTTAGTATTTTTAATATTCTTAACCACAATGCTAAGTGTTTACTTTCATAGTTCATACAACATAGCTTTTATTCATACCATCTCTTTTAAATTTTCACTTTTTTATAATTTTACTTCTTTATTAAGAAGTCAGTTATTTGCATCTATTTTGTTTAGAAAAAAAATGTATCAAGTAGAATAAATGAATATTTTTATCACTTTTTTAAATAAATTTAGATTTAATAAATATAATAAAAATTTCTAATTTTATAATAACAAGTACAAAAAATTTCTTTATTGATGTTAATTTTATTTCAATATAACAATAAAAAAGTTTAATTAATTGATATAAATTTTAAGTACTAACCAAATTTTAATTGGCTAATTTTTCATACTTCTTTATATTCAAAAACAAAATCTTAACAATAACTATAGCAAAATTATTTACTTTTATGGAAATTACAGAAGGATAAATTTAAATTCCATAAATGTGCGTGCATGTTTGACAAACATTTTTCTAATGTAAAATGTATTATTTTTGCTTTCTCATTCTAAAATGCATTATTCTTGATATTTCTTGGTAGAATACTTATTTCATCACATATATATTAATTTTCTCCAATATCTCAGTACAAATTTGTATAAATTAAAATTTTAATTCTTAGTTGAATAGTTTAACAATGATCATAGCACAACTATTTATCTTTATCTAAATACTCTATCATATATATATAAATAACATATACATATATGAAGATATGTGCTTAAGTTCAAATCATATGCACCCATCACACAAATACAATTTGTCATGCAAAATGCATTTTTATTATTCTTCCTTGATACGAAGGCATGCAAATTTTTTCTAAAAAAATTGTATTAATATAAAAAAATTATACAAGGCAATAAACTAGAAATAGGTATCAAATATCATTTTTTTATATAAAATGTCCATTATTTGTTGTGACAAAAGAACCAGGAAATCCATATCGTTTATGTTTGTTGGTTTTCTATTAATTTTTCATCTTATATAAGAATCAAAATGCACCATATATTTTATTAATAATTTTTTTGTAAAAATTAACTAGTTTTCTGCCCTTTTTGTCATGCTGTTGTACTCAAATTTAGATCAAACAAGCTTGTTGATAGCCCTAGTTGTCATTATGCTGCAGGACAAACCATAATTTCATTCCAACAAACACAATAGAAGTATGAATCTCGTGAAATGAATACATAAGAAAAATTTTTAATGAACGTTTTGATGGTCGTAGTGGTGGTTGATCTGCTTTAATATTCATGCTCGCGTGTGCTCTGGTTCCCGGTTGACTCAAGCTTTAAGATTCTCGCTGCGTCTTTTGTGCTCGCGATCTCCGACAATCCCCGCCGTTTTCCAGCATCTAACCCGATCGGGGCATCTAACCCGATCGAACCATGGACAACACCGTCCCCTCTACTCCTCTTGCTACGAATGGATCTAAGGTGTAGAGTAAGCCGTGGAGATGGGCCTTTGATACCCGCTTTGTATGGGTAGCTCCGTCTCCTTCTCCGACGGAAGTGACGGAGTTGGAATCACACTTCCCGAAGGTTATCTAGGTGCCTACTGAGGCATTGGCAGCTGAATCAGCCGGATGGCGGGAGAAGACCATTATTGCAAGGAGTTTTCACCGGTGGGTACCTCCAAAAGCCATTATCAGGGAGTTCTGGCGAGCTGGCCTCTCCGGTGGAATTGAAGCACTCTGCCTTTCACACTGCTGCTATATTTTCAAGTTCTACGAGATCAGTGCGAGGGACATGGCCCTGGGAAGGCCGTGGACTGTTAACGGCCAACCCATTGCCACAGAGGGATGGTCTCCGAAGTTCATCCTGTTGTTGGATTCAGTTGCATCTACCCTGCTCTGGGTAAGGCTCCCAAACTTGCCCTTGGAGTTTTGGGTAGAGGAGATCTTGTGCGCTATCCTTGCTTCGGCCGTCGATTTCATTTGCTATGATTCCTCTACCAAAGAGAAAAGCAGAGGTGGCTTCGCCCGGACGTGAGTTAGGGTGGATTTGCACCGGCCGCTTCGGTCGAGGGCTAGGATCAAGGGCACCGAGAGGCATTTTGGCAGCAATTTTCTTACAAGCATCTCGAAGGGATCTGTCCCTCGTGTGGTTCCATTCACCTTGATGGACCTTGCTCCGCTAGCTCTTTTTCGACTGCCCCTCCTTCCACTGGATCCAAGTATGGTCCTTGGATGGCAGCGCTCAGGCAGAGGAGTCTTACCATCGGAGTTAAGGAGGAAGGCCCTGTCTGGTACTCCCACTGTTTCACACCTTAGGTCAGAGGAGGGGTGGCAGGAGCCGATGAAGGTTGCTCGGCAGAAGTCCAAGGTTTTTCCCAGGCAGTCGGGTTCCCCTATCTCTGCCTCCGCTCAGGCTTCAGTGATTGAGAGGGCTGAGGGGGGTGTGCCAGTTCTCTCCAGGAATGTCGGGTCTATGCCAGTGGTTGGCTTTGGTTCCCTAGTATCAGGGACTCAAGGAGTTCAAAAACTGAACTCTCAAGTGACTTTGGAGAACCCATTTGCACTACTGGGTTCAAACAAATGGGCCGATTGGCCCTCTGGTAGTAAGGAAGCTTCCTCTGGCCCATCAAAGAGGGTCAGGCCTGCGGAGACTCAGCTTCATCGAGTTTCCACAAAAAATGACAAAAGAAAAGGAAAAATGACTGCAACATGATCAATTAGGGTGCAGGATAAGTTCACCTTTACAACACCCTTGGATCAGGCCACTGATGCCCTGGTGAGTCAGAGTGTTTCATCCATCCATAGCCAGCGAGTGTTTTCGGCAGGGAGAAACAGTCGATCTAATCCACCTACCCTACTGGGGGGTTGTAGTCATGAGTCTACTGTCTCCTACTTAAAGAAAGTCATTATGGGCCACGGTCAGACTTCTCAGATGAGGGCTATGCCCACCTCGGGAGGGGAGCCTGCTGTAGTTATTGAGGACACTCTACAGATGGATTTTTCTTGAAAGAATCTGGAGGATGATACCTTGGTTCCTCAGGGCCTTCCTTCTATTGAAATGATGGTGGAGAACTTTGGGGCCCTACCCCCCCAATTTTAACATGAAGATCCTTATTTGAAATGTTAGGGGAGCCCGAAAACCCTCGTTCTGCTCCGCTTTCGGGAGATTGATGCAGCTTCATAACTGTAATATTTGCATTGTAGGGAGAAATAACCTCCAATGCATGCATATTTTAAAATTTTGGTAACAATTACCAATGCGGAAGCTTAAATATTAAATATTAATCTATTCAACATGCATCAAGATCATATCTTTTCCTAATACTATAGGATCGTTTGATCTAAATTATACATATAAATAAAATCATCAAGATCATATCTTGATCTTCAAGATAAGAAGTCATACTGCTTGTGTTGAAGCCTACCTTAAGATCTAGGGATCATATCACTTACCTTAAGAACAATAGGTAAATTCGTGGTGCTCTGCAGCCGTTCAATTGTCCGGCCTCTAGAATCATCTATGCGAAGTCCCCGAATGATCGGATTTCCGGGAGTGCTAGCTTGCGGAAAAATAACTTTGCTGATCTTGAATCCTTCCAAGCTTTTGCCAACACCAGAATCACACCAGAATTTTATGTTCCAACTCTTAGAATTATAACACTTGTTTCTTGACTTTTTAGAATTCCAATCTATATATCATCTGATGAAGAATGTCCTCTATTCATAGGCTCAATTCAGCCTTTAGCCCATTGAATTTTAACATTTAGAATTTTGACATTTGGTGAAAACCAAAAGAGGTGAAGTTTGGTGGAAACCAAAGAGGCACATTAATTCTATGTGAATTCTAACACTTAGAATTCCGACGTTTGGTAGAAACCATTTGGAGAAGATTAAAAGTTATACATTAAATTCTGCATGAGAATTTAATTTCTCATGAGATGAGATTTTAGTTATCTCATCATGTGAGATCCTCATGCGAGGAAACCCTTTTCACACATGGGATTTGGGTTTAGATTTTGGTTTAACCTGTTTTGAATTTATTGGATTGAACCCACATAGATCATGGTCCTAATCCAATTGATATAATTTAATCAATCAAATTGATTAATTAAATCAGATATGATTCTTAATCATTGATCAGTAAATAGATTATACTCGGAAACTTCAATGCGTGTGACTCTCTAGGTTTGAACCTAAGCCGGTAGCATTAGAAAAAATTTCTATACTAATCGATGTACCCATCTAGCAATGGAACTCGACGTCCGGATAGGTCGAAGAGTTGCCGAGCAAACTCCAAAAACCTTAAGAAATAGTTATCGTATAATTCATCCTTTTGACCACAAATGCTAATGATGGCTTAAGAGCCTGTCAACTCTAAACAGCGAATCCATAAAGTGATTTTAACTTTAGTGATCATGTGACCTTCATATGAAGTGCCTTGGCTAAGGTATTTCTAAGTTGAAACACAAGCATTTCTCCTTTTAACAGGATAGGTCAAATTCCATCTTGATCCACATGACTACCACAAGTACTTAACTGCACTCAGTAACCTTTTATAGCTGGATTAAAAATCCAGGTGGTTCGGCACCTAAGTACAGTGAGTTGCTTGCAAGTCACCGGTTGTGATTTTCAGGTTTTAAGGATACTTATACTCATATCTTCTTGGATTAACTCTTGATAGCAGAGTATCCGGAAATGAGTCACGTTCGATGAAATGTACTCCTACACTTTCACCTGTATGTCATACCAGTATCTCTACACTCCTTGGTTAAGAGGACAACCAACAAATATGATATACAACGTCCTATAATTGATAGTACTATGACCCTGTCATAGTATATTATTTAGTCGTGAATACTTTTGAGGGCCTTCAAAGATAAATCCTCCTTTATTGTAAAAGAAGATCCTAAGGGCTTCATTACAATTAGGAGTTTTAAGAAGATGTTCTTATAATGAATAAACTGCCAAATAACTTTTATTAATATATCAATTTATATGCAATTTACATCAATCATCAAATGATTGGCTTTAGGATACAATTTTCAACATGCATTCTATTAGAAACCCGTCTGTTGGCAGACAGTTTAGTCTGGTTTCGGAGACAGGTTGCTCGAACATGGTCTTTGTATGCAGTGGAAACTGTGGGCCTTTCTGGCGGTATTGTGGTTCTCTGGCGCACCAATGCCATCCGAGTTGATGCTTTTCACTAGTGTAACCAGCAGGTTGCAGTTGTTATCTCTGATGGTACTTCTATCCTCTGGCTTTCTCTCGGGAGTGTATGCTAGCACTGACTTCCAAGAAAGGCAGGTTCTATGGTATGAGATTCTCTCTCTTCTTGACAAGGATTGCCCTTCACTCATTGCTAGTGACTTCAACTATATCATTGGGGCCACTGAGAAACGGGGGGTAGACAGGTTATTGAGTCAGCGAAAATAGCTGAGTTTAGATCATTTATCTCCTCTACTGGGCTGCTTGACTTAGGTTATTCGGGCCCTCAATTTACCTGGTACAACAACCGTCAGGGTTCAACTCGTGTCTGGGAGAGACTGGACAGGACTTTGGCCAATGATCAGTGGCTCCAGATCTACCCCTTTGCCTCTGTTACTCGTCTCCCGAGGATTGCTTCAGATCACTGTCCCATATTGATCTCCACGAAGGTGGAGGTGGTTACGCATTAGAGGAAGCAGTTTCGTTTTGAGCAGCTTTGGACCTCTTACTCCTCGGTCCGATCGATTATTTCCCAAGTTTGGCGCTTATCGGTGAGAGGCAATGCTGTGTACAGACTATCCAAGCATCTCGAGCTAGCGAGGCATCAGCTCTTCAGATGGAACAGAGTGGTGGTTGGGGACCTTACCAGGAAAGTGGAAGAGGTCGAAGCTGAAATTGCTTCTCTTTAGAGTAGAGAGGACACTACTAGCTACCTCCTTAATTCCAATATTATTGTTCTTAGAGTTGTGATAGCTCGCCACCATTCTCTTCTTCAGCAGCAGAAAATTTATTGGAGGCAGAGGTCTCGGATTCACTGGATCCGAGAGGGGGACCGCAATACCAAATTTTTTTATCAGGCTACTCTGAGGCGTAGAGCTACCTATAGGATTTGGCGCATAGTGGATGAGGATGGGCATTATCAGGAAAACATATTGTCATCCGGGACCTACTTTATCATTTCTTTCAGTCCCGTTGGTCGGAGCAGACTGGAGATGGCTTCCCTATCCTTTCGGTCCTTGATTCCAAGAAGGTCTCCCCAGTAGAGAATGGCCTTCTTACTAGGCCTATCATAGCCCATGAGATTCGTTCGGCTCTTTGGGACTTAAGGCATGACAAGGCCACGGGGCCTAATGGCTTTTCGCCCTTTTTCTTTCGGTCTTATTGGAATATTGTGGGTGATGATGTAGTGCAGACTGTTGGGAATTGTATCCTAAAGCCAATCATTTAATGATTGTGCTGATGTAAATTGTATATAAATTGATATATTAATAAAAGTTATTTGGCAATTTATTCATTACAAGAACATCTTCTTAATACTCTTGAAAGTAATGAAGCCCTTAGGATCTTCCTCACGATAAAGGAGGATTTATCTTAGAAGGTCCTTAAAAGAGTTCGCGACCAAATGATATACTATGACAGAGCCATAGTACTATCAATTATAGGACGTTGTATATCATATTTGTTGGTTATCCTCTTAACCAAGGAGTGTAGAGACACTGGTATGACATACAGGTGAAAGTGTAGGAGTACATTTCACCGAACGTGACTCATTTCCGGATACTCTGCTGTCAAGAGTTAATCCGAGAAGATATAGGTATAAGTATCCTTCAGACCTGAAGATCACAACCAGTGGCTTACAAGCAACTCATTGTACTTAGGTGCCGGACCACCTGGATTTCTAATCCAGCTACGAAAGGTTACTGGGTGCAGTCAAGTACTTGTGGTAGTCAGTTGTGGATCAAGATGGAATTTGACCTATCCCATTAAAAGGAGAAATGCTTGTGTTTCAATTTAGCAAGACCTTGGCCATGGCACTTCATGTGAAAGTCACATGATTACTAAAGTTGAAATCACTTTATGGATTTGCTATTTAGAGTTGACAGGCTCTTAAGCCATCCTTATCATTTGTGGTCAAGAGGATGAATTATACGATAACTGTTTCTTAGGGTTCTTGGAGTTTGCTCGGCAACTCTTCGACCTATCCGGACGTTGGGTTCCATTGCTAGATGGGCACATCGATTAGTATAGAAAGTTGTTTCTATGCTACCGGCTTAGGTTCGAACCTAGAGAGTCACACGCATAGAAGTTTCCTAGGATGATCTATTTGCTGATCAACGATTGAGAATCGTATATGATTTAATTAATCAATTTGATTGATTGAATTATCTCAATTGGGTTAAGTACAATTGAATAAGATTCAATTTGGTTTAAGTCTATTAGAAGGACAAGTCAATTTCAAATATTGATTTGAAATTAGACTTGATTTGAATTTAAATAGATTCAGGACTAGCCAAATTTGATTTGGGCTTGGACCATGATCTATGTGGGTTAAGTCAAATAAATTCAGATCAGAACCCAAACCTCTCGAATATGGATCTCATATGATGAGATGGCTAAAATCTCATCTCATGAGATAGAATTTAATGCATGACATTTATTTACTGAACGTTGGATTTATCCCTCGTCTCTTTGGTTTTCTCATAACGACGGAACTGAATGACGGAACTAAACCAAACGCCGCGACTCCTTGGTTTTCTCCGAACATCGGAATTAAACCAAGCGCCGCGCCTTCTGCGTCTCTTCGCTTTTGCCAAACGACGGATTCTTAAATGTCAGAATTAAATATCAAGGCTAAATCTAGACTATAAATAGAGGGCATTCCCTCACCAGAGAACACAGAACAAAAATAGAACAACAATACACGATTTGTCATGGATTGTAATTCTAAATTGTCGTGGATTATAATTCTAAAATGTTAGAATAGAAAATCCTGGTGATTTTGGTGTTAGTAGAAGCCTGATGGATCTTGGAGGAAGATTCAAGTGAGAGGATTCAAGATAAGCAAAGCTATTTTTCCGCGAGCTAGCACTATCGGAAATCTGATCATTCGGGGCTTCGCGTGGACGATACTAGAGGCCGGACGATTGAACGGCTGCAGAGCAATAAGGATTTACCTACTGTTCTTAAGGTAAGTGATTTGATCCTAGATCTTAAGGCAGGCTTCAAGATAATAGTGTGACTAGTCATCTTGAAGATCAAGATATGATCTTGATGTTTTTATATGCATATTTTAGATCAAATGACCCTGAATATATAGGCAAAGATATGATCTTGATGCATATTAGATAGATTAATATGTAATCTTTTAATTTCGCAATGATAATAGTTATCAATTTTTAAAAAATATGCATGCCTCGAGATATTTCTCCCTACAAATGGTATCAGAGCCATGGTTTCGTTAATGATCTAATTTATTGCATGTAAATTAATATTCTCATTAATTATGTAATTATGGCTAAAACTTATCACAAGTCCATATGGTCACAAGTGGATTGAAAATCCGAATTACCCATTCAATGAGGTATTCTGTGACATATTGCCGTGCAATTTTTATCGTTGATGCTTTGTTTAAAGAAAATTTAAATTGTGCTTTGGCATCAAAACATAGATTACACACACTCTCAAAAGATATTTTATATTTGTATACATATTGATGTTGTATAAAAATATAAAATTGCATGTTTAGTATAAAACATTATGCTTGATTGAAATATATGACATGTTAACATGAAATATATTTAATCATTTGGGTTAGCTAAATCGGGTCCATAAAGGGTTAGACTCTAAGGTTTAAATCAACTGGACTAAAAGAGTATTTGTTCAAATCTAATTAGATTAGGTTAAGAATGCTCTAAATCAAACAATAGTTGTAGTTGATCAAGTCCTTCTCTTTGATTAAACCAAATGGAAGTAGATTAGGCTCCGTGGTTGAGCATGAATCTATTAGATGGTCAAATCAGAATTGGTTAACCATATGATGTCAAGGTGGGATGGCAAGTTGCTCTAGGATCAACGATCGAATGGTTTTTAATTGGGAGCTACTCGTATGATGCGTCTTTAACGAGTTAATGGCATATCCCTCCCATCGATCTCTCTCACCTGGTCATTGGTGAACCATTTATGATTCAGATCATTTACCTGATTCGGGTTGACCCATGCCTGTAAGGATATCAGTATGACTGATTTAGGTGCCACTTAACCTGACTTAATCTTGTTTCATTCTACCGATTTCATAGATTCAGTGGGAGAACTTGATTAGTCAATTTATCTTCATATTATTAAAATCCTCTAAAATTATTAGGTCCTTAAAATGAAATAGTTATATGATAACTAGATCATAGCCTCCCATTAAGGTGGGTGATAATGAGTCCGATGTCTTGATAATCATTGGAGGCACTCCATGCCTGGTGCTTGTCAACCATCGGAATTATCATTCATTATATGATAAGTCAGCGTAACTATTAAATAAACAGTCAGGTGAGCCGAGCTTCACTCGGGCTTGGTTGTCTATTGATAGGTTACACTGATTATATCATTTAATGGTTGGACCTAACCAGAACTTTCAGTGGAGGCACTTCATGCCTGCTGAAGAGGTACATGGGGCAAAACTGAACACTAAGAATTGTTTGGGGAAACAATTGGTTTTGAACCTACTCTTAGATGCATATGGGTTAGCCAAGCTTCACTTGGGCCTGTATGTAGTTTATGTAGATCTTAGTGCCCGCTAAAGAATTAAGAATAATTCTTCGAATTGGGGTGTAGAGGCTGCCAATTTGAACAAAATAGTGGGAGAATCTTTAGACTAAAGTCCAAGTCTTTAGACTGAATCAATTTATATACTAATAAACTTTAGTTTTTCCTTATGCAGAACATGGCCACTAATTTATCATTAAGGTCCCTATTGGATAGTGACAAATTGAATGGTTCCAATTTCAATAGCTGGTTCAGAAAACTTAAGATCGTCCTTGAGCATGAGAGGATTCTATATATTCTGAATAATCCTGCACCAAAGATACCTGATGCAAACACCCAAAGTTCTGAGAGAGACACTTATCAGAAGTGGCTCAATGATAGAACTAGCGTGCGTTGTATCATGTTAGCAGCAATGAACGATGAATTCGGTCGCCGGTTCGAGAATGCTCAGCCAGAAGAAATCATTCAAGCGTTGAATGAATCTTTCGGCACACCCGACGATGTTGAAAGGCACAAGACTAGTTGTGCTATTTTCAATGCTCGAATGAGAGATGGATCTCCTGTCACTGATCATGTATTGTACATGATCGAGAAGATAGAACTCCTAAGCAAGCTCGGCTTTCCCTACATGAGCAGTTGGGAAAAGATGCGATCCTGAATTCCTTGCCTCCATCCTTCCGACCTTTCCTTACTCATTTTCGAATGACAAAGCCTGCAGTCAACTACCACGGTTTGTTGGGGTTGTTACAGAACTTTGAGAAGGATAACCAGCTCTCTAAGGGTTTGGTTAATGTGGTTGAAGGATCTAAGGTAGGGCGTAAACCCTTTGGGAAAGGGAAGAAGAAAAAGAATAATAAAAGGGTGCAACATGCTAGGACATCTATAAGGGGTCAGATGCAGAAGAAGAAAGTTGATAAAAGTCAAGCTGAATGCTTTCACTGCAAGATGCAAGGGCACTGGAAGAGGAACTGTCCTCTTTACATTGCCACACTTGATCCAAACAGGCCAAAGAAGAAAAAGGAGCAAGATGTTGCTCAACAAGGTATTTATATGATAACACCTTGTAATTTTTCTATATATGATAATCAGACCTGGGTATTGGATACCGGGAGTCCTTTTAACATTTGCAATTCATTGCAGGGACTACAGGTCACCAGAAGATTTGAGGACAATGAAAGATTCCTAAATGTCGGCGATGGAAGATTAGTTCCAGTACTGGCATTAGGAGTTCTTGAAATAGTTTTCAATAGAAATGTCATTATACTAAATGATTGTCATTTTTGCCCAACGTTCTTATTGAACGTAATTTCTGTAGGCCTTCTGGCCAAAAATAATTATGAAATTTCAATAAAGGATGTTACTTTGAATATCATTATGAATGGAGTCACTGTAATGACTGGGCATTTATCTAATGGCATTTATATATTATCACAGCCTGTGAATGTAGTGTACCAATCAAGTAAGCGCCCTAGAACAACTGATGTCACAGATATTTATCTTTGGCACCATCGGCTGGGTCATATCAACAAGAACAGATTAAACAGGTTAACTCAGGAGGGCATCCTTCGAGTTGATGATTGTGAATCATGTCTTCTTGGTAAAATGACCAAGTCATCTTTTACTAGAAAAGGTGAAAGAGCCAAAGAGCTATTGGGTCTAGTACATACTGATGTATGTGGACCAATGAGCACTTGTGCCAAAGGTGGATACTACTACTTCATTACTTTTACAGACGACCTTTCTAGGTTCGGTTATGTCTATCTTATGCGACATAAATCTGAATCGTTTGAAATGTTCAAACTATATCATAAAGAAGTAGAAAAACAAACAGAAAATGTATTAAGACCCTTCGATCAGATCGAGGAGGCGAATACCTTTCCAATGAATTTGTGACATATTTAAAGGAGAATGGGATTCTCTCCCAATGGACTCCTCCTGGAACACCGCAACATAACGGTGTGTCGGAAAGAAGGAATCGAACTCTGTTAGACATGGTTCGGTCCATGATGGGTTTTGCAAGCTTGCCAATATCATTTTGGGGATACGCATTAGAATCAGCTTGTCATATTCTTAATAAGGTTCCAAGTAAGTCTGTTTCTAAAACTCCACATGAGATGTGGTATGGACATAAACCGGTTATTACCTATCTGAGAGTCTGGGGGTGTCCGGCTTATGTGAAACGTGCAAAATCAGACAAACTTGAACCCAAATCTGACAAATATTTTTTCATCGGCTATCCGAAAGAAACAAAAGGATATTACTTCTACAATACTGAAGAACAAAAGTTGTTCATTAGTAATAGAGCAGTTTTTCTTGAAAAGGAGTTCCTTAGTGAAGGAACAAATAGCTCTAATGTTGAACTTGAGGAAGTTCATCAAGTAGAAGGAACAACACAAACCAGTGAACCCCTAGAATCTGAGTTGATTAGATCAAACTCAAAACCCATTTTAGATGCACCATTAAGGCGATCTGGTAGAGTACCACATCAACCGGACAGATACTTGGGTTTCTTGGTCCAGAACGATGATCCTGTTGAACTCGATGAGAACAACGAGGATCCGATCACCTATATGGATGCTATGCAAAGGACTGACTCTAATAAATGGCTTGATGCCATGAAATCCGAACTTGATTCCATGAAGGACAATAATGTATGGACATTAGTTGACCCACCCGAAGGGATAAAACCCATAGGGTGTAAATGGGTTTTCAAGAGGAAAAGAGGCGCAGACGGAAAGGTAGAGACCTATAAAGCACGTCTGGTTGCCAAGGGTATCGTCAACGTTATGGTATTGACTATGACGAAACATTTTCTCCTGTGGCAATGCTGAAATCCATTCGGATTATGCTAGCTATAGCAGCACACTTCGATTATGAGATTTGGCAGATGGATGTTAAAACCGCTTTTCTAAATGGTGATTTAGAAGAACAGGTGTATATGATACAGCCTGAAGGTTTTATATCTGAAGACGAGTCTAAAGTGTGCAGGCTACAGAAGTCTATTTATGGACTTAAGCAAGCATCAAGGAGTTGGAACATACGATTTGATAAAGTGATCAAATCTTATGGCTTTATTAAGAATAAAGAAGAACCTTGCATTTATAAATGGGCTAACGATTCTGTTATTGTATTTCTTGTATTATATGTGGATGATATTCTCTTAATCGGGAATGATATCCCTGCATTACAAGGAATAAAGACATGGTTATCATCACAATTCTCCATGAAAGATCTGGGAGAAGCATCATACATCCTAGGGATGAAGATCTATAGAGATAGATCTAAGAGGATGCTAGGTTTATCCCAATCTACGTACATTGACACAGTGCTAAAGAGGTTTAGCATGGAGAATTCCAAGAAAGGCTATCTTCCGATAGGCCATGGAATTCATCTTTCTAAGAAGGATTGTCCGACAACTCCTAATGAAAGAGAACGTATGAGTCGAATTCCATATGCTTCGGCAGTAGGATCGATTATGTACACCATGACATGTACAAGACCAGATGTGGCATACTCACTAGGAGTAGTGAGTAGATACCAATCTGATCCAGGAGAAAAACACTGGCAAGTTGTTAAGACAATCCTTAAGTATTTGAGAAATACTAAGGACCAGTGGTTAGTCTATGGAGAGTCTGATTTGAAACTTGTTGGATATACTGATTCCAGTTTTCAATCAGATCATGATGATAGCAAAAGTGTATCGGGTTTCGTGTTTATCCTAAATGGTGGAGCTGTTTGCTGGAAAAGTTCCAAGCAACATACAGTGGCAGATTCGGTGTGCGAGGCAGAGTACATCGCTGCATCAGATGCTGCGAAAGAAGCTGTGTGGCTGCGAAAGTTCATCTCCGAGCTTGGAGTGACACCTTCCATAGATGAACCAGTCCTGTTATACAGTGACAGCACTGGTGCCATAGCTCAAGCAAAGGAACCACGAGCACATCAGCGCACCAAGCACATACTGCGCCGGTTTCATCTTATTCGAGAGATAGTAGACCGAGGTGACATAAATCTTCAGAAGATTGATGGAAAGGAAAACCTAGGTGACCCATTTACTAAAGCACTCAGCATCAAGGAGTTTGACAACTATAAGTTGAAGATGGGTATTAGATACTGTAATGAGTGGCTTTAGGCTAAGTGGGAGTTTGTTGGGAATTGTATCCTAAAGCCAATCATTTGATGATTGTGCTGATGTAAATTGTATATAAATTGATATATTAATAAAAGTTATTTGGCAGTTTATTCATTACAAGAACATCTTCTTAATACTCCTGAAAGTAATGAAGCCCTTAGGATCTTCCTCACGATAAAGGAGGATTTATCTTAGAAGGTCCTTAAAAGAGTTCGCGACCAAATGATATACTATGACAGGGCCATAGTACTATCAATTATAGGACGTTGTATATCATATTTGTTGGTTATCCTCTTAACCAAGGAGTGTAGAGACACTGGTATGACATACAGGTGAAAGTGTAGGAGTACATTTCACCGAACGTGACTCATTTCCGGATACTCTGCTGTCAAGAGTTAATCCGAGAAGATATAGGTATAAGTATCCTTCAGACCTGAAGATCACAACCAGTGGCTTACAAGCAACTCATTGTACTTAGGTGCCGGACCACCTGGATTTCTAATCCAGCTACGAAAGGTTACTGGGTGCAGTCAAGTACTTGTGGTAGTCAGTTGTGGATCAAGATGGAATTTGACCTATCCCATTAAAAGGAGAAATGCTTGTGTTTCAATTTAGCAAGACCTTGGCCAAGGCACTTCATGTGAAAGTCACATGATCACTAAAGTTGAAATCACTTTATGGATTTGCTATTTAGAGTTGACAGGCTCTTAAGCCATCCTTAGCATTTGTGGTCAAGAGGATGAATTATACGGTAACTGTTTCTTAGGGTTCTTGGAGTTTGCTCGGCAACTCTTCGACCTATCCGGACGTCGGGTTCCATTGCTAGATGGGCACATCGATTAGTATAGAAAGTTGTTTCTATGCTACCGGCTTAGGTTCGAACCTAGAGAGTCACACGCATAGAAGTTTCCTAGGATGATCTATTTGCTGATCAACGATTGAGAATCGTATATGATTTAATTAATCAATTTGATTGATTGAATTATCTCAATTGGGTTAAGTACAATTGAATAAGATTCAATTTGGTTTAAGTCTATTAGAAGGACAAGTCAATTTCAAATATTGATTTGAAATTAGACTTGATTTGAATTTAAATAGATTCAGGACTAGCCAAATTTGATTTGGGCTTGGACCATGATCTATGTGGGTTAAGTCAAATAAATTCAGATCAGAACCCAAACCTCTCGAATATGGATCTCATATGATGAGATGGCTAAAATCTCATCTCATGAGATAGAATTTAATGCATCGGATTTATCCCTCGTCTCTTTGGTTTTCTCCGAACGACGGAACTAAACCAAACGCCGCGACTCCTTGGTTTTCTATGAACATCGGAATTAAACCAAGCGCCGCGCCTTCGGCATCTCTTCGCTTTTGCCAAACGACGGATTCTTAAATGTCAGAATTAAATGTCAAGGCTAAATCTAGACTATAAATAGAGGGCATTCCCTCACCAGAGAATACAGAACAAAAATAGAACAACAATACACGATTTGTCGTGGATTGTAATTCTAAATTGTCGTGGATTGTAATTCTAAAATGTTAGAATAGAAAATCCTGGTGATTCTGTGTTAGCGGAAGCCTGGTGGATCTTGGAGGAAGATTCAAGTGAGAGGATTCAAGATCAGCAAAGCTATTTTTCCGCGAGCTAGCACTCTCGGAAATCTGATCATTCGGGGCTTCGCGTGGACGATACTAGAGGCCGGACGATTGAATGGCTGCAGAGCAATAAGGATTTACCTACTGTTCTTAAGGTAAGTGATTTGATCCTTAGATCTTAAGGCAGGCTTCAAGATAATAGTGTGACTAGTCATCTTGAAGATCAAGATATGATCTTGATGTTTTTATATGCATATTTTAGATCAAACGACCCTGAATATATAGGCAAAGATATGATCTTGATGCATATTAGATAGATTAATATGTAATCTTTTAATTTCCGCAATGATAATAGTTATCAATTTTTAAAAAATATGCATGCATCAGAGACTATTTCTCCCAACAAAGACAATATTGAGTGCTTTCCATTCTCACTGTATTCCTACTGACTGGAATCAGACTCTCATCACTTGGTGCCCAAACGTGCATATGCATCCTCTCTGCTTCACTTCTGGCCCATCAGCTTTTGCACTATCCTGTACAAGGTTTGTGCTCGGCTATTAGCCAACTGTTTGAGCGAGGTCATACCCCGCATTATCTCTGTGGAGTAGGGAGATTTATCAAAGGTCGTAACATCTCAAACAATGTCCTCATAGCTCAGGAATTCATGCACGATCGTCACAGATCATCTGGTAGACAATGTCTTATGGCTGTCAAGCTTGATATGGAACGTGCCTATGACAGATTGAGCTGGGCCTTTCTGCACCGTACTCTTCTCGCATTTGGATTTGAGGGGCGGTTCATAGACTGGATCATGGCTTGCATCCTTAGGCCATCCTTGTCGCTTCTCATTAATGGCAGCCAGACCGAGTTCTTCCATTCCACTATTGGCTTACGCCAAGGATGCCCGCTTTCCCCTTTCTTGTTCATCCTAGCTGTTGATGACTTATTGTGTGCTCTCTACTTGGCGCAGCAGGATCTTCGTATTGCCCCATTTATGCCGGGTCCCGACGAGCCTCCTGTCTCTCATCTTCTTTTTTGCGGATGACTGCATCCTTCTAGGCCAGGCCAGTGTTCGCAATGCAACCTCCTATGCTTCTATTATTCAGGACTACTGTCAGGCCTCGAGGCAAAAGGTTAACCTTCTTAAGTCGATGGTTTGCTTCAGTCCGAAAACTCCCAATGCTAGGAAGGAAGCCATCCTCTATTCCTTTGGCATCTCAGTTCAGGCTGACCGACTTACATATCTAGGGATTCTTATCATCAGAAGATGGCCTCACTGTGATGATTTTAGTGCGCTAGAGCATCGGGTCCGTGAGCCCATTGACGGCTGGCAGGTAACTGGGTTATCGATGATGGCGAGGATAACTCTCCTAAAGTCTGTTTTAACATCCCTTCCTCTTTATCTTCTATCCAACACTGCCATCCTGATTACTTGCCTAAGAAGGATTGAAAGATACTTTTGAGACCTTCTTTGGGCTTCGATGTCACGTTATTCATCTACTAGCTTGGGATACTATTTGCATGCCAATATCTAAAGGAGGCCTTGGTATCTCTAGTCACTGATTGCGAGGAGAGAGGCTATGCTTGCTAGGCATGCCTCGAGGTTTATTCTTGATCCGCACTATTTCTGGAGCTCTATTATGCATGCTTGATATGGTGAGTGGACTGCTGCTACGGATTTTCAATCCTCCCGTAGTTATTCATTTTATTGGAAGGAGGTTTGCAGACGATCACTGGCTCTTTTGGATAACATCACGTGGATGATTGGCGATGGTTTATCGGTGCATGTTGTTCAGGATACACGGATTGCTGAGTTCCCTCTCTCACGCTGGCCTACATTTATTAGTATCGATGTTCCCAGTACCATGAGAGTCTCTTATATGATTTCTCAGGATCTCTTCTCTTGGCATATGCCAATGGTATCCCTGTTTTTCGGTGACGAGCTCGCTCGCCAAATTTTGTCTATTCCACTTGTTCCCTGTCAGGATGATGATGTCAGATTATGAAAGAGATCGTGCCTCTCCAGGGCTCCGATCAGGGATCTTATAAAGATCTTTAGACCTTAGCATCAGTATACGAGGGTTGCAGCATGGATCTGGAAGCTTCCCATCCACCTCAGGATACAACTCTTTATATGGAAGCTTGAGTGGGAATGCCTCCCAACTTGCTCTCGGCTCTAAGGTCGGGGTCTGCCTATCTAGGCTACCTGTCCTTTCTATGGTCAGGAGGAGGAGACTATTGATCATGCCATCTTCGTTTGCCCTAGGGCAAGACAGGTATGGCATATTGTGGGATACCAGCCTAGGGAGGGGGATACGATCTCTTAACAAATCTCTTTCCTGCGTGATATCAGGAGGGTTAACCAGCATCAGGGCATCACTTTGGCTACCATTGCTTATCTGATTTGGCTATCTCGGAATCAGCTCATATTCACTGAAGATACAGTCACCCCTCAAAGGATTGTTCGGAAAGCCTTATATTTGGTGGTCGAATACACACTCCACTGGACTGCTCATGTTTCTGACAGCTTTGGTCACTGGGGTTCCCCTGCTGCCTCAGCAGCGAACCGACAGCCGGTTTTTATCTCTTGGGATCCTCTAGGGTTTGTCAAAATCAATTTTGATAGGAGTGCGCAGGGTAGATTGGCGGGCTCTGCTTTTGTTATTCGAGGGGCCAATGGAGCTTTGCTGGCAGCTGGAGGATTCGGGCTTATTGACTCCACGGTCCCTATGGCTGAGCTTTATGCAGCGTGGGCCGGCATTTCCTATGCCACCAGGTTTCTTCAGGCTTAGAGCCTTGCTATTGAGGGCGACTCGTTGACTGTTATTCGCTGAATTCGACGGGACTGCCCGGCTCATCCTACTACCAACCCTCTGCTTCGGGATGTCTGATCTACTTTGCGGGATGTCCACAGCTTCCAGATCATACATGTCAATAGGAAGGCCAACGCGGCGGCTGACTGGGTAGCGGGCTCTATAGCTCATCACTCTGGTTTTTAGTTATGGCGACAGGGCAATTCCTATCGTATTGTACTTAAATAGATTTTATATTCTGATTTATCTGTGCTGACTCATACTAGGATGATGTGATCATTCATTTTTACTATAAAAAAATACATAAAAAAACCTATCTTTCTCTTGAATATATATGGCTCTCTCGCGAGTGTTAGATGCCTTAGTTTTAATTATTAAATTGTCAACTGAAGGTCATGCGAATTTAGAGAAGCCTTATCAATTAAACTTTTTTAAACGCGTATTGGGTTTCTTTTTTAAATTTCATGTGGTGAGTAAGTGACACATGTCCTCTGACCGAAGCGACCCTGGCGCTGGCACCGCCCCTCCTGGTTCCTTCCTTAACCGTCAGTGCCCCGTTCGCTTCCTCTCACTTGTTCGGCCTCTCGCTCCTTGCCGCAGGATCGCCGGCAAGTGTCACACGCCAAGCGGGGGCGAAGGCAGGCGTCATGGCGGACTGGGCACCGGTCGTGGTTGGGGTGCTGCTGTTCGTACTGCTGTCGCCGGGGTTGCTGCTGGAGATCCCGGGGACTAACCGTGTCGTGGAGTTCGGAAGCATGCGGACCAGCGGCAGGGCCGTCGCCTTCCACGCCCTCCTCTTCTTCGCCCTTTATGCCCTCATCATCGTTCATTAATTCCTTTCATATGTCCCAAATAAAAGAACGGAAAATGTTAAAGAGGCCGTGTGTTGCTGCTGATGTTTTAGTTTTAGTTAGGATCTATGAGTGAAGAAATGGATGCTTTTTTTTTTTTCCCCTCAAAAATATAGAATTGGATGGCTTGTTTTCTTTAGTTTCTCTCTTTTATTTGGGATTATTCCATGGATCTCACTTTCGATTCGTTCTTTTGAATGGTTGTGGGATGTTGAGAGGGTTTCCCTCCGGTCGGTGGAGACACCGGAGGAGTCCATGGATCGACTCCAGATGGTTCGGCTGTCCCTGCGGAACATCGTAGACGACATGCTCTTCTCTAGAGTTCGGCAAGGCGGTGGGTCGGCGGATCGAAAAATTCCGTGGGCTATATATATAAAAGAAACGAATAATTCATGTTATACATAAAAATAACAGCTTAAAATTTGGAAAAAAAAATCTTACTTTGATTCTAATTATTAGTTTCTTTTCGAAAAAAAAAAATTGACCTGTTGCATCTCCTCCCACTAATTAGTGCTTTATATTTACATGCTGCCACTTAAGCAAGAGAATTAATTAAGAAGAATCTGATGGACTCGCGGCCTCAATTTTTCAAACATGAATCATAGATTTTTTTTTAATAATTATATAAATTCATAGAAACGGTCTATTTAACGCAATAGAGTTGAATGCAGTTTAAAATTTTATAGGCCAGATTTTTCATATTCTAAGTTCAGCACGCTTACTTGTCATACAAACCTTCAGTAACGCTGGATCAGTGAAAAATAGCGACAGCGCATCTCAAATCGTTCAGTAGCTGTCAGACTTGGCTTTTCTTGAACTTGGAGGGGTATTTTTCAGTCCGGTCTCCCATCGATGCAGTTGGGGACCAACAATAATATCGATGAGGTATTTAATTTGGCAACAGGCGTTCATTGGCTCTTCAACATAATGACAGGCTATCAAGAAGTTGTGAATGGAAATAAGAGAATTTTAAAAATGGAAGCCTTTATTAAAACACCAAATGTGCTACAAACCAGAGCAGACACAGACAAGAAGAACAAAAAAAATTCTGGACCAAGATGGTGGAACACTACTTGCACATCTTGGATCAACCGGCATGCACATGTACACCAATGGCAATGAGCAGGATGGTTAATAGACAAAAGAATAGAATGCTATGAACCAGAATTGAGATCCCACTGGTGCCCATGTTGCCGAACTCCACCACCCTTGTCTTTGCCGGCAGCTGGAACAGGAGGCCTGGAGAAAGGAGGATGAAGAGGATCACTGCAACGATAATTGGACCCCAATCAGTACTCATCTCTATCTATCTATCTATCTATGAGTTTCTTTGTATCTCTAAACTTCAAGGGGAAGAGGATTGATTGATTTTTTTTTTCTTGGTGAGGTGGGATATATATATATATATGGTTTGGCAAAGATTTGGAGAGGGAAGGAATGACTGCCATGCTTAAGGGATAAGAAAGCCAAGAGAAAAAAGAAGAAATATAAGGGGCAGCTTTATGGCAAGGCTTCAGTCTTATGCTTTGATGAGCTCGAAGGAATTGCTTTTAGCCCCGCGTGAGCTCGAGCTGTAAAGCACGGACACGGATACATCTGGGGCCATAGATTCCTTACTTGACTCCCTTTGAAGGGAGGTATCAACTTTTTAGAATCGATTACTCTCCTTAGTCCTTAATGGAAGTGGATCGAACTATGCAATCTAATTAGGATGATTTTCAAAGCTGTCGCGAAAGTTCAAATGCAGCAAGCCCTTGCTTATGGTGTCTCTGGACCACATGCGCCAAGAGATTTCCCCCCACCATATTTTTTTTCGACCTTTGCTCCCTTCCTGAAAAGTATGGTGTATGTCTTCTGAAGTGGACTAATCACCGCGCATGATGCACGCATCCTGCATCACGCATGATACATAACAGCTTTTCCTTTTGAAAGCACTAAAACTGAGCCTATCTTGTAGAGGTGGGCACTGGACCGTGCCGCCCAAGGCACGGCACGGTCTAGGCCATGATGGGCCGTGCCAGGCACGGCCCGGCACTGCTACAGTACTGGGCCATGCCGGGCCCAGAAAATTTTTTCTATTGGCCCAGCACGGCATGGCCCATGACGGGCCTGGGCCGTCCCGTCATGCCGTGCCGACCCGTCGTGCCGTGCCGACACGGCCCAGGTGGGCATGAGCCGTGCCGGCCCAGGTGGGCCATGCCCGGCACGGCTCAGGTGGGCCTGAGCCATGCCGGCCCAGGTGGGCCATGCCAGGCACGGTCCAGGTGGGCCTGGGCCGTGCCGGCCCAGGTGGGCCATGCTAGGCATGACCCAGGTGGGCCTGGGCCGTGCCAGGCACGGCCCACATGAGGCCTGGCCCATGCACAGCTCAAATAAAAAAATTTATAAAAAATATTTTTTTTGATAAATTAAAAAATTATTAGGAATAAAAAAATTTTATTAATATAAAGCCACCATAATGGTGGGGGGTTTGGCACAAACCCTACCAGTTTATTAATTTAAAATTAAAATGGTACAGAAGGGAGGGGGGGGCTAGGCCTGACCTCTAGAACATAATACAATAAGTAAGAAGAAAAAAATAGAAAGATCGCAACCATCGGATTATCGCCAATCGGATGGATCGCAACCGTCGGATCGATCATCGCCGATCGGGATCATGGCTTGGATCGATCGCAACTGTCGGATCATCTTCGATGGGATAGATCACAACCGTTGGATTGATCATCCCCGATCGGGATCATGGCTTGAATCGATCGCAACCGTCGGATCATCTCCGATCAGATCGATCGCAACGGTTCGATCGATCATCACAAATCGGGATCATGGCTTGGATTGATCGCAACCGTCGGATCGATCATCGCTGATCGGGATCATGGCTTGGATCGATCACAACCGTCGGATTGATCATCGCCAATCTGGATCATGGCTTGGATCGATCGAAGACGTCGGATCGTCTCCGATCGGATTGATCACAATGGTCCGATCAATCATCGCCGATCGGGATCATAGCTTGGATTGATCGCAATCGTCGGATCATCTCCGATTGGATAGATCGCAACCGTTCGATCGATAATAGCAGATCAAGATCATGGCATGGATCGATCGCAACCATCGGATCGTCTCTGATCAGATCGATCATCGCCGATCGGGATCATGGCTTGGATCGATCGCAACCGTCGGATCGTCACCAATCGAATGAATCGCAACCGTCGGATCGATCATCGCCGATCAGGATCATGGCATGGATCGATCGCAACCATCGGATCATCTCCGATCGGATCGATCGCAACCGTCGGATCGATCATCCCTGATTGGGATCATGGCTTGGATCGATCGCAGATGTCAGATCATCTCCGATCAGATGGATCGCAACAGTCCGATCGATCATTGTCGATCGGGATCATGGCTTGGATCGGTCGCCACCATCGGATCGTCTCCGATCGGATGGATCGCAACTGTTAGATTGATCATCACCGATCGGGATCATGGCTTGGATCGATCACAACCGTCGGATCGTCTCCGATCGGATTGATCGCAACCGTCGGATTGATCATCGCCGATCGGGATCATGGCTTTGATCGATCCAGACATCGAATCATCTCCGATCGGATGGATCGCAACCGTCGGATTGATCATCGCCGATCGGGATCATGGCTTGGATCGATCGCAGACATCGGATCATCTCCGATCAGATGGATCGCAACCATCGGATTGATCATCGCCGATCATGATCATGGCTTGGATCGATCACAGACATCGGATCGTCTCCGATCGGATTGATCGCAACAGTCCGATCGATCATTGTCGATCAGGATCATGGCTTGTATCGATCGCAACCATCGGATCGTCTCCGATCGGATGGATCGCAACTGTTGGATTGATCATCGCCAATCGGGATCATGGCTTGGATCGATCGCAACCGTTGGATCGTCTCCGATTGGATGGATTGCAACCATCGGATCGATCATCCCCGATCGGGATCATGGCTTGGATCGATCGCAACCGTTGGATCGTCTCCGATCGGATTGATCGCAATGATCCAATCAATCATCGTCAATCGGGATCATGGCTTGGATCGATCGCAATCGTCAGATCATCGCCGATCGGATGGATCGCAACTGTCGGATCGATCATCCCCGATCGAGATCATGGCTTGGATCGATCGCAACCGTTGGATCGTCTCCGATCGAATTGATCGCAACGGTCCGATTGATCATCGCCGATCGGGATCATGACTTGGATCGATCACAACCATCGGATCATCACCGATCGGATGGATCGTAACCATCGGATCGATCATCGCCGATCAGGATTATAGCATGGATCGATCGCAACCATCGGATCATCTCCGATCAGATCGATCGCAATCGTCGGATCCATCATCGCCGATCAGGATCATGGCTTCGATCAGCTGGCTGGTGCCTAGGTGCACAGTGTGCTCCTGGCACCAGCCGTGCCATGGCACGGCCTACAAAATGGCCCAGCAGGGCCGTTCTGGCACGGCCCAGTAGGGCCGTTGCTGGGCCGTGCCATGGCACGGCCCACAAAATGGCCCAGAAGGGCCGTTTTGGCACGGCCCAGCAACGGCCTTGCTGGGCTGTGCCAGGCACGGCCCGTGGCCCATTTCTTGATGGGTCACGGGCCGTACCGAATTTGAATTTTTTTTAGTGGGCCATGCCTGGCACGGCCTATTTGTTAATGGGCCATGCCAGGCATGGCACGGTAATTTTTCTAGCATTACGGGCCTGGGCCGTGCCTGGCACGGCACGGCCTAGTGCCCATGCCTACTGTCTTGGCCCAGATGGGTTTCCTTCTGTTTCTTTCAAAATTATTAAGGTTTGATCTCCAATAATGTGTGTCGAACTATCAAACATTTCTTTTCTTCAACTATATGCTCTGAATAGGGAAGTTTACTTCCATAGCTTTAAATTTTAAAGT
>UESW01002406.1:0-17207 GCA_900491605.1 Calamus simplicifolius
AAACTGCCAAATAACTTTTATTAATATATCAATTTATATATAATTTACATCAGCACAATTATCAAATGATTGGCTTTAGGATACAATTCCCAACACCGCTGCCCCTGCCCCGCTTGTGATCTCTTCTTCCGATCCGCCTGGAGCGGCATATCGTGGTCTCCAGCCTGCAAAGGCGAAGCCGTCGCTGCAGCGAGTTGGAGGGAAAAGCCTGCTCAGATCCAGGTGAGTCTGCTCCCCCTCCCCGGTGTCTTTCCAAGATTCGACACCGCTGCCATCCTCTCGTCGCCCGATCCCTCATACCACTCTAGATGAAGGGATCAGACAACAGATGCAGGAGATACGGCAAGAATGGTGTCGGGAGTTAGACGCCGCCAAACAAGCTCCTCCATCCTAGCCGAGGGCAGAGCAGGGCATCCCCTTCTCCGAGGGGATCATGAGGAAAGTGATTCCCCCTCATATTAAGCTCCCCGCCATTGAGTCGTACCACGGATCCACTGATCCCGATGATCATCTGAGCAGCTTCATGTCCATCATGATGTTCCATGATTTCCTCGTAAC
Organism: Calamus simplicifolius; assembly: GCA_900491605.1. NCBI lineage: Eukaryota > Viridiplantae > Streptophyta > Magnoliopsida > Arecales > Arecaceae > Calamus > Calamus simplicifolius. Next base: position 559 of record UESW01002406.1, read on the forward strand.
CAAGCTCAGATCCCCCTACAATGCCATCCTCGACGGACCAGGGCTAATCTCTCTCAAAGCCATAATTTCCGTTTCCCATCTCACCATGAGACTCCCCACTGAATGGGGGGTAGGGGTGGTTCGAGGAAGTCAGATTATAGCTCGACATTACTTTGTTAACGACCTCCAGTTCAGAAAGCCCGAAGTAGACGGGCTGCATGCTCGGGGAGATCTCACTGAGCAACTAGGAGAGCCAGCCGAAGAACCGGAGGGGGCACTATTTGACAAGGCTCGGCCCGACTGAACTATTAAGGTCGGATGCAGCTAGGAGAAAAGCTTCGACAAGGACTAATTGAGTTTCTTGGGAGGAGTGCTAACATCTTCGCGTGGTACGCATCATACATGCCCGCAATCAGCCAAGGTGTCCTGGTTCATCGCCTCAGTGTAGATGAAACATTTTGGCCGGTCAAACAAAAGAAGAGAAGCTTCGCCCCCGAGTGTTGAAAAGCCATTGAAGAGGAGGTAGACAAGCTCATCAAAGCCAAGTTTATTCGGGAAGTCACGACCAAATCCGGATGGCCGCCTACCAACAAAGAATAGCTCGTTATCGCTCTGCTAGAGTCGAACGGAAGTTTTTACTCCCCGGCGTGATACTTCCGAAGGTATCATCTGTCTTCAAACCGCTGGAACAAAGAAAGCTGTCTCCGAACTGGGAAGGCCCCTATCAAGTGGTAGAAGTCATCGGGCCCGGCACCTATAAGCTCCAAGATCTAAATAGGAAACCTATTCCCCAGACATGGAACTTGGATAATCTCCGCGTCTATCATCAGTAAGAACACACCCTTCCCAAGCTTACTCAGTCTACTGAATTAAATTTTGAAGATTTGCAAAGCTTCTGTCTTTATTACTTTCTTTGATAGCTACAATAAGAAGCATGTTTATAAATCCTCGGCTGGGCCGAATGATCTCCGTACCTCGGCAGTGCCAAATAAAATATAATCTTTATAATCCTCGGCTGGACCGAGTGATCTCCGTACCTTGGAAACGCCAAGTAAAATATAATCTTTATAAATCCTCGGCTGGGCCGAGCGATCTCTGTACCTTGGCAGTGCTAAGTAAAATATAATCTTTATAATCCCCGGCTGGGCCGAGCGATCTCCGCACCTTGGCAATGCCAAGTAAAATATAATCTTTATAATCCTCGGCTGGGCCGAGCGATCTCCGTACCTTGGCAGTGCCAAGTAAAATATAATCTTTATAATCCTCGGCTGGGCCGAGCGATCTCCGTACTTGGCAGCGCCGAGCGATCTCCGTACCTTGGCAGCACCAAGTAAAATATAATCTTTATAATCTTCAATTGGGCCGAGCGATCTCCGTACTTTGGCAGCACCAAGTAAAATATAATCTTTATAATCCTCGGCTGGGCCGAGCGATCTTCGTACCTTGGTAGCGCCAAGTAAAATATAATCTTTATAATCCTCGGTTGGGCCGAGCGATCTCCGTAACTTGGCAGCCGAGCGATCTCCGTACCTTGGCAGCGTCAAGTAAAATATAATCTTTATAATTCTCGGCTGGGCCGAGCGATCTTCGTACCTTGGCAGTGCCAAGTAAAATATAATTTTGAAGGCTTGGCAACACCGAGTGAGATATTATTATTTGAAGGCTCGGCAATACCGAGTGATATTATTATTTGAAGGCTCGGCAACACCGAGTGATATATTATTATTTGAAGGCTTGGCAACACCGAGTGATATATTATTATTTGAAGGCTCAGCAATACCGAGTGATATATTATTATTTGAAGGCTCGGCAACACCGAGTGATATTATTATTTGAAGGCTCGGCAACACCGAGTGATATATTATTATTTGAAGGCTGGGCAACACCGAGTGATATATTATTATTTGAAGGCTTGACAACACCGAGTGATATTATTATTTGAAGGCTCGACAACACCGAGTAATATATTATTATTTGAAGGTTTGGCAACACCGAGTGATATTATTATTTGAAGGCTCGGCAACACCGAGTGATATATTATTTGAAGGCTCGGCAACACCGAGTGATATATTCTCTGAAGGCTCGACAACATCGAGTGTTATATTCTCTGAAGGCTCGGCAACACCGAGTGACATATTATATAAAGCATCGGCCTATCCAAGTAATTTCTCAAACACTCTGACGCGACTGAGACATCCTGTTATGATTCGGCAAAGGTTAGTAACCTTTCTTCACTTACCGGTAGGATTACGCAAGTTATTTCTTTTCAAAGAAATACACACTTCATCCCTCAAATAGGGCCATGCATACTACATGGACTCACACGGCCGCCCAGGCCTTTCTCCAGCCCAAAACAGAGATAAACACATCCTCCACAGAGGACCGAGTGACATGTTCACAAAAATAAAGTGACAGAAACGCTGTTGAACTTAAAGATTATGCTACGAATCGAAAAGCATAAGACGAGAGCGACAACTCTCAACACAAACGCATCAGAAAAAGAAACAGATGTCACAGGAAGAAAGAGTAAAAACTTTCTCTATTGATGAAAAGATTACAACCTCTTGAGGGGCATTACAAGTGCGTCAAAGCATAGGAAATACAAATAAAATGGAAGCTCGTCTGAGCAGCTTCAATCGATGACAATGTCTTTACATCCGACCCCAGAAATCAGAGAAACCAGACAAGCTCCATTGAACCACTGGTTAGTCTCAAAGAACAAAGTAAGCCATCCACGAATCCCTCAGATGAACACATGAAGGGATCATAATTGGGTCAAGGACCCATGGATGCTTATGTCAATGAAGCATCCCCCCAAGTGGGATGCTGGTCTGCTAGCCACTGCCCGATCGTAAACGGCAGAGAACCAGTAGACCAACACATCCCTCCTCCCCTTTTTCACATGAAAGAGATTCCTTAGTCAAATGAACTGAGGAATTCAAACTGAGCGAGGAGGTGAAGTTCATGTAAACCATGGGGGATGCATATGCCTTGCGTTTCCCGTAATCCCCATGGCGAGTGATAAAGGACACACAGGAAGCGTATACGTGCGCTCCCCATATGACCTCTGTGGGCCTCCCGTGCGCTCTCCATATGACCTCCGGGAACTCCTCCCTTGAGGACTGCCTGCTCTTCAGCAGCTTCTCCATCACCCCAGCTATCTGGGACGAATCGACCCTCAAAGAGAAGGACCAGACTCTCCGCTCTCAACTTCAATGAAACTGACGCCATGAAAACTCTTGCAACTTACAGAAAAGAAAGTCTTGGGAGATAGCCTAACATGGCCCGCTCCTCCATTTTATAGGCAAATGGATCGGGTGTAGCTATTAAAGCAGAAAGCCCTGGGATTCAAAACACCCTGGCCACACCGCCATGTGGCGCCTCAGGATGAAAAGAGCACTTTTCAATGCGCGTCAAACACATTTCCCAGGCCATGACGCACGGCAAAAGATTTTCCTTTGATCTCGAATCAAGAGTCTTAAATGTAGGAAATCGTCTGCCAGCCCTTGAGATACGATCAGGTCTGGGAAATCACCTTATGAAAATGACGCCATCCAATGGCGATCGAGTGCTTATCTTGTATGATAAAAAGACCCGCGTTGGAAAAGGCCAATGGGATAAATGCCCTATGCAAAAAACAAAGCGTCTTTGGAAAACTACAAACCCACCCGGGCAAAAAACAAAATGGTTTCTCATGGACCGGACCATCCGCCAAAACTTGGCCGAAGCACTCACGTAGTTTTTTGGTCACCGAACCATCTTATGCCTCGCCCAAACAAGCCGATCCCTTGCTTCGAGTTGACAGAACTATCTGCCTAGTTCAGCCCTGGCCGAGACATTTACCATGGATCTAACTAAAATATCTATTATATTTCGGCCTAAACCGAGACATCGCTTTTTGCTTCGACTTGAAGCCGGGATAGTCTCCTTACATCGGGAAAAACCGAGGTGTCTCTTTTTGATTCGGTAAAGACCAAATGTTCCCTTGTCCCCCGGTCCAAACTGAGATAGCTACACTCGCCCCAACGCGACTACACATCGAGATGAACCCGATAAGATTGCGCCAGCTATTCGGAGCCACCATCGTTGGGCATATGTTGTAAAACCTCATTACCTCCTGTATCAATGGGTGAAGAGGGAATCAGAGACCTGCTCTCAAGCTCTCCTCGTAGAAGAAGACTCCCCGGCCCAGTTCGCTTGAAACTCGGTGCTCGGTCCTCGGCACCCATAAGGCTACATCCCCAGGAACTCTATAAAATCGGCGGATTCTATCCAAATCCTCCGTGGTGATCTCAAAAGAAACATCGCCTGGACCACTCATATTGGCTAAATAAGGGGTGAGACACGAACAGGCAAGCAAGGGCTCAAAGATGGAGTAGAAAATCTCTGCGACACGGACGAACGAGCGTTGTGGAAGGAGCGCCGCCGCCGCCCTCTTTAAATAAGCGTTTCAGAAAGAAAGTCCTAGACGCCGAAAATCCCGATGCAGGCGCCAGAAATAAAGGAGCCCCGCCACGTGGAATTTTCGCTACCACGACTTGTTGGAATTGAGGCATTTCCTCCTCGAGCTGCGATGCGAAATGATGACGAAACAGCGTCCTGTCATTTATGAGGTTATCATCACCCGCCCTTTTGAACCCCCCCAAATAAGATTGCTACGAAATTCTACTCCCTATATCCGAACCTACACTTCAGACTAGGGAGTGAGGGGCATGTGATGAGGGGTAAAATCATCATTGCATTATTGATTGCCCATGTCGACAATTGGGTCCGACACCATTGGGACACCCTGCTAGCCAGCTGGCATGACATCCAAGCGACGAAGCCAAATCACCTTTGGCAAAGTTGGGTCACCCCAACAACCTGAGCTATCTTCATACCGCGGTCGCCCTGGCCGAGCCATTTCTCGGTAAGCCGAGCTATCCTTATCTCTTGGCCTCGGTCCAAGAGATCTCTATTCCTCGGTAAGCCGAGCTATCCTTATCTCTCGGCCTCAGTCCGAGCGATCTCTATTCCTCGGTAAGCCAAGCTATCCTTATCTCTCGGCCCCAGTCCGAGCGATCTCTATGCCTCGCTAGCCGAGCTATCCTTATCTCTCGGCCCCAGCCCAAGCGATCTCTATGCCTCGCTAGCCGAGCTATCCTTATCTCTCGGCCCCAGCCCGAGCGATCTCTATGCCTCGCTAGCTGAGCTATCCATAACTCGGCCTGTCCGAGTGATATCCATACCTCTGCAGAACCATGAAAAACCAAACAAGGATCCACATAGGCAATCATACCTGTGCTATCGGAAGCTGCCTAGAGCCTATACGATCGTTGAATCTCAAAGCGCTGGATAGCCCTCTCGACCGTCGATCCTTTAACTGATAAAATACGGATCCCACCAGCCTCACAACAAACCCAATTTGAATCCTAATAGTTTTCGGACCTCATCCAGAGCATGTTCAAGGCATCAGGTGATCGCCTATAAATATCACCACCCTCAAGCCTCTCAGGTATGTCTATTTTCTACGCTCATTTTTCATACATAGTTCTAGGACACCCCATTGAAGCTCCCCCTGAGCTCGGAGCTCTCGATAGAGAACACCCGCAAAAAAGAGGAGCTCCTCTGTGAGTCTTCTCCTCACATCTGTCTACTATTAATCTCCACTGACTTGGGCATCGGAGGGTCCTCCACAGAGGACAACCCCCACATCATCCTCACTTGGGCATCGGAGGGTCCTCCACAGAGGACAACCCCACATCATCCTCTGCGTACGGACTGTCTTGCAGGTTCTACCCCAAGGCAGCAAGGTCAGCGTCCGGATCAAGAGCCAGGAGCGCACCCAAGTCGAAGAACGGATTTCCGCAACAACAATATAAAAAAATTTAAATTTAATATTTTTTATATTTTTAGATTCATGTAATTTATGAATTCTAAAAATTAAAAAATAATAAAATAATTTTGGAATATGTATTGGAATGTAAATAAATATATCCTTTCTTTCTTTTTAGTATATATATATATATATATATATATATATATATATATATATATATATATATATATATAAGCTACAAACTCCACCAAGGTTGATTCTAAGCCCGGATAAAGGAGGAGGGTTGCGTTAGGCAACTGACAGCCCATGTAAAACTCCGTTAGAACCTTTAAAACATGCATCCGGTAAATCAAACTATGCGAAGAGTTGAGTATATATTAGCTATATGTCTTTTCTATGAATTCACACGGATCGAGAATCACCTCATATTTTTTATCTTTTTCATCTTTGATATGTAATTCATGTGAGTCCAACAATAAGAAAGGCAATCAGATTTAAAACCTTTATTAGATTAATCTTTACTTCATGTGCCGAAGGCGAAGAGTCACCCTTTTCTCAAACTAGCCTAATATGCGAAGGGCCACCATTTTTTCTTTTGTATGAAGTAGATGAAGGGCCACCACTCTTTCTTCTAATCGATTCGGTGTTAATGGTCCAAAAGTTTAAGCCATTAATTCTAATATTTGATGGAATTAAATTTTAAGCATTAATTTGATATTTGATGAAAATACCAATTAAAAGTTATATATATAAATAATTGATCCTCTCTTCACTTGATCAAGGAAGTAGTTTAAAAAGAATCCATCAAGTTATCTTTTATGAAAGAAATAAGGTTAAGGGAGAGAAACTAGTTATTTTTAAAAGAGGCTGTCAAAATTCAATAAGATTAAAGTATCAAGTCTATCTACTATTATGATGAATTCCGCATCAAGTAAGTATTTTATATTCAATTTTATATAATAAATTATTTATTAAAGATCCTATATGCTTGCAAGTGGTATCAGAGCAAGATTTTAAAATAAATAATTTGTTCATATATTATGATTGATTAGTTTTGCATCAAAATGAATTGATGATGAACTTTCAAGTTTTGGTTGGTTGTATTGTTGGCCATTAAAACACACACACATATATTTGTTCCGCATCAATCTGTCAAACAATCTCACAGGCATACCCAAGCCCTTGTGAGGAAGGGATGGTGAAATTTAGTTTTTGCAACCTAGATTCCAAGCTTCAAGGAAATACCAGCAAGAACACGTACGTATTAGTGGGTTAGAAAATAGTGATTAAAATTTTGTCCTGAGCCAAGGAAAGAGGGAGCATTTTAAGGGCATGGGCCCTCTCTTTAATTGATGTCCTTCACCTCCAGCTTTGGCATTCGATGCCGTGTCAGGGCTCTCTTTAATATATGAGGATCCATATCATCAATCAAATTGGATTATTCATCTCCTTAGCAATCAAATATACGGTTGTACAAGTCTATAAAGAGATTTTTTAATAATATTAGTATTATTGTTTAGTTATATGACATCAAGATTAAATTAGTTAGTTAGTCACCAAAATGGCCAAACTAGTTTATATTCAGTCATATAATTTATGAAATTTTATAGAATGCTGTTGTTTTAATCATAAAGATTTGTTGGTTGTTAGAAATTAAGAATTCGCCTAAAGATGGATTGATATTCTATAACTAACAAACCTAAAGGAAGAAATCTAATATTCTCTTATCCAATATAATATGTATATCCAAAGATACTATATATATTTGATAAGGTTTATTAATTACCTTAAAGTTTAAATAGCATTCTAAATACGATAATGATGTTATATATATATATATATTGTTGTATTTACCCAAAGAAAATCTACAATATATTTTGTATTTAATTATTGAATTTGAGCATTTATGTTTTGCATTCACATGCTTCTGCTGTTACTATCTTTAAAGGTTTGAACTTTTCTGAATGGCGTGAGCAAGTCAATTTTCATTTAGGTGTCTTGGATCTTGACTTGGCACTATTAGAAGAAAAGCCTACTGACATTCCTGATATGAGCAATGAGACAGAGAAGTTAAAATATAAAGCATGGAATGGATCTAATATATTATGTCTTAGTTTCTTGCGAATGATAATTGCCAACAATATTAAGTCTACTCTTCCAGAAAGTGTAACTGCTAAAGAATATCTTAAGCTTATGGAAGAGCATTTTTGTTCTACTGATAAGTCACTTGCAGGGACACTAATGGCTAAACTTACGACCATAAATATGATGGGTCGTGAAGTATGCAGTAATATGTCCTCGATATAACTAATATTGCAGCAAGACTTAAGACCCTAGGAATGACTTTGGATGACTCCTTTCTGATACAATTAATTATGAACCCATACCTTAGGTGTATGGGCCTTTTCAAATTAACTATAACACTATTAAGGATAAGTGAGATATTAATGAATTGGCTAGTAAACTTACTCAAGAGAAAACGAGATTAAAAGCGCAAGGGATTCATTCAATAAACCTAGTGGGTCAAGGAGCTGGTAAAGTTATCAAACCAAAATCCAAAAAATTTAAGAAAGCATTCACTAAAGTAACTCAGGTTGCTAATAATGATAAGAAGGAAAAAAAGAAAGATAAATGTCACTTTTGTAAGAAAGAAGGACATTATCAGAAAGATTATCTGAAACAAAAAGCTTGGTTCGAAAAGAAAGGTATCTTTCATTATGCTTCTCCAATTTTTGAATCAAACTTATCTGAAGCTTCTTCTAACACTTGGTGGTTAGATTCTGGTGTCACTACTTATGTTTCTAATGTAATGCAGGATTCCTTATAATCCAGAGCATAAACCCAAATGCGAACTTCTTGTTCATGGAAATCGAGAGAAGGCCCCAATTGAAGGCATAGGAACTTATCGTCTTACTTTAGATACCAAGCATCACCTGAATCTACTGCAAACTCTCTATGTCCCTTTACTTTCTAAAAATTTAGTTTCTGTTTCAAAACTTGATGTTAATGGATTTAGTTTTAAGATTGAAAAGGATGTTTCAGTTTATTTAATAAAGATAGTTTCTTTATTGATTCTGGAATTCTTATGGATGTTTTCTATAAATTGAAACTTGATAATAATTTTTCTGCATCCTTGATGTGTGTTCATCAAAATATTAAAATTAAACGTAGTATGGCTAATGAAAACTCTGCTGACTTATGGCATAAATGTTTGGGTCATGTATCCAAAGAACGGTTACTAAGATTAGTAAAGAATGAGGTTCTATCAAACCTAGATTTTACTGATCTTGGTTTATATGTAGATTATATTAAGGGAAAGTAAATCAAACATAACAAAAAAAGGAGCTACAAGAAGTACTCAGTTTCTTGAAATTATACACACTGATATATGTGAACCTTTTGATACTCTATCTTTTGGTGGAGAAAAGTTCTTTATCACCTTTATAGATGATTTTTCATGTTATGAATATATTTATTTGCTTAAAAAAAAATCTCAAGCTGTAAATGCCCTTGAGGTATTTACTAAAGAGGTTGAAAGGCAACTAGACAGAAAAGTGAAAATAGTAAGATCTGATAGAGGTGGTAAGTATTATGGAAAGTATGATGAATCGGGACAAAATTCATATCCATTTGCAAAGTTCTTCAAAAGACATGGCATATGTGCACAGTATACTATGCCAGGCACACCTCAAAAAAATGGTATTGCAGAAAGGTAAAATAGAACATTAATGGATATTTAGGAGTATGATAAGTAATTCCTTATTACCAAAATCTTATAGACATATGCCCTTAAACTGTAGTATATTTACTGAATATGATTCCTAGTAAGGTTGTTTCTAAAACTCCTTTTGAGTTATGGAATGGAAGGAAACCTAGTTTAAGACACCTACATTTTGGGATTGTCCAGCAGAAGCACGAGTGTATAATCCATATGACAAGAAATTGGATTCTTAAACTGTTAGTAGTTACTTTATTGGTTACCCAAGAAATCAAAAGGTACATGTTTTATTTTCCAAACCATAGTTCTAGAATTATTGAGACATGCAATGCCAAATTCATTGAGAATGGTGAAGTTGAGACAGGCAATGCCAAATTCATTGAGAATGATGAAGTTAGGAGTACTGGCAAACAATTATGGATAAATGAAATAAGGGTTAATGTTTATTACCCATAAATGTTCCTAAATCTACAATTATTCCATACATTGTTCTAGAATTGCAAGAACAAAACAATAATAAATAATGTTTGAATTAAGTATACCCCATAAAGAGCATAACCTACCAATGCTGACAAAAACGAACCATGTGGAATAGTTTTAAGTAAACCCGTAAGGATACAAAAATCAACTATTTTAGATAATTATTTAGTTTATTTATAAGAATCAATTTTGATTGTGGCATTGATGAAGATCCTATTTCATTTTCACAAGCCATTAATAATGATAAGTCTGATAAATGGATTAATGTTATGAAAGATGAGTTAAAATCAATGGTTGAAAATAATGTCTGGGATCTTGTCGAATTGCCAGAGTTAGATGTAAGTGGGTTTTTAAGACCAAACGTGACATGAATGGCAATATCGAGGGTTATACTTAGAAGGTGGCATTAATTATAAAGAGACAATTTTATCGATTTCAAAGAAAGATTCATTAAGAATCATTATGGCTTTGGTAGCTCAATATGATTTAGAGTTATATCAAATGGATGCGAAAAATAGCCTTTCTTAATGGGGATATAAAAGAAAAAATTTATATGGATCAACCTGAAGGTTTTTTCATGAAAGAAAATGATGTGTAAACTTAAGAAATCAATATATGACTTAAATAAGCTTCCAGACAATGGTATATTAAGTTCAATGATACTATTACATCTTTTAGTTTCATAAAATTATCGTTGATCGGTGCATTTACCGAAAGATTTATGAAAATAAGTTTATATTTTTGGTTCTATATGTTGATGATATTTTGCTTGCTACTAATGATTTAGGCATCTTGTATAAGACTAAAAATTTTCTCTGTAAGAATTTTGAGATGAAAAATATGGGAGAGGCATCTTATGTGATTGGGATTTCAATATTCAGAAAGAGATCACATGGATTGTTAGGGTTGTCTCAGAAAGCTTACGTCAAGAAAATTCTTGAGAGATTTAATATGAACAACTGTTTAGCAGGTATTGTCCCAATACAAAAAGGGGATAAATTTAGTCTTATGCAATGTCCAAAGAATGATGTGGAACGTAAGCAAATGAATCTATTCCATATGCTTCTTTTGTGGGTAGCTTGATGTATTTGTAAACTTGTATAAGACCAGACATTAGCTTCGCGGTTGTGATGTTGGGCTGATATCAGAGTAACCCTGGTATTGATTATTGGAAAGCTGCAAAGAAAGTGATGAGATATTTTCAAAGAACTAAGGATTATATGCTCACATTAAGAAGGTCTGATCAGTTGGAAGTGATTGGATATTCAGATTTCGATTTTGCTGGTTGTGTTGACAGTAGAAAGTCAACATTTGGCTATTTGTTTCTGTTGGGAGAAGAGGCAATTTCATGAAAAGTGCCAAACAATCTATCATTGCCTCAGAACAGAGTTTGTAACTTGTTATGAAGCTATAATTCACGTATTAGGGCTGCAGACTTGGGGTTGTCGACACCCTTACACCTTACCAAGCCGCTAAAAATTTATTGTGATAATTCCGCGGCAGTTTTCTTCTCTAAAACGTTAAATATTCTAAAGGTGCTAAACATATGGATTTAAAAGTACTTTACTATTCAGAAAATTTATTGTGATAATTCCGTAGCAGTTTTCTTCTCCAAAACGTTAAATATTCTAAAGGTGCTAAACATATTGATTTAAAAGTACTTAAGTGTCAGGGAGGAGGTTCAAAAATAAAGAGTATGCATTGAACATATTAGAACGGATCATTTAAATGTTTATAACCAAAGACATTTAAAGAACATGAACATGTACATAGAATGGGTCTTGATTGTATTGAAGATTGATTATCATAATGTTATGACACTCTTGAGCTTATTAATATGATACGTTTTTTGTTTTATTAAATTATTTTTTTTGTTCCTTAGGCTTGTGTATGCTTAATGTTTTGAATAAGAAAATTAATGTGTCTTTAAGACAATTAAGTGGACATTAAGTTATTTATATAATACAGTAGTATATGAAAGGGAGTATGCAATTTAGATGTATATGATCGCCATAACTTTTATTATTTAATTTATTATGTTAAAGTTAATCATGATAAATAAATGTCATTATGAATTTAATTTTGCACGCCTAATGTTTATACTATCAAATATTAATGTCATAAACTACCTAAGAGAATGTTAGATTAATCTTTATTTAAAGTGCCAAATGGCGAAAAAGGCCACCGTTTTTTCTTTTGTATATAGAAGATGAAGGCCACCTCTTTTCTTTTAGTCTGGCGTGCGTTAATGGTCCAAAAGTTTAAGCCATTAACCTTAAGTCATTAATTCTGATATTTAATGGAATTAAATTTTAAGCCATTAATTTGGTATTTAATGGAAATACAAATTGAAAGTTATATATATAAATAATTGGTCCTTTTTCCACTTGCTAAAATAAGGAAGCAGCTGCTAAAAAAATAAGGTTAAGGGAGAAACTAGTTATTTTCGAAAGAGACTGTCAAAATCAAATCAGATTCAAGTCTTAAGTCTATCTATTATGATGAATTCGTATCAAGTAAGTGTTTTATATTTAATTTTATATAATAAATTATTTATTGAAGATCCTATATGCTTACAACCTTTTCTTTAGATGAGATCAATGAAAGGACGAGCAAATCTATGAAAAAGGACAATTGGATCTAGCTACATATATAGAGATGGCAGATATTTAAATGTAGCCAAGTATAGATTCGATTATCTTTTTCATCCTTAAATTCACACATTCAGGAATACTAAAGATGAAAAAATATAATGACTTTGAGATTCATATAAATTTAATAATGACAAAGATAATTAGATGCTGAACTTGACTATATTCGAATACAACTAAATCCAACTTTCTTTTCTCTTCCCATATATATAGTCACAATTACAGCCCTTTTTGTTAGATTTTCTTATTTTAAGAACATTGATTTAAAGAAATATTATTAAAAAAAATAATATTCACCATTAACCTCCAAATCTTATGTGAGCTCGTCACAAGGCCCTCTATTCAAATGTAGATTTTTAAATGGTTAATGTGTTTTACTCATGAAAATTCTTTATATTAATTTTTGTCATAACATTATTCATTACACTACAATTGCATGCATACATGTAATTAAAAAATATAAAAATATATTTACAAATGATCATAACACAATTTTACGTGACATCCTATTGAAAGTTAATAATACATTTAGTTGAATTTTTCTGTTGAGAGTAATACGAAGACCAATGCTGTTTGTAAAACCATGAAATACTATCTCCAAGCTAGTTGGCCCTTTGATTTAAGATATATATATATGTGTTTTTTTTTTCTTGTAAACGTAAGCTGAGTTACGGTTCAAAAAGTTCACATTATGGGCAAAAACGTTCAAAACGCTTGACATAACAAATCAAATGCTTTGCCTATATTTTAAACAGCCTTCTTGACCATCTCAATGGAGAAAGTGTTCCTGCCATGCATGACGCATGCTCATTAATTACTTCGAGAGTGCACAATAATTTGGTTGAGATCAAATTAAAATCAGGTGCCAGATTGGCGCTATCTTGGTTCAATGTATAGCACCAGATTTTATTTTTATTATATTTCATAATATCCTGTATGGTAGGCAATAATTTGATTGATAAATAAATTAATAAATAGTTCAAGCATGCAACTTCTACTATATTTGATTTGGTAGGAAAGAGATGCCTAAATTAATCATTACAGCTGGCATGCCATCCGCAGCTGAGACAACCTTTTAGGTGCAATATTTCATCAGCATTAATTTCTAAGAAAATGTATCCTATTTATTTTAAATAAAAATTAAAAAAAATCTAATTTTGTTAGATCAATATTTTAGTATGCAAATAATTAAATAGAAAGAATAATACAATATATTTGACCGCATTACTCATAAGTATCATCTTTTGTTGATCGAACCACCTATCTGGGAATCTTATTAACACTGCAACAAAATAAAAAAAAAATTTCAAATTGCATGAATGTTAATGGAAAACATTGTGATGCCAAAACAGCAAAATGTAAAAATCCCCATTCTTGTTTAGAATAATAAAACTGAAAAATATCGGTTGTATGCAAGCTATTATATCAATGGAGGCTCCCAAGAACTCACTAGAAAAAGACCTTAAAAGCAAAAAGAGAAAAGATGGGAAGCGAAGGAATCAAAAATATATGATTAATTTTCAGAGCTATATATATAAATAGAACAACCATACTACAACATAAAGTTTCATCATCATGATTTTTTTGACATGAAAAAAAGAAATAAAAAATTAATTCTAAAGATGGAGTTATAAACACCTAAAATTAATTAGTAGAAGGCGGAACAGGGACCCTCTATGGTTTCGGTTCTTGCACAGAGAGAGAAAGAGAGAGAGATGGGAAAGAGGGGCGGGGATGATTGAGAGCGGAGGGTTTATTTTGGCTTTCAGCAACAAATGGCAAGTGGGAGGAAAAGGTTGATGTATGGTCGGCTGGCTGGTGCGTGGAAGTGGGGCCTACGCTCTTCTTAAATATCGTGCATTGTGCGGTGGCCTTGGTTGGTTCGCCTTTTCTTCGGCGGTGCCGTGGAGCCCAGCCCGCCCGTGGTTTGCATCCGTGTACTATTTAGTCGTACTGCGATTCGGATTTGGAAAAACCATTTGGATTATTTCATCAGTACAAACCAAAACAACCCACGCAAAGAGCCGTTGCAACGATCTGAATATGTTTAAAGTAAGATTAATAAGATTGATGACGCCAAGTCACCTCCTTCAAACGTTGGGGAAAACGGACGTCTCGCTCCGGGAAGTCCTGCAAGAAAAGTCCCCGAGGACCGGTGGCACCGGTGGGGACCCTCCGACGATCAAGTCAGTGGCTTGGGTTCAGACAAAGAACCACCCCCGCGAAGAGAAGCTGAGGCAGTTAGGGTTTTGAGCAGGGAGGAAGAAAGCTCAGAAAAACCAGAGTTTGGATCCCACTTACAGCGTGAATGTGTGTCCTTTATACCTGTCTGAATGTCGTGACTTGCCGCTTTGGAAAGGTCTTCGTTGTATCGTCATCGGTGTATGGGACCGGGCGCCGTTGCTAGGGTAATGAATCGTACACCCTAGCAAGGTATGGTGGCGCACGGAAACATGCAGTGAACCAGATGTCGCTATGAGGCATGGCCCTCCGTACTGGGGCACAACTACGGAGGTACTGAATGGCATGCTGTGGCAAGGCTCGGTCATGCACAGGGGCATGCAACACGCCAAACATCGTTATGAGGCATGGCCCTCCGTATTGGAGCACAATCACGGAGGTACCGGATGGTACACTACGGCAAGGCACATCCATGGGCTGAAAATCATGCGTGAGCACCGCGCGTCGGCGGTTGAGCAGTGCGTTGGCGGTGCACTCCGAGGCCGGTGGGGGTTCCGGGGTTAAGGTATGATTTTCCCGCTCCCGACCCCGAGGGGGTTCCGGGAATGGGGAAATGAGGATGCGCCCCGAGGCCGGTAGGGGCCCCGGGGTTAAGGTATGATTTCCCGCTCCCGACCCCGAGGGGGTGCCGGGAATGGGGAAATGAGGATGCGCCCCGAGGCCGGTAGGGGCCCCGGGGTTAAGGTATGATTTCCCCGCTTCCGACCCCGAGGGGGTGCCGGGGATGGGGAAATGAGGATGCGCCCGAGGCCGGTAGGGGCCCCGGGGTTAAGGTATGATTTCCCCGCTCCCGACCCCGAGGGGTGCCGGGAATGGGGAAATGAGGATGCGCCCCGAGGCCGGTAGGGGCCCCGGGGTTAAGGTATGATTTCCCCGCTCCCGACCCCGAGGGGGTGCCGGGGATGGGGAAATGAGGATGCGCCCCGAGGCCGGTAGGGGCCCCGGGTTAAGGTATGATTTCCCCGCTCCCGACCCCGAGGGGGTGCCGGGAATGGGGAAATGAGGATGCGCCCCGAGGCCGGTAGGGGCCCCGGGGTTAAGGTATGATTTCCCCGCTCCCGACCCCGAGGGGGTGCCGGGAATGGGGAAATGAGGATGCGCCCCGAGGCCGGTAGGGGCCCCGGGGTTAAGGTATGATTTCCCCGCTTCCGACCCCGAGGGGGTGCCGGGGATGGGGAAATGAGGATGCGCCCCGAGGCCGGTAGGGGCCCCGGGGTTAAGGTATGATTTCCCCGCTCCCGACCCGAGGGGGTGCCGGGAATGGGGAAATGAGGATGCGCCCCGAGGCCGGTAGGGGCCCCGGGGTTAAGGTATGATTTCCCCGCTCCCGACCCCGAGGGGTGCCGGGAGTGGGGAAATGAGGATGCGCCCCGGCCGGTAGGGGCCCCGGGTTAAGGTATGATTTCCCCGCTCCGACCCCAAGGGGGTGCCGGGAATGGGGAAATGAGGATGCGCCCCGAGGCCGGTAGGGGCCCCGGGGTTAAGGTATGATTTCCCCTCTCCCGACCCCGAGGGGGTGCCGGAGGGTGGGGGAAATGATGGTGATCACCGTTGCCTTTGCTGACGGCGTTGGGATCAGTCATATCAGATCCCCCTCGCCCCTGGGGCGAAGCGGGTCCCGCCGCTGAGGCCCAAGGGGCGTTCTCCACGTGGCTGATCCCTAGCCTTGCTCTTCATGCGGACGGTACGGGGGATGTAAAGAGACGGCCTTCCGTACCACGACAGCCACGATCGCCTCGAAAGTGAGGATCAGCTCTTCGAA
>UESW01002406.1:17243-51292 GCA_900491605.1 Calamus simplicifolius
CATCGAGGCAAGCCGGCGTATGGTGAAGGGCCGCGTGGCCGACGGGACGGCGGGACGTTTTGAAAATCCAATAAAGCCAGGCGAGGGGGGGATGAACCGCCACCACACCACCTTCATCGTCATCCTCCTCTTTGCTCTCTGGGCTCCTGCAACCTGCGAGCTCGCGTTCAGTTCTTGTTTTCCCAGGTCAGCTTCATCCGCCATTTTTTTTTTTTTTTTCTTCTCATGAGTCTACCTTCTTGGACCTCGGAGGACGGTTCTGAGGACCGTCCTCCCTCTGCGAGGCTCCAAACTCCTTCTCCTTCTCCTCCGATCGAGTGGTCCTCTGATTCAGAGGACCACGTCCCTTTGGCCCGGCGACGGGCCGCTGGCGGAGCCATCGGCGGAGCTCCCTTGAGGGGCCGCCGCCGGGGGTTGGGACCTCCTCGAGGGTGGAGGAATCCCCAGGGGGGGTGGCCTCCTCGATAACGCGATCGGATCTGGAAAGGATCCGGGCCCGTTATCGGATCCCTCAGGAGATCAACCTTTTTCTACCGACCCCTGACGACCGGGTCGTCTCCTCCCGGCCCGGTCGCGTAGCCTTCTATGAGGTCTGCCTACAGGTGGGCCTCCGTCCTCCTTTCCACCCTTTTTTCATCACACTTCTTGATTTCTTTTCTCTGACCCCCTCCCAACTAGTCCCGAACTCCTGTCGGGTCATTAGTGCGTTCGTTATCCTTTGTCACCGCCTAGGTATTGTTCCTAGGGTCAGTCTTTCCGCAACTTTTATTCTCTTCGGGCCCAGAAGGGATGGTGGGTGTTTCAGCCCCGTCCCAATAGGGTCCTTAAACTTCTCTTGCCTTCGTCAATTAAGGGGTGGAAACCCCGTTTCTTTTTTGCTAATGTGGACCAAGTTCGGTCCCGGTGGGGGGACCCCGACCTCCGAGGGAATGTTGCGGCCGTTCTACCTGGGGATCGAGAGGCGATGGGAGTACTGCTGACCACCGAGATCCCCAGGTACACCCTACTGTTAGGGGAGGAGAACTTCGAACAGGCAGGCCTCATCTCCCATCGGGGTAAGTTCTTTTCCCACTTAGCTAGAAATCCTGCCCTTTTCCTTTCTCTTTTTTTTTTTTTTTTTTTTTTTACATAGCTTTGAAAACTTGACTTTATGTTGCGCAGCGATGAAGATCCCAACCGCGAAAGTGATGAAGGCCGCTAAGAAAAGGGCCCGAGAAGGGCAGCCCCGGGACCAGCGAGCTCCAGCCCCGAAACGCCGGTTGGTGCAGACCCCCTCTCCGGCACCAGCCCCGCCCCCGGCCCCGTCACACCCCCCGTCTGTCCCGGAGGTTGACCTCACGGCCGACACTCCACCAGAGGTGGGGGCGACTGCGGGAGCCACCGCGGAGGAGCCGGAAGTGGGGGCACATGTGCCAGCTGGGGATTTTCCGGCCGTCGAGAGAGCGTCCCCATTAGACGCCGCTAGAGACTGGGGCGAGGGGCCATCAGTCCCTGCGAGCCCATCCCCCGAAGGGCCACTCGGGAGCGGACCACACACAGAGCCGGGGAGCTCAGGAGCGGCGGAGAGGGGCGAAGGTGCGCCTAGGCAGACTCGGGACGTCCTGGACGACGGCCGGTGGGCCGAGCGGACCCTGGGTCCGATTTTTGACCTCGGGGTTATAGAAGATCTTAGCCATATGGGGGCGGGCGCGTTTTTCCGAGATTCTTACGCCGCGGTGGTTAAGGCAAGTGATTTTCTCGCCCTCTTCCCCTTACTGTTCCTACATTCATACATGTACTCTGTTGACCTGGGCCTGCGTGCAGATCGCCCACTCCCTGAGGGCCGCCCGGGAGGTGATCCAGGGGGGAAAAAGGTTCTGCGGGAGACGCAGAAGGAGGCCGAGGAGGCCCGGCACCGCGCGGAAAAGGCGGAAAGGGCACTAGAAGCGGTCAAAGACGCCTGTGCCAGCGAGGTGAGGACCGCCGTGGGTCGTGCGGAAATGGAGGCCAATCGCGCGCGCGGCACTCTCCCAGATGGCGGAGGCTGAGAGCGCCGTCATGGCCAGGAACATGCACATCTCCGAATTAACTTCTGCGCTCCAAGAGGCCGAGAACCGGGCGGGCGTGGCAGCGGAAGAAGCCAGAATGGCCAGAGAAGAGATAGACAAGGCTCGGGAGGCTGAAAGGACCATGGCGGAGGCCCTTGCCGCTGAGAAGGCCCGTGCTGCTGGACTTGTCGAAGAGTACAAGGCATCCGATCGTTTCACAGATGACCTAGCCGAAGCCTCGGCTGCTGTGTACCTTGACGGGTTCCAACACGCTAAAGAAAGGGTGGCCCGGGACTTGAATTTCCCCCGGGCCTTGGAGATCGAGCTGTCAGACCAGACTTCCTCCGACGATGAGCCCGCCCCGGGAGAGCCATGAGCCCGGGTCTGCGACTTAGCTTCTTTTCTTTTTTTTTTGTAAGCCCGACCTCGTCGGTATTTTGTAATTCCTAATTAATGAAAATACTTTTTTACGATGATCTTCGTGTTATTATTAATTTCACCAGTTGATATATGGCCCTTCGACTTTATTCGTCCCGACAACTCCAGGGAACCCCTCCCCACCTGCGCCAGCCTTCCTTAATTACATAGACCCACGAATCAGGGCTAGACAGGGTCGAACCCTGGGGGCGGAGGTGCCGCTGGCCGGCGATCATGCCGGTAGGGTGTCGGGTCTTGGCTGTGAAGAATTGTTGGTGCACCGTTCCGCCAGCGGTTAGCCGAGTTTTATGCCTGATCGGCGCAGGGCCTTAAACGCCGACGGGGTGCCGGGCTTTTGTTGCTGAGAGCCGGTGGTACACCGCTCTGCCAGTGGTACACTGGGCTTATGCCTGGCTGGTGCAGGGCTTTGAGTGCCGACGAAGTGCCGGGCTTTTGTTGCTGAGAGCCGGTGGTACACCGCTCTGCCAGTGGTACACTGGGCTTATGCCTGGCTGGTGCAGGGCTTTGAGTGCCGACGAAGTGCCGGGCTTTTGTTGCTGAGAGCCGGTGGTACACCGCTCTGCCAGTGGTACACTGGGCTTATGCCTGGCTGGTGCAGGGCTTTGAGTGCCGACGAAGTGCCGGGCTTTTGTTGCTGAGAGCCGGTGGTACACCGCTCTGCCAGTGGTACACTGGGCTTATGCCTGGCTGGTGCAGGGCTTTGAGTGCCGACGAAGTGCCGGGCTTTTGTTGCTGAGAGCCGGTGGTACACCGCTCTGCCAGTGGTACACTGGGCTTATGCCTGGCTGGTGCAGGGCTTTGAGTGCCGACGAAGTGCCGGGCTTTTGTTGCTGAGAGCCGGTGGTACACCGCTCTGCCAGTGGTACACTGGGCTTATGCCTGGCTGGTGCAGGGCTTTGAGTGCCGACGAAGTGCCGGGCTTTTGTTGCTGAGAGCCGGTGGTACACCGCTCTGCCAGTGGTACACTGGGCTTATGCCTGGCTGGTGCAGGGCTTTGAGTGCCGACGAAGTGCCGGGCTTTTGTTGCTGAGAGCCGGTGGTACACCGCTCTGCCAGTGGTACACTGGGCTTATGCCTGGCTGGTGCAGGGCTTTGAGTGCCGACGAAGTGCCGGGCTTTTGTTGCTGAGAGCCGGTGGTACACCGCTCTGCCAGTGGTACACTGGGCTTATGCCTGGCTGGTGCAGGGCTTTGAGTGCCGACGAAGTGCCGGGCTTTTGTTGCTGAGAGCCGGTGGTACACCGCTCTGCCAGTGGTACACTGGGCTTATGCCTGGCTGGTGCAGGGCTTTGAGTGCCGACGAAGTGCCGGGCTTTTGTTGCTGAGAGCCGGTGGTACACCGCTCTGCCAGTGGTACACTGGGCTTATGCCTGGCTGGTGCAGGGCTTTGAGTGCCGACGAAGTGCCGGGCTTAGATACACTAGCTGTTAGCATTGAATAAGGGATGAATACCCAACACACGGGAGACGACGCTTAACATGAAAAAATGGATACATTACTGATAATACCGGCGGAGATTATCCGCATTCCACGTCCTAGGAAGTGGCGTCCCATCAAGTCCTTCAATTTTATAAGCTCCGTGGTGCAGCGTCTCGGTGATCCGGTAGGGTCCTTCCCAGTTAGGGGCTAGCTTACCTCCTTCGGTTGGCTTTGAGACCTCGGCTCGCCGGAGAACTAGGTCTCCTGGTAGGAACGTTCGAGGGCGCACACGCGCGTTGTAGTACTTCGCGGCCCGTTGCCGGTAAGTCGCCATTCGAAGCCGCGCCCTGCCCGCATTTCCTCCACCAGGTCAAGGTTGGCTCTCAGTTGGTCAGAATTACCTTCTTCACTGTAAGCCTCCACTCGAGGGCTAGGTGCTCCGATCTCCACGGGGATAACAGCTTCTGAGCCAAAAACTAGGCTGAATGGCGTCTCCCCAGTGGGGGCTCGGGGCGTCGTGTGATAGGCCCATAGCACGTTGGGGAGCTCCTCTACCCAACGTCCCTTGCACCCGTCCAGCCGAGACTTCAGTCCTTGGAGAATAATTCGGTTGGTCACTTCTGCTGCCCCGTTGGTTTGGGGATGTCCGACGGAAGTAAATCTTTGAAAATTCCCAGCTCGGAGCAGAACTCCCGAAAAGGTGCATTATCAAACTGACGGCCATTATCGGTGACCAGCGTGCGTGGCAAGCCAAACCGACATATGATTGACTTCCAGAAAAAAGATCTTACTTTGCTCTCGGTAATCTTGGCCAAAGCCTCAGCTTCGACCCACTTGGTGAAGTGGTCCACCGCCACCAAGAGGAACTTTCGCTGCCCGGAAGCCGGGGGAAATGGACCCAAGATATCCATGCCCCACTGGGCAAAGGGCCAAGGCGCCATCACGGGGGTCAGGTTAGACGTCGGCTGTCGCTGGATATTGGCATGACGTTGGCAGATATCACACTTCTTGACAAGCTCGGCCGCGTCCTCCTTCATCGTCAGCCAGAAGTACCCTTGGCGCAGAGCCTTGTAAGCCAGGGCTCTGCCCCCCAGATGACTTCCACATATGCCTTCATGGATCTCCCTAAGGATATAATCCGACTCCAAGGGTCCTACACACCTAAGGACCGGATATGAGAAGGATCTTCGATAAAGCTTCCCGTCCATCATCAAGAATCTCGGGGCCCTTCGCTTAAGCTGTTTGGCCTCCGCCGGGTCCCCCGGGAGGGTACCGTCGGTTAAGTATTGGATGTAGGCATCCATCCAGGAGGGCTCCGGCTCCACTGGCAACACTTCTTCCGCGGTCTCAATGCTTGGGGCTGGTAGATGCTCCACGTATGTCCTCCCTAACGTCCCATCGTCCGAAGTGGCCAAGCGGGACAGGGAGTCAGCTCTGGCATTCTCTGCCCTGGGGATATAGCTGACACGGAAGTAAGAAAAATGAGACGCCTGGGACTGCACCTTGCTCAGGTAACGGGACATGACCGGGTCCCTAGCCTCGTATTCACCAGTAACTTGCCCGGAAATGAGTTGAGAATCGGTAAAGGCCCTCAAGCGCCCCGCGCCTAATTCCTTGGCTAGTCTCAATCCCGCCAGTAGGGCTTCGTACTCCGCCTGATTATTGGTCGCTGGGAACTGGAATCTGAGGGCGTACTCCACTACATCTCCCTCCGGGCTTGCAAGGATGAGCCCGGCACCGCTCCCTTGGGAGTTTGCCGCTCCGTCCACATGTAGGATCCAATCCTCCACCTCCCCTGATGAGGGGGGTTCCCCAAACTCCTCCGGTTGCGCCTCCTCCATGTCCTTCTTGGTCCAGGAACATTCGACTAGGAAGTCCGCCAACACCTGAGACTTCATGGCTGGCCTCGGTCGGATGGACAGATCGAACTCGCCTAACTTGATGGCCCATTTAGCCAGCCGGCCGGAAGTGTCGGGGCGAGACAGGATAGCTCGCAGGGGCTGATCCGTAAGCACCACGATGGGATGAGCTTGAAAATAAGGCCGGAGGCGCTGAGTAGAGACCACCAGAGCGAAGATGATCTTCTCAGTTTTTGAATACCTGGTCTCCGCGTCATGGAGTATTTTGCTGGTGTAGTAGATCGGCTTCTGAGTTCCGTCGGTATCCATGTGCACCAGTACCGAACTGACGGCCTCCGGGAAGCGGCCAGATATAGGAAGAGCTCCTCCCCATTTTCGGGCTTGGAGCAGTGGCGGAGTGGAGAGAAACTGCTTCAATTCTTCAAAGGAGCTTGACATTCTTTCGTCCACTCGAAGCCGTTAATCTTGCGCAGCGCCTTGAAAAAGGGTAGGCACCTCTCCGCCGACCTTGACATGAAACGACTCAAGGCCGCCACCCTCCCCGTAAGGCGCTGCACCTCCTTCTTACTGACCGGGGGCCGCATCTCCAGGATAGCTCTGATCTTGTCGGGGTTGGCTTCGATCCCGCGTTGGGTCACCATGAAACCCAGGAACTTGCCGGCCGCCACTCCAAAGGCGCATTTGTGGGGGTTGAGCTTCATTCGGTACCGTCGCAGATTGCCGAAAGTCTCCCCGAGATCGGCCACATGGTCTCCTGCGCTGGTGCTTTTAGTCAGCATGTCATCCACATAGACCTCCATATTGCGCCCCAGCTGATTCTCGAAAACCTTGTTCATCAACCTTTGATAAGTGGCCCCGGCGTTTTTCAGCCCGAAAGGCATCACTCTGTAACAGTAGATCCCCTTCTCCGTGACAAAGGAGGTTGCCTCCTCATCTACTGGGCTCATCTTGATTTGATTGTACCCCGAGAACGCATCCATGAAACTGAGCGTCCCGTGCCCGGAAGTGGCGTCCACCAGTTGGTCAATTCGGGGGAGCGGAAAGCTGTCCTTGGGGCACGCCTTGTTGAGGTCGGTAAAGTCCACACACATCCTCCAGCTCCCACTGGTCTTCCGAACCATCACGACATTCGCCAACCAGTCGGGGTAGCGCACCTCACGAATGTGGCCAGCCACCAACAGCTTCCGCACCTCTTCGTCGACAGCCTTCTGCCGGTCCGGAGCAAAACTCCTTTTCTTCTGCCTGATGGGCCGGCACTCTGGTCGGATGTTGAGCTGGTGTGTAATCACCTCCTCCGGGATTCCGGGCATGTCAGATGCTGACCACGCGAAGACGTCGGCGTTGGTCCGTAGAAAGGTTAGGAGCTGGTCACGGGCTTCGTCAGGAAGCGAGGCTCCGACTCGAACCGTCTGCGCGGGGTCCTCCCCGAGGGGGAAGGTAAGCAGCCGCTCGGCCGGTTCCCCCCTCCTCTCCAAATCCCGTGGGTCAAGAATTTCGGATGTCGATGTCGACGGTGGTGCAAGCACTGCCCCCTGGGGACTGGGAGCCAAGTGATAGCATAGCGCCGGCAGGTCCCGCTCTCCTCGCATCTCGCCGATCCCGCTGGTGGTTGGGAATCTCACTAGGAGTCGCTTGGTGGAAATGACGGCATCCAAGAGGTTGAGCCCGGGCCTCCCAAGAATCGCATTGTACGCCAGGGGCACACGGACCACCAAAAACTTTATAAGGACAGTGCTCTGGCGCGGAGCCATTCCGGCTGTTGCAGGAAGAGTAATCTCCCCCTCGACCCTCACAGAATCCCCCGTGAATCCCATCAAAGGCATGACGACTGGTTGAAGTAAATCATGTGACAGGTTCATGCGAATAAAGGCGTCGTAGTTCAAAACATCTACTGAACTTCCACTGTCGACCAGGATTCGTTTTACAGGGTGCTTAGCGATCGTCATGGATACGACGACGCTATCATCATCTTGGTTTACAACCCCCTCTAGGCCCTCTTCGAAAAAAGGAATTATAGCCTCCGCTCCCCCTCTCCCCTCGGTCTCTTCGGCGGGCCCCCTGCCCCCCAGGAGATCATCGCTACCGTCTTCTCCGTCGGGGCGTTATCAATCATCGGCGGTGCAGGCGCTGATGGGCCGGGAGTTCCTGGGTTGTTCCTTTGGACGAACTTCCTCAGGTGGCCCTGTTGAATGAGATCTTCAATGGCTTTCTTCAGCTGCCGGCAGTCGTCGGTGTTGTGGCCATGGTCCCGGTGGTAGCGGCAGTAGAGGCTCTTGTTCCGGGGGATCTTCGGGTTGATGGGGGAGGACGTTGCAGGTAAGGCTCCCCTTCGATCTCGAGCAGGATCTGGGATATGGGAGCAAGCAATGGAGTATACGGCCCGTCTCTCGGTGCAGGAGGTCGAGGGCGGTTGTCTGGTCGACGAGGAGGCTCGGGCCTCCTGGGGCGGGCTTCCGCAGGTTCTGGCTGGGCTGGCTTCCGGGGTACGCTCCCGCCGGCCTCACGCCGAGAAAAGTCAGCTTCATCTGCCCGGATGTATTTCTGGGCGCGGATCAGGAGTTCGGAGTAGGAACCCGGTGGCTTCTTGTCAAGAGAATACGCGAAACGGGAAGGGCGGAGCCCTCGCTTCAGAGCCAAGGTAGCCACTGAGTCCTCCAAGTTATATACCTCCAGAGCGGCCTCCTTAAACCGGGCGACGTAGTCTCGCAGGGACTCGCCATTCTTCTGCTGGACAGCAAATAGACTGTCCGCCACCCTCGGGATTTTCCGGCAGGCGTCAAAGTGGGCCAGGAAAGCCCTCTCCAACTGGCGAAAGGAGTCGATGCTCCGTGGCGGCAGGCGAGAGTACCAGGCCCGGGCAGCTTTTTTCAGAGTAGCGGGGAAGGCCACACACATAAGGGAGTCTGTAGCCCCCTGAACCTGCATGAGCACCTTGTAACTTTCCAAATGGTCCAGGGGGTCCGTAGTCCCGTCATAAGGGTCCAGCTGAGGAAGGCGGAATCGGGTAGAGATTGGCTCCTCCATGATACGGCGGGACAGGGGAGGCCGACTGTCGTAATCAGTCTCCGGCAGGTGGGTGATACGACGGCTAAGTTCTTCCAACTTCTGATTACACTCCTCGAGTCGCCGCTCAGCTCGGCGAGGCATCCGGCCATCAACGGAACCCTCCCCTGAAGATTCAGAAGAAGAGCGGAGGCGACGATGTCGGCGCGCGCGCTCCGCCTCCTTTCCATGCCGCCGCTTAGGGGAGATGCTGGCATGGCGAGAAGGAGACCGGGGCCTTTTGGACGCCTCGCGGCGATGCGGCTTGGCCGGGGATCGGCGGTGATGATCTGCAGGAACGGGCGATCTCCTTCGGGAGGAATGCTGGCTGGGTTGCACCGCCTCTGGGACAGATGGGCTCGGCTCTGGCTGTCGCAAAGCTACTTGTTGCTGCTGCTGCATGCTTTTGACCGCCGCCGCCAGCGACTGGACCTGGGTGGCCAGGTCAGCGAATCGATCTTCTTGAGGTGGCTGTGGAGCGATGCAGGGGCGCCATTCTGCGGAGCAGAAGGCCCTGCCTCCTGGAGGTTCGGAGGCTCTGGGAAACAAGATACGAGAGCTGGGGGGTCCTCCGCGGGCGGATCAGCCCCGCAGCGCTGCCTCCCAGCGCGACCGGCTGAAACTCCCTTCATTCGAGTTGTCACCATGGCTTTAAGGTCTCGAAGAAAGCCGCTGGTTCGAAGTCTCTCTTACACTCCCCCCTTCCTGGCGCGCCAATCTGATGACGCCAAGTCACCTTCTTCAAACGTCGGGGAAAACGGACGTCTCGCTCCGGGAAGTCCTGCAAGAAAAGTCCCCGAGGACCGGTGGCACCGGTGGGGACCCTCCGACGATCAAGTCAGTGGCTTGGGTTCAGACAAAGAACCACCCCCCGCGAAGAAAAGCTGAGGCAGTTAGGGTTTTGAGCAGGGAGGAAGAAAGCTCTGAAAAAACCAGGATCTGGCCCCTTATAATCTTTTTTACCTGTCTAAACACCGTCATGTGCAGCTTCGGAAGACCTTTCTTGTATGTTCTGATGGACGGGCTCCGTTGCTAGAGGCGGCGAGTCGTACACCCTAGTAAGGCATAGTGGCGCATGCAGTGGCGTTATGAGAATGACCCCCCAAATCATTATGACACAGTACCATGGTACTACGGCAAGGCACAGTGTAATGGTACTATCAGGCAAGCGTACTTGCTGATGCGTGAGCACCGTGGCGGTTGAGCCGTTGGCCACCCGAGGCCAGTAGGGGCCCCGGGGTTAAGGTATGATTTCCCCGCTCCCGACCCCGAGGGGGTGCCGGGAATGGGGAAATGAGGATCCACCCCGAGGCCGGTAGGGGCCCCGGGGTTAAGGTATGATTTCCCCGCTCCCGACCCCGAGGGGGTGCCGGGAATGGGGAAATGAGGATGCGCCCCGAGGCCGGTAGGGGCCCCGGGGTTAAGGTATGATTTCCCCGCTCCCGACCCCGAGGGGGTGCCGGGAATGGGGAAATGAGGATGCCCCCGAGGCCGGTAGGGGCCCCGGGGTTAAGGTATGATTTCCCCGCTCCCGACCCCGAGGGGGTGCCGGGAATGGGGAAATGAGGATGCGCCCCGAGGCCGGTAGGGCCCCGGGGTTAAGGTATGATTTCCCCGCTCCCGACCCCGAGGGGGTGCCGGGAATGGGGAAATGAGGATGCCCCCGAGGCCGGTAGGGGCCCCGGGGTTAAGGTATGATTTCCCCGCTCCCGACCCCGAGGGGGTGCCGGGAATGGGGAAATGAGGATGCCCCCGAGGCCGGTAGGGCCCCGGGGTTAAGGTATGATTTCCCCGCTCCCGACCCCGAGGGGGTGCCGGGAATGGGGAAATGAGGATGCACCCCGAGGCCGGTAGGGGCCCCGGGGTTAAGGTATGATTTCCCCGCTCCCGACCCCGAGGGGGTGCCGGGAATGGGGAAATGAGGATGCACCCCGAGGCCGGTAGGGGCCCCGGGGTTAAGGTATGATTTCCCCGCTCCCGACCCCGAGGGGGTGCCGGGAATGGGGAAATGAGGATGCACCCCGAGGCCGGTAGGGGCCCCGGGGTTAAGGTATGATTTCCCCGCTCCCGACCCCGAGGGGGTGCCGGGAATGGGGAAATGAGGATGCACCCCGAGGCCGGTAGGGCCCCGGGGTTAAGGTATGATTTCCCCGCTCCCGACCCCGAGGGGGTGCCGGGAATGGGGAAATGAGGATGCACCCCGAGGCCGGTAGGGGCCCCGGGGTTAAGGTATGATTTCCCCGCTCCCGACCCCGAGGGGGTGCCGGGAATGGGGAAATGAGGATGCGCCCCGAGGCCGGTAGGGGCCCCGGGGTTAAGGTATGATTTCCCCGCTCCCGACCCCGAGGGGTGCCGGGAATGGGGAAATGAGGATGCACCCCGAGGCCGGTAGGGGCCCCGGGGTTAAGGTATGATTTCCCCGCTCCCGACCCCGAGGGGTGCCGGGAATGGGGAAAGGAGGATGCACCCCGAGCCGGTAGGGGCCCCGGGGTTAAGGTATGATTTCCCCGCTCCCGACCCCGAGGGGGTGCCGGGAATGGGGAAATGAGGATGCGCCCCGAGGCCGGTAGGGCCCCGGGGTTAAGGTATGATTTCCCCGCTCCCGACCCCGAGGGGGTGCCGGGTGTGGGGAAATGATGGTGATCACCGTTGCCTTTGCTGACGGCGTTGGGATCAGTCATATCATAATTAATTCTTTTTAAGAATTAAACTAGCATCTTTTTATTCACATTTACAATGTTTCATGGCTTGATGATGGATCCATATGTCTGTGCGCGTGCGTGTGCGTGTGCGTGTGTGAGACGGAGGGTTAGTTCAGGTTTGTTTTGAAGTCCAGTTTGACCCGGGTTGACGGATAAAGACAAACTAGACCTCAACTGGGGAAGAAGAAAATGGTAGACTTTGCAACAAAGAAGTGGTGCTTGTCAATTTGAACAGGTCAGAATGAACGCCGTTGAAACCTCGGAAGGAGCCCATCCATGCATCAATTGTCGCGCTAAAGAGGCTTCTAAGTATGTTTTTGGTTTATATTATTTCGTGTTTTTACGTGAGCCGCACGTTTCTAAGGTTAAGAGATTTGGACATGATGAATGTGGCTTGAAGCTGGCCTCGGTGCAGATAAATATTCTTTCCATGCACGCCCGAGAGGCCGACCAACCGCGAGGGAGAATTAGAGAGATTTTAGAAATGACAAATAAATACTCTCTCTCTCTCTCTCTCTCTCTCTCTCTTACCTTCTTTATCATCATCTTCTCTTGTTGGAGATGCCTTTTTTTACTTAGTATTCACTAATTAGATATAAAAAAATCCATTAAAAGTAAAATTTGATTGTTATCCTAAAATAATTTGCAAAAAACTATTTCATATGGGCCTTTTCGTCGTATTTTCAGTTACCCCACAATATTAATTTGGACAACCTCTAAATCTGAAAAGTGGCGTTTGAATTAGGTATATGAATCTAATAAATTAAAAGTTTCATATATCAGAATAGAGAATAGAGAGTCACCACTCTCCTTGAGCTTGCAAGATCAAGACGTAAATCTCAGGCCTCTTTGTGGATTCTTACACTATATTAAAAATAATATTTTGAATTTAAAAATATTTTATTTTGATCTATCTATCATTTTTTTATAAAAAAATATTTTTATATTTATTATATTTTTATTTAAATACTATTGACTATGTAGAAAAGGATCCTAAATCCTTGCTCTTAAGTAAAAATGGTAAGAAAAAAAAAAAGAGCTTTAGTCCTCAATTAATATTTTTTTATTAACTTCAAGCAGCTCAAGTGCCTCCCTATGCTTGCAAAAAAGCTGAGAGTGAGAGGTTTATTAAATTTTAGATCACATTTGCACACCTTTTTATATCTCAAAAAACACATCTTATACACCTTCATATTGGGAATGTAAACTTCCCGGCCAGTTATAAAAAAAGGAAAATGAATTTGTTAGAGCAGCACATCCCTAGTAGCTGATTTAATTTCCATCATATACATGCATGGAAAGTGACATCAATTATATATATATATATATATATATATATATATATATATATATATATATATATATATATATGAAAAAGCCGTCAATCTTCTTATTGCATAGCCTTGGCCCATTTTAAAGAGCGATCAAGAGAGCTGGAATACGAATTCTCAGCAAGGACCACCATTGTTTCCTGGATTGTGGGTGCAGCCCCAAGGCCCCGAAGGTGTCACCGAACCTCTAAGGATTTCCAGAATGATCCCACCGTCCTCCGGCCCCCACTCTCCTTCCAAGGCCTCGCAGACGCCAATAGTGGATTCAAGCATGAGATCACTGTTGGGGTTTAGTTCCTGATGAACACCAGTGGGATCAACCTCACTGGAGAAGTATCCTTGGGCTTTCGTCTGTTGTCAATAATTATGTGTGAAGTCTCTTGATCCAAAATTAAGATTTGCTGAAATTAATTCCTTCCAAGCCTCTTCGAAATTAATTCCCAATTAATTCCTAGAATTAATTCCTCTATGTCACTGTGGACTTCTTGGCTTCTAGTGATGGAACTCCCACGCGAAAAGACACCGTGGCTTCTTGGCTTCTAGCGATGGAACCCACGCGAGAGTCCCACGGAAGGACTCTTCACGTATTCACCGCACCGTCTTCCCGAGCGGCTCCCTTCACGTGAACACCAAAGCCCGATTCTGCTGTGCGTGCTTCCGCCCTCCACGTAGCCAACCCCACGGCAACGTGGCAACACCAGGCGGCTCCCTTCACGGCAACGTTCTTCCCGCCAAGAAGGAATTTCTTCCGTGAAGACGCTCTTCACTTGGAATCCAAGGCCACGAACTGATCCAAGGCCACAGACTTCACAGAAGGCGTCTTTCACAACGCACGAATCCCTCTTTCCGCTGGCCGTGAACGCTTCTTCCTATGCTCGCATGATTGAGAAAGGAGAAAGATGGGGAGGAGGAAAAGAGGGCTACGATGAGAGAAAGGATTTTCTGGGAGAAAAGAATCTGTTCTCTATTCCATCCAAACCCTAGAGACTAGAGTTTAAATACATCCACGAAGTGGGCCAGGCCCAGACTCAACAAAAAACTCCCATGGACTAAACCAATGAGATTAAACTAATCCCCAAGCCCGTGTACACCCGTGACTTGATTTAATCTCAACCCTTGGACTCAAACCCAGCCCAATACAAGTTAGCCCACCTGGGCCTTGATAGCACCACACCAGGCCCAACAATCTCCACCTTGGTGCTTTCAAGGCCTCAGCACGTCCACTGTGTCCATCAGCTTTAACAACGAAATACACTTTTGAAAACTGTCCCGTGGAAGAACCTTAGTCAGTGCATCTGCTGGATTTTCTTTGGTGTATACCTTCACCAGCTCCACCTCACCATCTTCCACCAGCTCTCTGATCCTGTGGTATCTGAGGTCAATGTGCTTCGTCCTGGCATGATAGACTGCATTCTGCGCAAGCATCAGAGCACTCTGGCTGTCACTATGCACCTGGACAACCTTCTGATCAAGTCCCATCTCCAGCATCAAGCCCTTCAGCCAAAGAGCTTCCTTTGCTGCCTCTGTGATACCTATGTATTCTGCCTCCGTGGTAGATAAGGCTGTGATGGGCTGCAGACATGATCTCCACGATACTGGACCACCAAACAGGCTGAACACAAAGCCTGTTGTGGATCTCCTAGTGTCCACATCTCCACCAAAGTCTGCATCCACATACCCATATAACTGCCCACGAGCCTCCTTGGATAAGTTGGATCTCTCAGCATCTTCTTGCTGTCCATAGCAAATACCAACCCCAACTGTACCTACCAAGTACCTGAAGATTCCCTTCAGTGCTCGCCAGTGCTCCCTACCAGGCTGCGCCATGAACCTGCTCACCTGGCTCACTGCATGGGCTATGTCTGGCCTACAACATACCATGGCATACATAAGGCTCCCAACACCAGAAGCATATGGTACCTTCTCCATCTCCTGAGCCTCCACCTCAGTCTGTGGTGACATGGTCTTCGATAAGGAAAAATGTGCTGCCAAAGGTAGTGCTGTCGGTTTGGCATCCTTCATCCCATATCGCTCCAGAATCTTTTTAATGTAGCCACCCTGACTCAGATGCAGCACACCTTTGGATCTATCTCTGATGATTTCCATCCCTAGGATCTTCCTGGCTGGCCCCAGATCCTTCATCTCAAACTCCCGAGACAAAGCTATCTTCAGTTCCTGTACAGCCTTCTCACTCTTGCATGCTATCAGCATGTCATCTACATACAAGAGTAAGTACATCCTAGACCCATCATCCAGAGATTTAACATACACACAAGAATCATACTCACACCTGGAAAGTCCAATGCTCCTAACATAAGTGTCAAATCTCTTGTACCACTGCCTCGGCGACTGCTTCAGCCATACAGAGATTTCTTCAGCAAACAGACTTTCCCATCTGATCTTGGTTCTCTAAACCCTGGTGGCTGCTCCATGTAGATGCTCTCCTCCAAATGACCATGGAGGAATGCTGTCTTCACATCCATCTGCTCCAGCTCCAAGTCCTGAGCTGCTACAATACTCAATAATAGTCTGATGGAAGTGTGCCTGACAACTGGAGAAAATATCTCACCATAATCGATGCCTTCTTTCTGAGAGTATCCTTTGGCCACTAGTCTTGCCTTATACCTGATACCCTCTTGTTCTGAAGCTCCTTCCTTGCGCTGATAAACCCATTTACAACCAATGGGTTTCTTTCCTTGTGGCAGCTGGACCACCTGCCACGTATTATTGCTGTGAAGAGACTGCATTTCCTCTGCCATAGCATGGATCCACCTATCTCTATCCTGACTTTCCATAGCCTCCTCATAGGTGAAAGGGTCTCCATTCGCTGTCACCAGGGCATATGACAACGAATCCTCAAAGCCGTATCGAACTGGTGGTCGCACGTTCCTCCTGGGCCTTTGCTGTGCGATCCCAGTATCAGTCCCCTGTCCAGCTGCATCCTGCTGAACTCCCTGGCTTCTACCCCCTCTGTCAGTCCTCTCCACCTGAATCTCAAATCCTCCTGGTCCACTAGCAAATGGCACAACTGTATAGGAGGTTGTCTGACTAGTGTTACCGTGTTCTACCTCCTGTAGTCCCTGCTGTGCATCCATGCCACTTCTGTTCTGGAGGATTGAGCTCTCATCAAAGGTTACATCTCTGCTGATGACAACCTTCTTCTCCAAGGGGTCCCATAGCCGATACCCCTTGACTCCTCGCGGGTAGCCTAGGAACACCATCTTCTTAGACCTGGCATCCAACTTACTCCGCTCCCCAGCTCCAACATGCACATATGCTGTGCATCCAAACACCCTTAGATGGTTTAGGCTTGTCTTCCTTCCAGACCATATCTCCTCTGGAATGTCTCCATCTAACCTGGTGTGCGGTGACCGATTGACCAAGTAGCTAGCTGCATCTACTGCGTCAACCCAGAACATCTTTGGAAGCCCTGCCTGCAGCCTTAAGCATCTTGCCTTTTCCAATAGTGTTCTGTTCATCCTCTCAGCCACCCCATTCTGTTGAGGAGTTCCCATCACCGAGAAGTGCCTTCTGATGCCCCACTCCTCACAAAAAATCTGGAACTCCCTGCTGGTGTATTCCCCGCCATTATCAGACCTCAGACACTTCACACTTTTACCCTGCTCCTTCTCCACCTCAGCCTTCCAGATTTTGAACTTGGTGAAGACCTCTGATTTCTCCTTCATAAAGTAGATCCACAGCTTCCTTGAGAAATCATCTATCAGGGTCATAAAGTATCTGGCCCCATTCCTTGCAGAAACTGGGGCTGGTCCCCAGACATCTGTGTGTACTAACTCCAGGGGTTCAGCACTCCTAGCTGTGCTGACTGAGAACTGTACTCTCCTCTGCTTTCCCATCTGACAAGGCTCACAGATCTCCATATCTCCGCTACTCAAGTCTGGAAGCAGACCTCTCTTGCTCAGTTCTTTCATCCCCTTGTCTCCCATGTGGCCCAGGCGGTAATGCCACATCCTGTACACATCCCGGGGATCTTGCTCCACAGCTGCCACCTCAGATTTCACAGTCATCACAGAGCCCTCCATCTTGTATAGATTATTTTCCAGCCTCCTCCCTCTCATCACCACCATGGCTCCATTGGAGATGTTCAGAACTCCACTCCTGGCACGACTGCTGAAGCTGTATCCAGTCCGCTCCAAGTACCCCAGTGATACCAGATTCTTCTTGAGTTCTGGAACATGCTTCACACTGGTAAGAGTGCGCACCATACCATCAAACATCCTCACCCTCACTGTGCCAATACCTGCCACCTTGCAAGGGTGATTATCTCCAAGAGTCACATTCCCCTCCTCAACCTCTGTGTAAGTACTGAACCACGACCGGTTGGGAGTGTAATGATGAGAACAGGCTGAATCCAAGGTCCACATCTCTGTGCTGTGCCTGTGATCATCTGATACAACCAAGAGATCATCCTCCACCTCCTGATCTGCAACTGTACTCACAGACTCAGATCCTCCTTTTTCTCCCTTCTGATTTTTCCACTTAGGACAATTCTTCTTAAAATGTCCTACCTCTCCACACTTATAGCACTTCAACTCTCTCTTGCCTTTCCTGGACTTTGATCGTCCTCCAGACTTACTTCTGTCCCTGCCCCTACCTCTGCCTGTCCTTTCCCCAACTGATAGACCCTCCTGGGGAACAGCTTCCTTGGTCATCTTCTCCCTCTGCTCATTCGTCCGAAGCACCGAGACAATATCTTCATAAATTAATGTCTCCTTCCCATAGAGCAGTGTTGTGACCAATGAGTCATAAGACGTGGGCATTGAACATAAAAGCAGAAGTGCTTTATCTTCTTCCTCCATCTTGACCCCAACATTCAGAAGTTCATTGCTCATCTGGTCGAATATCTGGATGTGACCCAGCACATCTCCACCTTCTGACATCCGAAGGCTGTAGAGGCGCTTCTTCAACATCAACTTGTTGCACATATTCTTTCCCATATAGAGGGTGTGCAACTTCGTCCAGAGTCCCTTCGGGGTCTTCTCTCCAGCACTGAATAGAGGACTGAATCCGCCAGACAGCCCCTGATCATTGAACATGTCTTCTTCTCCAATGAAATCCACTGCTTGTCTGTCATCCCATCTGGCCTTTCCTCCAAAGCCAATCTAAACCCTGCTGCACAAGGAGGTCCTCTACCCGGACTTTCCACATGGAGAAACTTCCCTTCCCATCAAACTTCTCAACCTCTATTTTTATGCTACTCCCCATGGCCAATTTCAAAAATAGCACAAAAATAAATTTTATAAAATAGAGAAGTACCTTGACGAGATTCTGTTGAAATTATTTCAACTCCTTGAAGGCCTCCAGATTACTCCTTGAACCTGGCTCTGATACCACTTGTTGGGGTTTAGTTCCTGATGAACACCAGTGGATCAACCTCACTGGAGAAGTATCCTTGGGCTTTCGCCTGTTGTCAATAATTAGGTGTGAAGTCTCTTGATCCAAAATTAAGATTTGCTGAAATTAATTCCTTCCAAGCCTCTTCGAAATTAATTCCCAATTAATTCCTAGAATTAATTCCTCTATGTCACTGTGGACTTCTTGGCTTCTAGTGATGGAACTCCCACGCGAAAAGACACCGTGGCTTCTTGGCTTCTAGCGATGGAACCCACGCGAGAGTCCCACGGAAGGACTCTTCACGTATTCACCGCACCGTCTTCCCGAGCGGCTCCCTTCACGTGAACACCAAAGCCCGATTCTGCTGTGCGTGCTTCCGCCCTCCACGTAGCCAACCCCACGGCAACGTGGCAACACCAGGCGGCTCCCTTCACGGCAACGTTCTTCCGCCAAGAAGGAATTTCTTCCGTGAAGACTAGGCATGGGCACTGGGCCGTGCCGTGCCAGGCACGGCCCAGGCCCGTCGTGCCAGAGAAATTACCGTGCCGTGCCTGGCACGGCCCATTAACAAATGGGCCGTGCCAGGCACGGCCCACTAAAAAAAAATTCAAATTTGGCACGGCCCGTGACCCATCAAGAAATGGGCCACGGGCCGTGCCTGGCACGGCCCGTCACGGGCCGTGCCTGGCACGGCCCAGCAGGGCCGTTGCTGGGCCGTGCCAAAACGGCCCTTCTGGGCCGTGCCATGGCACGGCCCAGCAATGGCCCAGCAGTGGCCCTGCTGGGCCGTGCCATGCACGGCCCTTTTGGGCCATTTTGTGGGCCGTGCCATGGCACGGCCCAGCAGGGCCATTGCTGGGCCGTTGCTGGGCCGTGCCATGGCACGGCCCAGCAACGGCCCTGCTGGGCCATGCCATGGCATGGCCTACTGGGCCGTGCCAGAACGGCCCTGCTGGGCCATTTGTAGGCCGTGCCATGGCACGGCTGGTGCCAGGAGCACACTGTGCACCTAGGCACCAGCCAGCTGATCCAAGCCATGATCCTGATCGGCGATGATGGATCCGACGATTGCGATCGATCTGATCGGAGATGATCCGACGGTTGCGATCGATCCATGCCATAATCCTGATCGGCGATGATCGATCCGACGGTTGCGATCCATCCGATCGGCGACGATCCGATGGTTGCGATCGATCCAAGTCATGATCCCGATCGGCGATGATTGATCGGACCGTTGCGATCAATTCGATCGGAGACGATCCGACGGTTGCGATCGATCCAAGCCATGATCCCGATTGGGGATGATCGATCCGATAGTTGCGATCCATCCGATCAGCGATGATCCGACGATTGCGATCGATCCAAGCCATGATCCCGATCGACAATGATCGATTGGATCGTTGCGATCAATCCGATCGGAGATGATCCGACGGTTGCGATTGATCCAAGCTATGATCCCGATCGGGGATGATCGATCCGATGGTTGCAATCCATCCAATCGGAGATGATCCGACGGTTGTGATCGATCCAAGCCATGATCCCGATCGGCGATGATCAATCCAACAGTTGCGATCCATCCGATCGGAGACGATCCGATGGTTGCGATCGATACAAGCCATGATCCCGATCGACAATGATCGATCGGACTGTTGCGATCAATCCGATCGGAGACGATCCGATGTCTGCGATCGATCCATGCCATGATCATGATCAGCGATGATCAATCCGACGGTTGCGATCCATCTTATCGGAGATGATCCGACGTCTGCGATCGATCCAAGCCATGATCTCGATCGGCGATGATCAATCCGACGGTTGCGATCCATCCGATCGGAGATGATTCAACATCTGGATCGATCCAAGCCATGATCCCGATCGGCGATGATCAATCCGACGGTTGCGATCAATCCAATCAGAGATGATCCGACGGTTGCGATCAATCCAAGCCATGATCCCGATCGGTGATGATCAATCCAACAGTTGCGATCCATCCGATCGGAGACGATCCGATGGTTACGACCGATCCAAGTCATGATCCCGATCAACAATGATCGATCGGACTATTGCGATCCATCTGATCGGAGATGATCCGACGTCTGCGATCGATCCAAGCCATGATCCCAATTAGGGATGATCGATCCGACGGTTGCGATCGATCCATGCCATGATCCTGATCGGCGATGATCGATCTGACGGTTGCGATCCATTCGATTGGCGACGATCCGACGGTTGCGGAGATGATCCGACGGTTGCGATCGATCCATGCCATGATCCTGATCGGCGATGATCGATCTGACGGTTGCGATCCATTCGATCGGCGACGATCCGACGGTTGCGATCAATCCAAGCCATGATCCCGATCGGCGATGATCGATCTGATCAGAGACGATCTGACGGTTGCGATCGATCCATGCCATGATCCTGATATGCTATTATCGATCGAACGGTTATGATCTATCCAATCGGAGACGATCCGACGATTGCGATCGATCCAAGCTATGATCCCGATCGGTGATGATCGATCGGACCATTGTGATCAATCTGATCGGAGATGATCCGACGTCTTCGATCGATCCAAGCCATGATCCTGATCGGCGATGATCAATCCGACGGTTGTGATCGATCCAAGCCATGATCCCGATCGGCGATGATCGATCCGACGGATGCAATCAATCCAAGCCATGATCCCGATTGGTGATGATCGATCGAACCGTTGCGATCGATCCGATCGAAGACGATCCGATGGTTGCGATCGATTCAAGCCATAATCCTGATCGGGGATGATCAATCCAACGGTTGCGATCTATCCCATCGAAGACGATCCGACAGTTGCGATCAATCCAAGCCATGATCCCGATCGGCGATGATCGATCCGACGGTTGCGATCCATCCGATCGGCGATGATCCAATGGTTGCGATCTTTCTATTTTTTTCTTCTTACTTATTGTATTGTTCTAGAGGTCAGGCCTAGCCCCCTCCTTTTTGTACCATTTTAATTTTAAATTAATAAACTGGTAGGGGTCTGTGCCAAACCCCCACCATTATGGTGGCTTTATATTAATAAAATTTCTTTATTCCTAATAATTTTTTAATTTATCAAAAAAAATTATATTTTTTATAAATTTTTTTATTTTAGCTGTGCATGGGCCAGGCCCCAGGTGGGCCGTGCCTGGCACGGCCCAGGCCCACCTGGGCCGTGCCTGGCACGGCCCACCTGGGCCTAGCACGGCCCAGGCCCACCTGGGCCGTGCCTGGCACGGCCCACATGGGCCGGCACGGCATAGGCCCACCTGGGCCGTGCCTGGCACGGCCCACCTGGGCCGGCACGGCTCAGGCCCACCTGGGCCGTGCCAGGCACGGCCCAGGTGGGCCGTGCCGGCACGGCACGACGGGCCGGCCCAGGCCCGTCATGGGCCGTGCCGTGCTGGGCCAACAGAAAAAATTTTCTAGGCCCGGCACGGCCCGGTAAACTGGGCCGTGCCGGCACGGCCCGGTACTGTAGCAGTGCCGGGCCGTGCCTGGCACGGCCCATCAGTGCCTGGGCCGTGCCGTGCCATGGGCGGCACGGCCCAGTGCCCACCTCTAGTGAAGACGCTCTTCACTTGGAATCCAAGGCCACGGACTGATCCAAGGCCACAGACTTCACAGAAGGCATCTTCCACAACGCACGAATCCCTCTTTCCGCTGGCCGTGAACGCTTCTTCCTATGCTCACATGATTGAGAAAGGAGAAAGATGGGGAGGAGGAAAAGAGGGCTACGATGAGAGAAAGGATTTTCTGGGAGAAAAGAATCTGTTCTCTCTTCCATCCAAACCCTAGAGACTAGAGTTTAAATACATCCACGAAGTGGGCCAGACCCAGACTCAACAAAAACTCCCATGGACTAACCCAATGAGATTAAACTAATCCCCAAGCCCGTGTACATCCGTGACTTGATTTAATCTCAACCCTTGGACTCAAACCCAGCCCAATACAAGTTAGCCCACCTGAGCCTTGATAGCACCACACCAGGCCCAACAATCACCAGGACGAGAAACAGCAGTTCCCTAGAGCAAAGACCCATCGATCTCTACAAGAATATGGATTCTTAACTTCTTTCTTTGTGGAGTATGTTGGATGTCTGA
Source organism: Calamus simplicifolius (assembly GCA_900491605.1). Classification (NCBI taxonomy): domain Eukaryota; kingdom Viridiplantae; phylum Streptophyta; class Magnoliopsida; order Arecales; family Arecaceae; genus Calamus; species Calamus simplicifolius. The sequence continues at coordinate 39,540 of UESW01002406.1, forward strand.
TGACCGAGTATGGGAGACAAAAGAGGGCGAACGACAGCTCTTTATATAGCCAGACAATTTTCCATATATGAGTTTTTTCTTTTACCTGTTGACAAGGTCAGCTTGCGTTTGCTTGTTTACATGGGTTCAAAAGTTTGAAGTCTAATCTGCGTTTTTCTCTCAAAAAGAGACTTGGACGAGGCTAACGGCTCACGCCGTGTCTAAAAACCTAAGTCACGACTTGATCGTGTAGTCCATGGAGTTATTATTTGAGCGTGTATGCAAGGTTTGATCGCCGATGACTTCTCAAAGTTTGGAGCAGCTTGGGTTTGAGAGAGCGGAACTTCCCGTGGGTTGATGACTGACCGTTTCAAGCGGACGATAAGAACACGGACCAAGCTACAGAATGCAACTATTCCAGATTAACAGGGCAGGTCATGGTCATGTCAATTGGTCCATTAAAAATATGAGAGGCCAGATAGATTGAAAGATAAAAGTCTTCCGATGCAAGCCTACTATCTATAAATATATAAATATATAAAAAAATTGACTTGATGAAGCATCAAGTGATGAAACATATACATTCTTTTATATAATTTAAATTGTTTGATATTTTATTCACTTGATACATAAGCTAGTTAATCCTAAATCATAGAGATTAATTTTAGTGTTGGTTAACTTTGGAAATAGTAACTATTTAACAGATATATCCACATGCACATAACATGCAAAAGATTAGTGGGTTTAAGGGTTTAGAAACTATCATAAAACTACCTGCATCAGCTTGCGACTCTATCGACTTTAAATGTATTGCAAACCATTCTAGCTATTGATCTATTGGAATTAGCTATTGACCGGTAAGTATCTTACATAACTATCATCGATGGTTATTTAAAGGTTGTTTAATAGTTAATCCAAACACTAGTAGAAAAATATTTTTAGCGACCGTCATTGGCAGTCGCTAAAGTTAAAAAGTAGTCGCTAATAGTTTTTAGCGATCGCTTAGCGACCGCCACATATTGGCCGCCAGAAACTTGTCGCTAAAGACTTTTAGCGACCGCCAATGGCGGTCGCTATAATATTAGCGACCGCCTGAGCGACCACTTAGTGGAGGGCAGAATTTGACTATTAGCGACCGCCTGAAGGGCCTTTAGCGACCGCCTAGGCGGTCGCTAATACTATATATTTTTTATTTTTTATTTTTTATTTTCTATTTTCTGACTATTACCGACCGCCTGAAGGGCCTTTAGCGACCGCCTAGGCGGTTGCTAATACTATATATTTTTTATTTTTTTATTTTCTATTTTCTGTTCTGAAGGATCATTGGCGACGTCCTTTTAAGCCATTTGTGACCGCTTAGGCAGTCGCTAATACTGGATTTTGTTATTTTTCTAATTCATTTTATTTTGGTTATTGAATTTTTTTTTTTGGGTACCTACACCTATTTTACAAAATTATATAATAAATATTAAAATTAAATTATACACACACAATAAAGTATAAGCTAATAAAAAAATAATTTATCTATATTAATAAATCTGCAACGTCTTTAATTTATAATTCAAAAAAAAAAGATCTAATACAATTTTCAAGAAAAAAACATAAAGAAGACAGTTGTCCCAATGCAGCACCAGTCAATCAACCTGAAACAAAAAAATTAAATTTATTAGTCAATAAAATATAAATATAATTAAAGAAGAACAAATTGCAGTTATCTTCACAAAGGCATTTCCAAGAAACAAGTTTCAGCATTTTAGAGAGCTACTTGGAGTTCAAGAACAGCATATTAAGGACAAGAATGTTGATATGTAATATGCTTTTAGAGCACTTTTTTATTAGTTTAATTCTAAGTTTATCTATGCATTTGTGTTAATTAAGAGAAGTCAAAGAGTCCTTTGTAGTCCCAAGTAAATAGTTGTAGTTAAGTTACATTGGAAATGCCCTTTATCAATGTACTATATCAAGAAAAATAAAATGAAAATAGTAAGTGACCTCTTCAACTTCAGAAAATAAAATGAAAATAGTAACAGACAGGTCGCTTTATCAAAGACATATACTAGAATTTTATTCCACTAATACATTTCACAGATGTTATCTATAATCTTTTCATGCGTAGTGTCATTATTTCTTGTTCCAAAGATGGCCTGCGTTTGTGATATACCTAATTGTATCAAATTCTACTGTGCCAACAATTAACATATGTATTCTTCTATCAGTGCTGCATTGGCACTACATTAATTATGAAAATGGAGTACGATACATTCTCCCACATATACTAAGATTATTTAGAAATTAATAAACTTAAAACATATTCATAAACTCATACCCGATTCTGTTCATTTGAGCCTACTGGATCAGGCATGCCCTCACCAACTGACTCATGTCTCGCCTGGTGACCACTGCCAGCGTCTGGGGCCTACAATATTACAGTATATGATTAACAACAGAAATAAATAATATATTTTAAAAGTAATTAAAATAAATTTAAATATAGATGTCTTCAATTATGAACCTGAGTATGAATCGGTGGATCTGAATCATCAGCTATAGGGATACTACTCTGAGCTAGTCGATGATGTAGTTCCGCCTTAAATGCCTGCACCTGCTCCTGTACCTGAGCCTGCACCTCGGCCTGCATCGCAACCTTCATCCTTACCTGAAGATCCTCGGCACGCGCATCCATCTGCTGGTGAAGAGACTGGATCAGCTCAGCCACCTCCTCGTCAGTTCGCATGCGTGAGCCCTGGGATGAACTACATCCGGATGACTCCGCTCACATGATAGTCGAACGTGGTATGCCCGTGCCAAATGTAAGTGTGTATCCGTGCCCATCCTGGCCTATGATGGTGTGGAATATCTCATCCCGCCTAGCAACTACCTGTCGCTCCTCCTCTGGCAGCTCGGCCAATCGAGCCTCAAACTGGGCCTGTGTGCAAGAAAGCAACCAAATTAGAATAGTAAATCAATAAATTTCATAATAGGTTAAAAAAGTATTGCGTAAAGGTAAATACTTACTACAAGAGCTGCAACCTCAGGATGGTCGAGACTGCGACTCGCCATCCATACAGACATCCGGTCGGTGGGTGCAACCCGCTCACGTAACTGTCGAAGGATAAATCATGTCATCTACATATATGAATAAAACTACGTCAACAATCAAAATACGTATGGTCTAACGTGACAGTTTACCTCGTGCCGGATCTGCGTAACGTGTCGAGTCCCAAGCTTGTGAGTAGGGCCCTGCATCGAGCGATTTTGAGAATTTCGCTCTGCCTCTTCCTGCATTCATTTTGGGTCGTGTTTATAAGTTTACACCGAATGTTTCATATGAATTTAACAAAAAATAGGTTGAACTACTAACCCTTGCCTTCTTACTCGACCAGTACCGGACCAACTCAGGCCACTGTGCGGGGAGAATGCCCTTGGGACTCGCTGAAGAAGGTCTGGGTCATCCATATTCTTCTCCCAATGCTCTTTCTTTACCTTGTTCTTGTGGTCTTTCCATAACTTTCGACACTTTGCCAAGCAAACTGGACGAAAATCATCAGGACATAACCTCAAATTGTCCTGCATAGGACAAGAAATTTTAGTAGTCAAGGTGTACTAAATTGACACATCGTATAATAACGTTGAAGCTAAGATAGAACTCAGCGGCTTACCTTAACCTCCCCCCAGAGTCGATCTATCGTATCCTGAGGAAAAGCAGTTCAATCAAGCATAGTAAGGGGAAATCTATGTGGGTCTCGAACCATATGCCCCAACTGGCTGATAAACGGGCAAGCCCCTTCTCCAATTGGATGAAATGTGTCGTCAAATTGCACATCATAACGGGTACTAGCATTCCATGAAGGAATCCCTCTAGCTGGGCCCCTACCCCTACTGGAAGATGAACTCGTCGTCGTAGAAGCTATAAACAATAAACTTATTAGTTAAATAAAACTAAAATTATTTTATATAATTGTTAAACATAAAAATGAAATTATACCAGTATGTGTGGAGGTCGATGCACCAACTATAGATGGAGAAGGCCCTACTGGCATGGACTGGGGAGATCTAAATCGTGCCGGTGCAGGTGTCTGTGGATCATGGTCCGTAGGCATCCGTCGACTAGGGTCCCTCGTCGGCGAACGAGCCTGGCTCTGATGTAAAAACTCGTCCATCGTGTGTGGACGCTCTCTCCTCTTACGTTTGGACATATCTTTTTAACGTATCATAAGATAAATAAATTGCACGTAATAACTAAAACCATTCGTAAACAAAAGTCAAACATATTCTTAAGCAAAATTGAGAAGGAAAAAAGGAGAACAGTTCACTGGTCATACAAGTCGATAGTATCTCCTTCAACGATCTCTCTAACCCAGTTGACATCCTCATCACGTTGAAATATTATATTTTGGTCAAGAACTTGATGAGCAAATGCATCAATATCTAGCTCATTATCTTCAATTTGATACACCCCCCTCCTTGACATTTTAACTGCAACTTGCCAGTTAGGATCCATGGGATCCATAACATAGTAAACTTGCTTAGCTTGCCTGGCCAATATGTAGGGTTCATTACTTACTCGCTCATCTCGATATAACAAATTGTTGAAATTTACCAACGTAAATTGATACTTGTCAACTTTAGTCCCACGGATTGGATCGACCCAGTCACACTTGAATAACAAAAATTTTAATTCGTGACTGTATATAACTTCAATGATATCTTTCAACTGGCCATAATAATAATCTGCATCAATAGAAGGACACCCTAGACCACTATTTTATGTTGCTCGTTTCTCATCTACTTCTTTGATGCGAAATCGAAATCCATTGACATCACAAGTTGTGTAACATCGTGCCGTTATAAACGGACCATCAGCCAGTTGGTTCATTTCATCAGTCAAAGTACCTTCACTCGCTCGTCTAAATTATACACCTACAGAATTAAAGTAATCATTGAATAAAGCTATGTAAAACTAATATGATAAGAACAAATTGAAGCACATACAACCATATGTACACATACAACCATATCTATACATACATAATTCTTGAACCAATCGTGAAATGATTGAAAATGGGACTACCGAATTTGATTATCTATCGCACGAGGCATGTCCCGTTTGAGCTCATCAATGTGTGTCCTATAATGCAGAAAAACATGTGTTAACGACAAGCTTGATTGAGTTAGACATAACACGAACAAGTTAAATATATGAATGAGCATTCACTTACTGAATCAACGCCACAACTGATGGAGTGTTAAACAACATGTATCGATGAGCTTGACTCCAGTCGATGTTATCTAGATCAAATGTTGTTCCTTCCCCAATAGGACCATCATTAATCCGCAAGGGCCTATCAAGTTTGGTTTCAACATCATTAAGATATGCAGCACAAAAATTAGTACACTCTTCCATTAAATAACCCTTGGCTATTGATGCCTCTGGACGAGCTCTGTTACGCACATACCTTTTTAACATATTCAGGTACCTCTCAATAGGATACATCCACCGAAATTGGACAGGGCCACCAAGCAATGCTTCGCCTGTTAAATGTATGGTCAAGTGAACCATTACATCGAAGAATGAAGGTGGAAAGAGTTTCTCCAGATGACACAGTGTTAGCGCAATCCTATCCTGAAGACTTTTCAAATCATTTGTGCGATGGACTCTTGAACACAGTTGTCTGAAGAAGTTACTCACCTCAATCAAGGGCTCAACAACATTCTTAGGTAAACAATTTCGGATTGCAATAGGAATTAATTGTTGAATGAGAATATGATTGTCATGACTCTTCAAACCTTGTAAAGTCCTTTCTTTCATATTCACACGCTTAGAAATATTAGAACAATAGCCGTCAGGCACCTTGACCCCTTTCAAAATGGAAAGAAATGCCTCCTTCTCATCTTTACTCATCGTGTACTGTGCAGGAGGCATGTATGCCTTGTTAGACTCTGTCAACTCTAAGTGTAGTGGTTTCCGCAAGCCCATTTCCTGCAAATCACGATGTGTATTGGCACTGTCTTTGGACTTTCACTTAACACCGAGAAGGGTCCATAATATATTATCACACATATTTTTCTCAATGTGCATAACATCCAAGTTGTGCCTCAGTAAATTGTCTTTCCAGTACGGTAACTCGTAAAAAATACTTTTCTTCTTCCAGTTATGACTGCGCCTTCTGTTCGCACCAGGAATAGTAGGCAATGGAGGGACTAACAGATCTTGGAAATCATATACTGTGCGTATTTGCTCTTGTTCAAGTTGTGATAACAAATCAACCCCAGTCATTATTTGTGGTGTTGGACCATATTCTCGAGTGCCATCGAATGACACTTTATCCCTTCTGAACCTATGCAATGGAGGTAAAAAACGTCTGTGACCTGTGTAAGCCCACTTTTTGCCATGTTTTAGCCAGGTTTACTTTTTTACTCTGATTGCAACAAGGACATGCAAATTCCCCCTTCATGCTCCAACCTGACAAATTTGCATATGCCAGGAAGTCATTGATTGTCCATAATAATGCAGCGCGAAGTTTGAACATTTCATTTCCTTCAGAATCAAAAGTCATCACACCTTCGGCCATAATTCATTCAACTCGTCAATTAAAGGTTGCATGTACACGTCAATTTTATCCCCAGGGCCCCTTGGTCCGTCAATAAGAGTGGATAGGATCAGAAAAGGTTGCTTCATACATAACCAAGGAGGAAGATTGTACGGAACCAACACCACTGGCCATGTACTATGAGTTGCCCCGGTCATGGACCTGAAGGGGCTAAAACCATTGCAGCCAACCCAAGCCGCACACTACGACTATCCAAGGCAAAGTCGGGGTGTTTCTTGTCGAAATCCTTCCATACCGGGGAGTCCACTGGGTGGGTTAACTTTTCATCCTCCTACCATGCTCTGCATGCCATCGCATCAATTTAGAAATTTTAGATGACATAAAAAGCCTCTTTAGCCTTGGCTTGAGTGGAAAATATTGCACTTGCTTTACAGCGACAAGCTTCCCATGATTCGAAACACTTCGCGAATTACTCTGACGATTCTGACCAACCCCATCGTCCTTCCACCTTGAAGTTTTACACACAATACACGTATCGAGGTCGGCATTCTTATTTCTAAACAACATACAATTGTTTGGGCATGCATCGAAAGTCTCATATGTGAAGCCTAAGTTTTCAATTAACTTGCGAGCATGGTAGTAGGACTCAGCTAGCTTTGCACCGAATGGGAGCACTTTGTGCAATAGCTGGAGCAGCATGTCGAAGGACGTGTCCGTCCACTAATTCAAAGCCTTCAAGTGTAACAGCTCGATAATAAAAGATAATTTACTAAAATTTGTACATCCAGGATACAATTCGGTCTGCGCATCATCCAGAATTTCAAAATACCTTAATATTTCTTTATCTGCACCCGAGAGGATTACTCCCACCCACCCTATCAGTCTCACAACAACTGTCTTCGGGTGCTAACCCGCATGCAATATCATTTAGCATCACGATCATCGGATCAACTGTCGTAACATCGACCTCCATCTCAACTCTTTCCTCTCTGCAATAAGGAACATAATCTTCCCCATGTCTAATCCAATTCTTGTAATTCTTCAAAAACCCATTTAGAATCAAATGCTCTCATACAATATCTCATGTGTAGTAATAACGATTCGCACATTTTCTACAGGGACAACTGATGTGCTCACTATCAAACCCATTGGTGAAGGCAATGAACTGCTTAATCCCCTCTATATATTCCCTAGACATCCTATTTGGAAAATCAATCCAACTCTTATCCATGTCGCTAAGTATTTCTATGAAAGTATGAATAAGTAAATATAATTAGCCTAAGAGATGGGGCAAACGTAACAATTTACCTAGCCGTAAACTTGCTAGGCAATGCACGGACAAATAACTTGCTAGGCAATGCACGGACAAATAAATTAAAAAAAATGAAGATTACTTTAAAAGAAAAAAGAGTAAAAACTTTCACCGGTTAGAGTCTGCCTCACTAGCTTCACTTGACCTCCTGTGTTCTGAAACAAGAGGGATTAAATTCAATTTACAACCAAAAGTATCTAACCTAAAAAGCTAGTTCAAAGTTTAACCCCGTCAGGGAGGCTTTTGAATCTTTCACCTGACACAAGGACAAAACAACTAAATAAGTAAAAACCATAGATTGTAAAAATAACGAAAAAACAAGGATTATATTGAATCAAAATTTTATATCACCGTACTGATCGCTTATAATGATTACGTTGGTGCAGGACTTCAAAGACTTTTGCTTCCGCTCCTACTTCTCATTTATGGATGATCTGAGTTAAAAAATAGCAGAGGATGAGAAACCAATGGATATCAAGTATGGAATACCTCATTTTCTCATAATAATGCAAATTAATATCGTGTGCCACTCCGTGCTCTATAATGCTTATTGTAGTTTGTGGATTTCTTTCCAAAATTTTGATGACGTTTTTTCTTAGAAGCCCATAAATACCAATTTTTCAGTCTTATAAGCAGCATTCCAATGTATTCTTGCAATGATTCGCACATGCTTTAACCCCTTTTTTTCTGACTCTATAACAGAGAGTTTCGCATATGATAAAATTTCCAAGAATATTCCGTTATGATATCAAGATGTAACAACATCATTCACATATTGATTTTCAAATTTAAGCAGGGTATGAGAACATGTCAATCACTATTGTTAATCTTAAAATTATCACTTCAGACTTAATCATGAATCATAATCTGGATCATTTCAAAGCATCATGCCTGCATCAGATTCTTTTTGAGCAAAGAAACTTCCATATTCTTTGAATTACAGTATCATCATCATTATTATTGAAACATCTACCATTTTTTATGATCATATTTTCTTTTTCTTTGGAAGGTTGTCAAAACTACCACGCTGTTTGCTTGTTTGCCTTGTTGCCATCCCCATAGATGTGCTTATGATAACTACAACATAGGCATCATGTATGTGTTCTGAATGATGAGGTTGTATAAAATCATCATCAATGGCATGCCCTAGCAGAACTGGGACAAAACAACACTTCGCTACCTACAAGTCATCCAAAAATTATTGATTTGACATTTGAGCATAAAGCATTATAATAAATTAAAGCAAGTTTTCATGCAGAAATATCCAAAACATATGCTTTATGTTACATAATTAATGTGCCAAGCATGAAATTAATATAATAATCAAATTAAATGCTTTTATTCACTTTAAAATTACATATTTACATTAACAAAGAAACAACATTAAAGTCCTTAAATATTGCATACATGCCATAAATATGGTGAAAAATGTAGAGAAATAGCAGCACCACATACCGAAATTGCATAGCAGGCTATTGACTAGCAACATGCTAGAATTTCAGTGCAACATGCTGAATTGTATGCACAAGATGCAGAAAGTATGAAGATATTGTTTAGTATCAGCTACCAGCAAAAAGAGAAAATTCCAATATTAATGCTCCCAGTTTGGAACATGCTTCTCTCCCATTCCCCATTCCTATGCCCTTCATTGTAAATCAAACTAACGGATCCTCCAAAACAGAAAATAAAAAATTCTCCACCTCTTTAATTAGTTTCTTTGCCAAACTAATGGACCATCCAAAAAAGCAAAGCCATTTATCCATGGCATTTAGAGAGAATATGACCATTTAGAATCTAAACGCAATGTTTACAAGAGACAGAAACCTGGACAAGTTTTGGCATCCACTTACACTAAAAACCTCTTCACCGCTTAAAAGCTGACCCTTCCTCAATTCTCTAAACTGCTCCAATACTATTTTCATTTGGTTCTGGTTCAAATTTCAGCATAACAAAAGAATAACTGGAAATTCAGGTATTTTATTTTCTCAAGGGATGTTGGTGGAAAAAAGAGATTGGTTTGGTGGAGAGCAAAATAAAAAGTGGAAGAGTCGTCTTCTCTTTTCTTGCTCATCAATAGGCAAGCAGTCAGTCTAATTGTGATGGTTCTAGATTGACTGATATAAAATTAGTTCAATTTCAGATTCAATACAGCATTCAAAATTGATAAAGGCAAATGTTACTCTAGCTACTCCTTGACAGAAAACTGGAGTTATCTTACCATCCTTCCAAGATAAGAATAGTGATTCAGCACAAGATGCCATATCCAGAACACATACAAAGTCACCCTGAGAAAAATCGAAGTCGTTTCCACCCAATCTTTTTCAATCGATAACAATAACGAGATTACTTTTTTTCCAAGATGATGAGTTGTAATTCAGAAAGATCCCAATATGGTGAATGGTTCGGTCAGATCCAGTGAGTCAAGCCTTGATTACGCACACCATCGGGTGCATTTCGTGCAGATCCAGCAATATAAGAGGGCTTTGTAAATGAATGAATGGATGAATGGGGTGAGGGTAGGTTGTGATCCAGCAAGAGAAAAGAAGAACCTTACAGAAATAACAATAGAAATCACTCACCGATCGATGGTATGGCCGATGCGGCGCTTGGGGAGCTCGTGATGGGTGGGGACGAAGATCTCGCCGGCGGAGCCAGGGCCGATCGGTGGACTTGGTGGGGTCCTCGGCAAGGTAGCCCAGGCTCCGTAGCTTCTCGGAGATCGTCCTGATGGCGGATTTGGCTAGGGTTTCTTTGGCGAGCGGAGGATAGGAGGAAACGAACCAGCGAAATAGGGAAAAGGGGCAAGCGGGGCTGATTTATAATGGGCATTTGCGACCGCCACAGCGACTGCCTGAAGCGGTCGCTAAAGGTGGCTTCCGCGACCGCCCCACCGCGGTCGCACGATTTCTTCTGCGTGAATGGTTCTACCTTCCGCGACCGCCCTCAAGCGGTCGCTAAAGGTGCCTTCCGCTCAACCAATCGCCCGATTTTTTCTACCTTCCGCGACCGCCTTCCGCGACCGCCCTCAGGCGGTCGCTAAAAGTGGCTTCCGCGATCGCTCCCAAGCGGTCGCCCGATTTCTTTACGCCAAAACTCCAGCCTCTAGTAGTGAAATATGACATATATTGGTTAGATTTGAATAAAATTCAAAAATAAGATATATCATATTTAAAACTTAGGAACACTCTTTTTGCATCACGTGCGATGTAGAAATATGCGTATCGCGCATGGTGATTGACCGCCTGTATGCATGGCCGCACATGCGGTATGAAAAGAACAATAATGCCCTTGGATACATGCAGTCACAATCGCGAGCGGTCAATCACTACGCACAATGCCCTCAATTGTTTCGTCGCCTGGTCCGCCATAAGTGCCTCCCCTTTTTTAAGGTGCTTCGATCGAGTAAGAACTTTTAGTGGACTCCAGACTACCAGAAATCTTTCGAGGATCTCAAAAGGTATCTCGGCTCACCATCGCTACTCAGTAGCCCAAAGCTCGAAGAGGTTATGTACCTGTATCTAGCGGTCTCAGAAAATGCCGTTTGGTCTGTGCTGATCCGAGAGGAAAAAAAAATTCAAAAGCCGATCTACTATATCAGCAAATTGCTTCATGATGCCAAAACAAGGTACACTCGGATCGAAAAGATGGTGCTAGCCTTGATAACATCAGTCCAGAACATACATCCCTACTTTCAAGCACATGCTGTGGTGGTCTTAACTGACCAACCTATTATGTTAGTCCTTCACCAACCAAAAGTATCGGAAAAGATGACCAAATGGACCATCGAGCTAAGTCAACATGATATCCGGTATCAACTTCGCTCGGCCATTAAAGCATAAGTTCTGGCAAACTTTCTTCTTGAATGTAAAATACTGAAGGACGGCTCAACTCCAGAGGCCCCTGAGCAACCA
>UESW01002406.1:55559-155848 GCA_900491605.1 Calamus simplicifolius
CCTAGCTAGCATATGCCCCGAGTTGGCTCAAATCCCTAACAGCCCATACCCGTTCAAGTCACCTCCCGGACCAGCACACAAACACTTGAGGTGGTTCCGAAGGAGCTCAACGGCATCACGGCTAACGGATACCACTCAGCCTGGCTAGCATACGTCCCAAGTCGGTTCAAATCCCTAACAGCTCGTACCCACTCGAGTCACCTTCCGAACCAGCACACAAACACTCGAGGCAATTTTATTTCAGCCCCCGCGGCTCTATTTCTGCTTCGGCAATTTTATTTCAGCCTAAACGGTTTTTCTCTGCCTCCGCAGCATTATTTCAGCCTTAACGGCTTTACCTCTGCCTCAGCGCATCATTGCAGCTTCAACGGCTCTCTGCCTCAGCGGCATCATTGTGGCCTCATTGGCTCTCTGCCTCAACGGCATGTGGATGAGGACCCACATCCAAACTTCATGTCAAAAGTTGAAGACCCAAAGTCAACTCATAGTTGAAAGAAACCAACTCTCTACTCATAGTTGACGGATATCCACTTCCAGACTCTATGTTGGAAGAGGATTGCTGGCTACCCTCAGCTAGCCAACGGGCGGATGAAAATTATCCAAAGCAAGGCAAAAGAAAAAAGATTTCTCCGCTAGGAAGGAAGCAGAACTGAAGCAAGCATGAAAGGACATGTGCAAAGATGAAGAGCTCTGCACTCCTTTCGCTTGGCGGATGCAAGGCACGCGGTCACACAAGCTCAGGGAATGTGGGGGGCATCTGATGGGGCCAGTAAACCCCATGGGCAATGGTGATGCACTCAGGTCGGACTCCTAGTTAGCCATCTAAGTAGGCCCTCTTTCGGCCAGCTTCACCTCGGCCAACTTCAGCCTCAGCCAGCTTTAGCCTCGGCCAATATACCTCGGCCAGCTTCAGCCTCGGCCAGCCTCAGCCTCGGCTAGCTTCAACCTCGGCTAATATACCTCAACCAGCTTCAGCCTCGGCCAACTTCAGCCTCGGCCAGCCTCAGCCTTGGCCAATATACCTCGGCCAGCCTCAGCCTCGGCCAGCTTCAGCCTCGGCCAATATACCTCAGCCAGCTTCAGCCTCGGCCAGTTTCATACCTCGGTCAGCTTCAGCCTGGCCAGCTTCAGCCTCGGCCAACCTCAGCCTCGGCCATCTTCAGCCTCGGCCAACATACCTCGGCCAGCCTCAACCTTGGCCAGTCGGCCTCAACAACCGCCCAAGCAGTTCCCCAGTAGCCACATTATGGGGTCCACGTGCCTGGCTCCATCGTTGTCTGCACAGGACAGCAGATATGCGACGTGGGAGATACATCTGGCAAGCGCCGTAATGGCCGCCCACGCCTGCAAGCTTTCAACAGTCTGCAGCAACCATCCAAATCAAGTGGCCACCCATTCTGACGGAACTTGACCCACCAACTATGCAGCCACCCACATTTGATGGGATATGGCCTGTACTTCTGACAAATCATATGGAGGCCAGCCCCACTGTGCTACCCCCATCATCAATGTTCTGACAAGTGATCATGCCCCAAGGCTAGCAGGCTCTAAGCATCTATAAAATGGGTACGAGGACCCCCGACCATATGACTAAGAAATGAGAACTCACTACACTCTTAATGCTCATTCTTGCCCACAGAGAGCACGGCTCTAAGCCTCTCTCTTCTTTCCTCTTTTGAGCTTCCTCAAGCTCACGGCTATTGTCCAGAGTACTGACTTGAGTGTCGAAGGGTCCCCACTGATCTCCGGTCCTCGGGACTTGTTTGCAGGCCCACAGGCACAAAAAGCTCGCCGGAGGATTCCGAGCTCACCGAGGAGGCAACCGAACGCTTGCGGACGTTCAGGAACGATGATTTGGCGTCAACAAAATTAATTGCGCTTTGGTAAAAATTAACATCTAATATTTCTGCAACGCAACAATCAATAATATTATAACAGAATGAGAGAATCCTAATGTATTTCTGATGTAATCTCAAAGCATTCGCGCTACAGATAATACAAAGATCAAAGTTGATACACATATTTTGTTGAACCGTCTTAGTGCATATTGGAACAAATTGTGTAAGTTGTTCTATTGGTTCTGCATTGTTTATTTTGGACAGAGAATGGTCTCAACCAAATTCAAAGATCATTACATCTTGATAGGGAAACCAAATGTATACAGTTAAGACGGAGAGAGAATATAATAATCCAAGACACATATTACCTTCTTCATTTTATTACACTATTCTAGAACTGGACAATGCTCTGGAATTGAGACCCCTAGTGTCGCTGTAAAATTTGTCAAAATTAAATTCTCATGTGGTGCTGTTCCTCAGCATCAAATGATTTCCCACAAAGAGCACCAATCCAAAGGCAGTTGACAATTGGTCCAGAATATGAGAGTCACAATCACAGCAAGAGGCCACATCAGCCATACCACATGACAGTATACGGGAGGACTGAAGAATTTGCATTCTCAATGTATACAGTAAACCTAATGATTTTTTTAATTTAAAAATACACTATCAATCATGGCTGGTCACTTCAAAGAAGGCATCCTCCATGGTGGTATCAGCCAATACCATGCTGTCATGCATATAATATAATATATTTTCTAAACTAGGTGAGAATTACCAAACAAAATTTTTCTAGCATCTAACATGAAGCGATGATTTCACCTGCACCCCTGTAATGCTCAAAGCCTATTTATTGATCTAATTAATTTGATAGTAGTTTAAAATTTTAAATAAAAATTAATAAATAAGTAAGCTTAAGTTATAAGCACATAATATTTTTCTTTAAGTACTATAATCTTTACTTCTTATAATGCAACATCCTCGTCGCATGCCACATTAGATAGAATCTATCCTGAGCTAGGTCGTTAGTGCTGCAAGGATGACTCCATGCAATGGGAGACTCTACCACTGTCCTATGGGTAACCCTTTCCTTATATCCACCAACTACTGAACACTTAAGTCTTCTCTAATGCAATTCATAATGCCTCAAGCCCTACTTGCTGATTCAATTAACTCGTTAGAGAACCGAATTTATATGGCCCAAAAATTTGAGTAAAAGTTAATTGGTAGCAGATAAACTTAAGTTATAAGCACATAACACATTTCTTTCCCATCCGATATGAAACTATTTTTGGTGCATTACAATCTCTCCTTTATAATGTAGCATTCTCGTTACACGCCATGTACTGCAAGAGTGGCTCCACAACATGGGAAAACTCTATCATCATCCTATGGGTAGCTCTTTCCTTATATCCACCAACTTTCGCACTCGGATCAGCTCTGATACCATTTATAATACCCCAAGCTCACTTGCTAGTCCAACTAACTCATTACCAAGCCGAGTAAACTTAAGCATAAGCACATAATACATTTTTTTTCCATCCGATATGGGACTATTTTTGGAGTATTACAATATTGTTCCTTATAATGCAACGTTCTCGTCACATGCCATAAGCTAGCTAGAATTTACCTCGACTCGAGTCATTGTGTTGCAAGGGTGGCTTCACACCATGGCAACACTCTACCACAATCCCATAAGTAGTCTTTTTTTTTTTTCCACCAACTGAGTCCCATCATCCCATGGGTAACCTTTTTCTGATGCCAACCAACTTTCACAGACTGGATCGATTTTGATAGCATTTGTAATGTCTCAAGTCCACTTGCTGATCCAATTAACTCGCTAGTGAGCCAAAACTATGTGGTCCAAAAAATCGAGTGAAAGTTAATGAATAATAAATGGCGTTAAGTTATAAGCATATAAGACTTTCTTTTCCATCCAATGGGGTGTTACAACCCCAATGCATTATTAGATTTTTAGGCTTAGTCAATGAAAGTTCAGTCTAATGTATATACTCGTATATACTCCTTGAGCCTCTCTCCATGTACCTCTAGTGTTGGTTTCTATAGATTTATTGCTGCTCCAATTTGTATGCTTAAGTACACATCACCTGTTGTTTATTAATTAGAAAAGAAAAAAAGGAACTTGTTTAATCCGTATGATAACCACGTAGAAGACAAAGGAGTATAATTTAGGGTTGCATTAGCCAAGAGCAAAAAATATATAACCAACCATGGAGAAAAAAAATATAAAACCAAAAGATTAATAGATAGAATCATTTATCTCTGGAATGTAATTATAATTTATTCTAGAATCATCCAACACCTTTGCTTTATTGCTCATCATTTGTCTCTGGAGTATAATTATAATTTATTCTAGAATCATCCAACACCTTTGCTTTATTGCTCATCAAGGGCAATCTTGGTTGATTACTCATCAAGGATATCGAACTCTGAAAGGCTACTCAGCTTACTCGACTGATCATTGGAGAGCACAGTCAGTAACGAATATTTCTTTTGTTGCGGAATTTGGCTAATTTTCTGATGTTCTTCATCACTTAATTCCCAATCAAAGATATCAATGTTCTGCTTGAGCCTTTCCTTGTTATAGCTTTTCACTACTATGCTCACCCCTTGCTCATATAACCATCTTAAGGCAACCTGAAGAAAAATTCAAGTCAAGCCATAGTAAAGAAGGAGTTAGAAAAAATTAAAAAAAACAGCTTAAAGTTTATGGAAGTGCTTTGCATTTTGGCTCTTTGGCTCTTTGGCTTATGTGTATTTTTGATATGAACATGATTCTCTCTATACAAAAAAGAAACAGGACATGCTATATCAAAAGAGATCATTTTATCACCTCATTTAGACTCTTTGCAAGTCTAGGGAGATTTTGAAGGATAGCTTTTTGAATACTTAATCTAAAATTATAAAAAATAAGTACATCTCCTTATCCACCTAGTATTATACTTCTACACAATTCTTATATATGCCTCTCACCTAAATTAGCCTTAGTGGCACCAATTTAGACGATTCATCTCTTGATAACAGTCATATAATCAGTTAGCTAATACTTTCCAATAGAAGTGAAAGTGAACTAGATAATATATGTCTAAATACATTTTTATATCTAAATTTATCTAGATATGATATAAATTTGAGCATTAGATTAATGTTAATATCTGTACCCATACCCGTCAAAGAAAACAAATACAAATATAAATATTATTATTTAATCCATATCCAAATATCCAAACTTGCTTAAAATCCTATTTAACTTATATAACACCAATGAACTCTTAAAGAAAATAGGTAGCCACTTAGTGGTATATTTGATTTGGCAATTATAAAATTTGACTTTGGTATTTATTAGAAAGAAAAAAAATGAACATAGATATGGACATACTAACTCCTATCCTTATTCACATTGGTATTTAATAAAAAAGAAATGAACACAGATATGGATATACTGATATTTGATTTATACGGGATATATTTTCAGCCACCTTCTCAAATTAGTTGTGCTCTGCATGGACCCTCTATTTGATGGGAAAAGGCTTGGACGAGAAATATTTCATATATAGCATGCAACATTAAATAGACTACGATGTTGAAAATGGATGACTTTCGGTAAACAAAATCATGGGACTCGCTATGATACATGTCTAAAACAGAACATTAAAGAACCTATAAGCCTATAACAATATTTTTTTTCCTTGGTTACAAGAAAAAGTTAACAGTACCAATCAGTTGATTTGAGTCTGAAGAATGGTGAATCAGAACATGCAGACCAATTAAAGCCAAGGAAGATGAGGATTTGATTCTACCTGAGCCACAGTCTTCCCCTTGGTCTTAGCTATCTCTTGGAGAACTTCAGTCTCCAACACCTGATTCTTGCTCCCTTGTAAATCTTGGCCTCCTAAGGGAGTGCAACCAGTTACATGTATGCCCTTATCCTTGCAGAACTTCCTTATCTTCTTCTGCTGCCAGAGTGGATTCACCTCCAACTACAAAATAGGCTATATCTTACATCTTCTACACAAAAATCTTAAACACTACAAAGCAACGATCAACAAACCTGGTTGACAGCAGGAGGTATTTTCGCAAATGCAAGCAACTCTTCCAATTTCTTTTGTGAGAAATTGCTGACCCCAATGGACTTCGCCAAGCCAAGATTCTGGCACTCCTCCATGGCTTGCCAAACAGAAATCAAGTCCAAGGGAACAATGTCTTCCTCCTTTATGGGAAAACTGCTAGCTCCAGGCTTTAAGCTCATAGGCCAATGAATTAAATAGAGATCAAGGTAATCCAACTGAAGATTTCTACACCACAAACAGCAATGTCAAAGGAGCACATATGTACAAGAAAGAAAAAAAAAAAAGATCAGCAAAGCAGGGTTAGAGATATCATCATTACAGCAACTTGAAAGCCGTAAAAGTACTGGATACATTAGAAGACTGCTTTAAGTGTTAGCACTCTTTCTAAGGCTATGACTATCCAATAAGATTGCTTAGAATTTTAATTATATCTGCTAAGCCTTTTTACAGTATATATTCCATCTTGGCTACTATGATCATCTAAATTTTTCTTCTAGAGAGATGTAGCATCATAATAGTACATGAAGACTGCTTTAAAGTTATGTATCGATCCTGTCAAAATATATGGACATTCACAATCGAATTATTACACAAGATGAAGAACGGGAGGGAATATTGTAGAGTAGAAGAGGGAGGGTGTTCGTTCTAGTGAGTACCGGAGGCTCTTCTGGAGGGCTGGGAGGACGAGGTCATGGTGGGCATCGCTGGACCAGAGCTTGGAGGTGACGAAGAGCTCGCTGCGGGATTCGACGAGGCCCCGCTGCAAGGCTTCGGCGATGGCATCTCCGAGGTACTGCTCCGATTGGTAGAGGGAAGCGGTGTCGAAATGGCGATAGCCCAGCTCGATGGCCTGAAGGACGGCGGGCTTTATTTTCTCCGGCTCGACTGGGATGCTGGCGGTGCCCAACCCCACGAGGGGGATTGCCCGGGCGTCGTCGGAGCTCAGGGTTGCCTTTGGAATGCTCGCCATCTCTAACCTTAAACCTGTATTGACTACTACTTATAGTGGAATTTTATAAAATAAATAGGTTTTTCCAATCGATATCAATTTCGTAAAATAAAGCGATCGCGTCATAGGCGCTAGCGAATCAAAAAGGCTTTGAATTTTTAGTCACGGTACGCATCGGCTTGAAAGAGCCATTCAGTAGTACGTACTACGTAGTAGCGAGCTTTAACTGAAGCAAGTAAGAGAGGATAACGACCGTAGTCTACGTAGTAGTAGTAGTAGTCTTTTCCATTCGAGATTGGGTTGGCGTTCGGTGTATTAAAGTACAAAATCGAAAAGGATGCATTAAAGTGAGATGGCCAAGAAAAAATAAAAAATAAAAGGACCGAGGAAAGAATGGACGAGGAATCCATAACATAGAATCGTTAATGAAAAAAACATCCATTAAATGTTTAAAATAAATTATTTGACTCTGAAAATAAATAATTTTTTTATTCTTTATATGATATCAATGTTAAGTAAATTTAATTTTAGTGGGATATTGATTTCTTTAATAAAACAAAAGAGAGATTTAAAATAGATTCTTAACTTTAATGCAAATAGATTTTCTTCTCTTTATAAGATATCAATATTAAATAAATTTTTTAATTTTAATAAAATATTAATTACTTAGAAAAAAAAAAATATCTATCAAATATTTAAAATATTTTTTTAACTCATAATGCAAGTAGATTTACTGTTCTCTATAATAAAGTACCAATCTCAAATAAACTTTTCAATTTAGTAGGATATTGATTTCTTTTTAAAAAACCAAAGAGAAATATTCATTAAACATTTAAAATAGATTTTTGGCTCATCAAAGCAAGTAAATTTACTACTCTTTATAATAAGATGTCAATCTCAAATAAACTTTTCAGTTTTAGTAGGATATTATTTTTTTAAAAAAAATCTAAAGATATAGATATCCATTAAATGTTTAAAATAAATTTTTGACTCATAAAGCAAGTAGATTTACTACTCTTTATAATAAAATACTAATCTCAAATAAATTTTTAGTATTAATAGGATATTGATTTCTTTTAAAAAAAAAACCAAAGATAAAGAAATCCATTAAATGTTTAAAATAAATTCATGACTCATAAAGCGAGTAGATTTACTAATCTTTATAATAAGATACCAATCTCAAATAAACTTTTCAGTTTTAATAGGATATTGATTTCTTTTTAAAAAATCAAAGAGATAGATATTCATTAAATGTTTAAAATAAATTCATGACTTATAAAGTAAGTAAATTTACTATTCTTTATAATAAGATATCAATCTCAAATAAACTTTTCAGTTTTAGTAGGATATTGATTCTTGATGCGGGATAAGATCGTCACCGCATCGGTATTAGTGCACGTGACAAAAGAAAAGGGTCCTTTTCGACTTTGGGTCAATTAACAGTCATATCCAGAAAAAGACAAAATATAACCGACCTACTACGGTGCCTCGACGAAGCTGAGCTGTCTCTATACCTCAGTAGGACCAAGCTATCCTTATGCCTCGGCAGGACCAAGCTATCCTTATGCCTCGACAGGACCAAGCTACTTTCATGCCTTGACAGGATCGAGCTGCCTTCATCACTTTATGGAAGATGGGATGTCCAGCATTATCTTGAATGATCTTCAGAGTCCGATAAAGGGCCACTCTAAGCTCTTCCCGAAGATAAGATTGTGGCATATCCGAAACAATGAAAGCGTTATCGTCACTCCAACCAGGGCACACATGGAAATGAACCTAATAATGTGATGTCAGCTATTCGGAGCCACCATCGTCGAACAAATATCATAAAACCTCATTATCTCCTTCACCAATGGATGAAGAGGAAACCAAAGACCTGCTTGCAAACTTTCTTCATAGAAGAAGGCCCCGGACTCTAACTTATCCGTAACCCCCTATTTAGGCTTCGGCATCCGTAACCTAATGTTCTGGGGGATCCAATACCTCTTATGGATCTTCTCCAAATTCGTCAAGGTCATCGTGAAAGCAAAATCACCTGGGTGCTCCATGTCCCTGGAATAAGCAAAGAAACTCTCACAAGAAGTGTAAGGTTTCTGAGAGGAACTTTTGAAGGAAGGAACAAGAAGAAAGCGCAATAGGAAAAGCACCACTCGACTACTTTTAAACCGGCTCGATAGAAAGACGGGATATGGCCAGCGAGAATCCCCAGACATTCAGACTGTCAACCCATACACTGCAAACGCAAGAGCTTGCCACGTGCCATTCCACCAACCGTCATTCGCAGAGAACAAGGATTCTGCCTCGTCTATCTAAAAGAAATGATGGAACGACGATGTGACATTTATTAAGCCATCATAACGCACCTCTACACATTCAAATCCCTCCAACCAAATCAAGATGTCTCGAATTCTACTCCCTATGCCCTAACCTACGCTTTGAACTAGGAAGAGGGGGCATATGATGCGGGGTAAGATCGTTACGGCATCGATATTAGTGCACATGACAAAAGAGAAGGATCCTTTTCAACTTTTGGTCCGTTTCTAGAAAAAGACAAAATGTAACCGACCTACTATGATGCCTCAACGAAGTGGAGCTATCTCCATATCTTGGCAGAACCAAGCTATTCTCATGCCTCGACAAGATCGAGCTACTTTCATGCCTCGGCAGGACTGAGCTACCTTCATACCTCGGAAGAAATAAGCTATCTTCGTGCCTTGGCAGGATCGAGCTATCCATATACCTCGGTAAGATTGAGAAACCTTTCTTTTCAGCTCAGCTGCTCAAGCATTCTCATCACCTTGAGCTACACCAAGGATCACGAAAGGTAGACCACCCCAATCATACGAATCTCATAACAATCTTCCTAAAATGTAAACAAAGAGCCAAATATAACCCTTTGACCATGATCGACGAAATTTCAAATCTCTGAATAGCTAACGGGATTTCAATCACCCCGACTCCCAACACCCTCAAAAGGAAACAAAAGTTAAATATGGCTGAATGCCCATGAATGACTGAATCATGGAGCGTCAATCAGCCACCGATCCTCCTAACCGTAAGGATTTGAATCATAACAATACCATAACTAATTAGATTCGAATCATATTGGCTTTTGGGTTCCTAACATGTGCCTAAGAAATCAGATAACCATCCGCCGTCATTCTAGCGGTCTATAAATACCCTGTCCTAAGATCCTTTCAAGTATGCTCAACAGAGTTCATAGCTCTCAAGAGGCCATCCTTGAGAGACCCTTCTGCTGAAGCCCTCTTTTCTCATCTGTTTGCTAAGAATCTTCACTGACTTGGATGTAGAAGGGCCTTCTGCATGGATCACCCCCTGTGCTTCCAGAGCGAAAACTGTCTTGCAGATCCTATCGGATGAAAGATTGCCATCCAGATCCTAACATGCGCCATCCCTAAGCCAGAGAATGAAATTCCGCAACAATAATTCCTTTAAGAAAACCAAGAGTTAAATATCATAAATTTTAGGCTCTTAAAGAAAATAGATTTTCTATTATAAGCAAACAAACTTTTCAATTTTAATAAAATTCTGATTTCTTCAAAAAAAATAAAAAAATAAATATTTATTAAATATTTAAAAATATACTTTGACTCATAACTAATTTCTAACTTATTCAACATAATTGTAAAATATAAAATTTAGATAAAAACACTAAAAATCATCCTTATCTCAATCGATGATAATTTCGTAATTTTTTTGAAGTTTGCCAGCAATGATATATATTTATTAAATTACTTTTAACTTCCTCAATAAACCTCTTATTTGAGTGATACAAGTTGCGTTAGAAAGCTAACTCAATACTGAACATCATGTATATAAATTCAATCAAAAAATTTAATTATATTATTTTTAATAATTGTTTAACTTAATCTTGTTAAATTGCATCTTAACATTAGCCAAAAGGAATGGATCTCACATGAACCTATCGTAACATGTGTCGCACACATGAGAGATTACTTGATAACACTACCTCGATTATTTTTAACCAAGATATTATAATTTTCTTTAGCCTTACCCATCATCTCATCAATACCATTTTATTTAAAAAAAATAGGACACTAACTCTCTCCGTAGGTTTAGAAGGTGTAGGATCCCATTCTTTTAGTTAGCTCATTTTAGATTAAAATATAATTTAATTAAATTAAGTTAATAATGTAAAATTATATAATTAGATTTTTCAATTGAATTTATATTGATGATGTTCAATATTAAGTTAGCTTTCTAACTTATTTTGAATCACTCAAATCAAAATTAATTAAGGAAGTTAGAAGTAATTGTATGAACTTATATTATTATTGATGATAAATTACGAAAATGCAATTCATAGAGATAAAGAACAAATGGATATTTTTATCTAAATTTTTATTTTAAAAATTATGTTTGATAAGTTATAAGTTAGTTTTGATTCAAAATATATTCTTAATATTTAATAGATCTTTATTTCTTCAGTATTTTTTAAAAAAATTAGTATTCTGTGAAAAGTGAAAATCTCTTGTTTCTAGAAAATCTCTCCATAATTAGGGCCCAGTTGAGATTTTTTGATATCAAATTATAGTTCAATATGATAAATGAAACCTTTGAGCGTTTGAAATAGAGGATTAATGTTTAGTAATATTACATAAAGAGAAGTCGTGATTAGCCATCTCTAAATTTATTATATTTTAATATTTAAATATTTATAACTCTTATAATGCTTAGTTTATGAATATGCCTATCATGCATATTAACTATAATTACCACAATGTATACTATGATATTGATTATTTATTATTTATGATGAACTAATAAAAGATGCTAGATTGATAATTTAATGTGTATGATTGATAAAAGATGATGATACTAACTTAAACTTCTAACTATGCCAGATGACTTTGGATCCCTCTCAGTGCTATGAGAGATATGCATTGGTCATGATCTTACTAGTAGGGGTTTAACGCTTATAGTACTCATGCACCAAAGGAGGTTAAATGTTGGTAGTACCCATGACCTTAACCAAAGGAGGTTAAAACAAGAATTTTGGATGGCGACTAAATAGGCCTTTTTGAGTCTTTGACACGCTTCAAACTCCAAAATTAGTTCAAGCCTACTCCAAAATTTCGTTGGTCCACAGGTCATATTGGTTGACACACCTTCTCATAAAAAAAAAACATTTTTCTCTGGCTCCCCTTTCTATTTGGTTGAGGTTTTCAACCTGACCAATGGAAAGCCTCATTATCAAAAATACCCACTTTTCTTCAGGGGAGCTTGCTGTTGGGAGCGCGGAATACCTCAAGATCACGGCTATAGCGTATATGAGTAATGCAAATTTTTTTTTACCGTTCTAATCTATGAGTATAAGATTATACCTTCAGACTTGAACGCTGGAACACTTGATTTGATTGCTCGACCTCAACCTTTTGGCCTTCCGCCGTATTCCGAAATACCTGCTTCTCTCACAGATGGTGGGATCTCTCTCGGCCGACCTAGGGTTTCTTGCTTTTCTTTTTTCTTCTCAAAAGCGTTAACCCTAGCAACCAATTGAGAGGGTATTTATAGGACTACAACAGGGACCAAATAGGCAAATATGAAAAGGACTTCCCACGTAATTAAATCTCCTAATCCTATCCCGGGTTAGGATTTAATTACGTAAATTATAATTCATTCCACTAAAGAATTATAATTGTACTCCTAATCATATTCGAATTTATATTTTCGAGCCTTAATATTAAATACTTATTATCTCCCCACGTTAAGATTACAGATATCCACCAATTAAATTTAAATACTGACAATATAATTTAATTGGCTGTTATTATCCTTGAGACTTATCCACTTAACTTATTTGACGTATCGGATTCAAAATCCACTTGCAAGATTTGATACGATCAAAACTTATAAGCTTTCTCAAGGGGACATCATCAGTCCAAATTAATCGGACGTGGATTCCTTCAACTATTAATATTCACCATATACATAATGTTATTGCCCAACCCACTGAGTTTATTGACTCATATAGAATCTCACTTTATGTGTAATCAAAGCAATAAACACTACATACACGTGTCTAGAAATAGAATTCATATTAAGAGCATAAGTAATCATAATATCATGAGTTCTAAATTATTTTATAAAGTCAGTATAAAATAATCAACTCAACTGGGTCCTGTTCAATACACACAAAGTGTACTAGCACAAATAGTTAGAATAAACCATTCCCCGTAGTCAAGACAGACCTACTTAAATTTGTGCTACAGCTCTACTGATGGTGTGTCCAATTCCATCTAAAACTGTGAACAATAAACTTGTATTCCAAAAGAACCGATGATCTATTCTTCTGTGTGTAAGCCGTACTCTACACACTAGATCAAATACTCTTTGGAAATACTAGACACATGCACATATATGTAGTAAATGGCACACATTGCTCAAAATGAATTCTCATTAAAAATGTAAAGACATAAAGCATATCTTTTAGTCTATATCTCTATCACTTGCATCGCATGATATGGATGGAAAGTTCTTTCCAATGAGGAAGAGATTTCTAGAACCTATTTATCACTTACCAAATGAGGCCAAAAGGATTGTCTAGAGTGAAGACTCATTCAAATTCTCAAATAAATTGGTCAGAAACTAAATTCCAGCATTTAAAACACAATAAATGGTTTTGAAAATCTAATTGATCCTCAATTGTGAGAATAAAGGACTAACAGAAGTGTTAACCTTTGATTTCAGGATTAAAAAGAATCAATTTCCTTTCACTCCAAACAGCCCCAATGTGAAGCTAACGACGTGAACTGAGTTCTCACTATGGTCCAATGATGACCTGAAATGCCTTTAGCCCCCACTTAAAGATTGTTCAACGGCGTACAACGTCATTTAAAATGAAACATATATGAGAACATCATAATCAACTCAGATGCCATTTATCATGCCTGCCATGTGTTATTTGGCTTCTATAGTTTTGCAAGATGCTAATAGATAATGATGCATACAACCTGGGCAATGCCCAAACATCTGTGCTAAGATCAAAAGGTTTCAGAACTAGGTATAGTGCTATCAGACTGTTTCTACTTGTAGTAGTTTCTAAGGAGCTTTTCTCAGGCTCACGCCATGATCTGCATTATGTCAATCATCAGACAAACAGGAACTTAACACGATGAGAGAGCAAGTGCAAATTAACAAACCGAAATTAGGCAGAAATTTTCAAGCATCAGTACAACCTTAAACAATATATCAAGTGCAATTTTATAGGAAACTTTAGTCCGAATTTGATGGCCTAAAAGTAAAGTCCAAATTTTCAAGCATCAGTACAACCTGGAGGGCTGTGGACAATGGCTTTACATGGGTTTCTCCTTCCCCTTCAGCGGAAGTGGTGGTGAAGCTGAAGGATCGATTTTCCGAGATAGTCCAAGTCCTAGCAACGGCTTTGGAAGACGAAGTTGATTGTTGGGAGCAGAGGACCATTCTAGCCAGGACCTTCCACCGATGGGTTCCAGCTGAAGCAATCATCAAGGAATTCAGACGTGCAAGAGTCCTCGGTGATATTGTACCCTAAGTTTGGCTCACCGGTGTCACGTATTCCGATTTGCTGATTCTCAAGCAAGAGATATGGTGCTGGAAAGGTGGTGGGCGGCTAATGGCCAATCGATCGCCATTGAGGGTTGGATGCCGGAGTTCATTCCAGTGGCGGATTTCGTTGCTTCTGCCCTTCTCTGGGTGCGGCTGCCCAATCTGCCACTCGAATTTTGGAATGAAGATATCCTAAGAGCAATCCTATCACCTGCGTGTCAGTTTCTCTTCTCCAACTCTGCTACCCGGCGAAGAACAGGGGAGGTTTTGCTCGGGTGTGTGCCCGAATTGACCTGAGGAATCCTCTCCGATCGGGAACTCGAGTGCGAGGGAATCGATCTTCATTTTGGCAACAATTTGCATATGAACATATGGAGGGAATTTGTTTCGATTGTGGGTTGTTGCATCTCTCCGGTCCCTGCTCGCCATCACCCCTGCCCGATTCTGAGACATCAGTTCCTGGCTCCAACTTTGGCCCCTGGATGGCGGCTATTCGCCAGAGGAAGTCTTCCAGTGGCCATTTGTCGGATCTGAAGAGGAAGCCTCAAGCTGAATTAGTTCCTGCTGGCCATGGTTTGTGATCAGAATCAACAACATCTACCTCTGTTTCGCGTCCGGTTCCATCGGCTGAGGGATGGCAAGTTTTGGCGAAGTTGGCTTGCCGGCATCTTCACAACTCTTCTAAGGCTCCAGCTCTTGCTGCTATTGATTCGGGTCAGGTTGAGGGTGTATTGAAGAAGGGGATTCAGGGTTCTATTTCCGTGCCAGTGGATAGGCTGTGTGCCGGTTTGAGTGTTTCAGAGAGGGTCTCAGAGGGTTTGAGTGATTCAGATAGGATAGCTGGCCCTCTACTTAATCTGACCGAGTCTCTAAACACAGAGAACCCTTTCGCCACTCTTGGTTCGGACAATTAGGCTGGAAGGCCCACGGATTGTAGGTATGTCTTCCCGGATCCCTTAAAACGAGCCAAGCCTGCAGAGATCTAGACTCATCGAACTATATCCAAACCAGAAAAAGGAAAGGGAAAGCTATAGTTTCTAGTTCTAAAATTACAATGGATAAAAACTATTTTACAGTACCTCCAATCTCAGCTTGGGGTCCTGTTGTCCCGGTTGGCAGGAGTGGCTAACCTTCCTATAGCCAGGATGCAGGTCAAGTAGGGGATATGGTCCGGCCTACATTGATGTAGGGTCGTAGCCACAAGTTGATTATCTCTTGCCTAAAGGAGGCAATCCAAGGGCAGGGCAACATTACCCTATTCTCTGTTGTGTCCCCCCAGGCTGAAGAGACTGGAGATGAGTCTGAAGCTCAAATGGTTTGTTCTTCACATAACTCTAAGGGTGGCATTCGAACTAGTGGATGCCTTTCTGATAATGATATGGTGAAGGACCCGACTGGGTCCCAGCTTCCCCTAGCTAGTAAATGAAGATTTTAATCTGGAATGTTAGAGGAGCTCGAAAACCTTCGTTTCGATTCTCTTTTGGGAGATTGATACAGTTACACAGTTTTGACATTTGTGCTCTTTTGGAAACCGTTTATCGGAAGACAGTTTGGCCCAATTTAAGAGACAGATTGATAGATCTTAGTCTTCTTATGCTGTGGAGTCAGTGGGACTATCTGGAGGCATTTTGGCCATCTAGCGCAATGCCTCTATTAAGGTTGATGCTTTTCATCAGTGCAATCAGCAGATTGCCCTTGTCATCTCTGAGGGGTCTTCTGACGCCTGGCTTCTTTCGGGTGCTTATGCTAGCATTGAGTTCCAGAAGAGACGTGTCCTATGGACTGAGATACTCTCTCTCCTTGCCCAAGGTCTTCCATCCATCATTGCTGGTGACTTCAACTGTATCATTGAGACTAATGAAAAGAAAGGAAGCAGACGGGTTATTGACTCAGCGGACATTTCTGAGTTCATGACCTTCATCGATTCTGCTGGGTTGTTGGATTTGAGGTTTTTGGGTCCCCAATTTACTTGGTGTAACAACCGTCAAGGTTCTGCTCGTGTTTGGGAGAGATTAGACAAAGCCATGGCCATGGCACATTGGCTCTAAAAGTATCCTTCTGCTGTTGTTACTCACCTTTCTAGGATTGCCTCCGATCACTGTCTCATTCTGCTATCCATGGAGGTTCATTCTCATCAGTGAAGACAGTTTAGATTCGAGCAGTTTTGGACTTCCTATTTCTCAACTCAGTCCATCATCTCCCAGGTTTGGCATATACCCATGAGAGGTAATGCTATTTATCGATTATCTAGGCATCTTAAATTAGCAAGATGCAGGCTCTCCAGATGGAACAGATTGGAGGTTGAGCACCTGATTAGGAAAGTAAAGCAGGTCGAAGCTGATATTAGTACCCTTCAGACCAAGGAGGATCAGGAAGGCTGTCTCCCGGAGTCTGACCTTACTTCTCTTCGAATTAAGCTCGCTCTTCATCACTTCTTCTTCAGTAGCAGAAGACCTATTGGAGGCAGAGGTCGAGGATTCAGTAGATTCGAAACGGGGATCGCAACATCAGATTTTTTCATCATGCCATCCTGAAGCGTTATGCAGCCAACAGGATTTGATGGTTAGCTGATGAGGAGGGGCATTATCAGAAGGATATCCAAGTCATTCGGGACTGGTTATTTCACTTCTTTCAGTCCAGATGGACTGAGCTTACTGGCAATGGGGCTCCTGTTTTTCAGGTCCTAACATCCAGGAAGGTCTCTACATTTGAGAATGAATTTCTTATCAGGCCGATCATAGCGAAGAAGATACGCTTGGCTTTATGGGAACTCGAGCCTGACAAGGCCCCTAGGCCAGATGGGTTTTCGCCTTTCTTCTTCCACCACTATTGGAATATTGTTAGCCAGAGGTGGTCCAGGTTATTCATATTGCCTTCCAATCCAAATCCATTCCTATTGACTAAAATCGAACTCTCATTACTCTTGTGCCTAAGCGCACTGATGCTTCTATCCCCCAACATTATCGGCCCATCACTACTATGTATAAGGTTTGTGCGCATCTTTTAGCTGCCCGTCTTCGAGAGGTGATTCCTTGACTTATTTCTGCTGAATAGAAGGCCTTTATTAAAGGGCGAAGCATTTCGGATAACAACCTTATAGCCCAAAAATTTATGCATGATCTCTAGAGAGCCCCTGCTAGGCGATGTCTTATGGCTGTTAAGCTCGATATGAAAAGAGCTTATGACAGATTGAGCTAGGCCTTTCTACACCAAACTCTTCAGGAATTCAGTTTTGATGGCTTGTTTATTGATTGGATCATGGCATGCATTCAGAGGCCATCTTTCTCTTTGATCATTAACGATAGTCAGACTGATTTTTTCTACTCTACTGTGGGGCTGCGTCAGAGGTGCCCATTATTCCTTTTGTTGTTCATCCTGGTTGTTGGCCTAAATGACAACCCAAAAGGAGGGGATGAATTGGATTCTTAAAAAATTTGGCGCTTAAAAATAATTTCACAATTGATAGTGCACAAAGAGATATGCAATCAGTGTGGTGCTAAGAATGCAATGCAGAGTATAGAGATAAAGTAGAGAGAAAGAGACAAGCACAACAAACACCAAGATTTATAGTAGTTTGGTGTTAGCTACACCTACATCTACTCCCAAACAACTCTTGGGCCCACACTATAATCACCTTGATTATAGCCGAGTTATTTTACAAGTCTATAACTCAAACTTATTGTTTTACAACGGAATCACAATGAACCCAGACGATTTTTACAAGCTCACCAGCACAACCTATCACAAGCTAACCAAGCTTGCACAAGGCTAATTGCCTCCCCTGATTCAATCACCTGATTGAATCAATCAACAAGAGTAATCAGAGTAAAGGTTACAACATATTTAGCTCCTCAAATGAGCAAATAAAACAATATAAATGAGATAGAAATAGAAGAGCCTGATTTTTGAAGTTGGGCTTTTCTTCTTTTCTTCTTCTCTTGGATGATCTTCCTCAAGATAGGATTGAAGCTTTGGAAGATTCGTTGATGTAGAGGCTATTAAAGAACTAGGGCTCTTTTCTTCTCTTTTTGATTTGATGGAAATCCTTCAAAGTAGGCTTTTGAATGCTTTGGATTTCTCTAAACTTTTTTTTTGAACACTTGGGATTTCAAATCTGAATTCTATCTCTTTGATTTTTAATTCTTCCTCTCTTTTTTCTGCTTTCCGCTTCCTTTCAAACAGTCGAAAGCTTCCTTTTATAATTTCCTTTTAATCCTCATTTTGATGAAAACTAGCCGTTGATTGTCCTTGTGGATGAGTTTAACATGAAAGAGGAAAGAGCCGTTAAGGTTTATTTGGAAAAAGATATCCTCTAGAGTTGTTTTTGACACTTCTGAAAATTGCATCTAACATATTAGAGTCGGCTCTAATCTAGTCTGGGGTCGACTCTAAGTCGGGATGCTCAAAATAGTAAGGATCTTTCATCACGGAGTCGGCTCTAACTTTCCGTGGGGTCAACACATCGCGTGCTGAAGTCGACTCTAACTTTTCATAGGATTGACTCTAACTATGCCCCAAAAAACATAGTCTCTATTCTTAAATTAGAATTAGCTCTAGTCTCTGTAGGAGTCGGCTCTAATTTGACGTAGAAAAGAGGTTCTTTGTTCTCATATTAGAGTTGGCTCTAATTCTGTAGGAGTCAGCTCTAAACTGTGCCGAAAGTGCTAAACTGTTCCAATACGCTCCGAATCGGCTCTAATCCTTCTAGAGTCGGCTCTAATCCTTCTAGAGTCGGCTCTAATGTCCAAAATTTGACACTTGACACTAGAATTTGATTCAAACTCAATTTTCCTTGGATTTTGATTAATTAAACACTTTAAATTTCTGAAACACTTAATCAAAATCATTAGTAACATAAGAGATATACTCATATGGTTTTTGTTATTCATCAAAATCAATAATTGAGTCAACACTGGCTATGGACGATCAATCTCGAGAATTCTATCAGGCTCAGCAGGATCAACGCATCGCCTCCTTCATGGCTGGCCCCCTGGGCCCTTTAGTCTCTCATCTTCTGTTTGCTGATGACTGCATTCTTCTGGGTTAGGCTTCTATTTGCAATGCAACTACTTTTGCATTTATTATTCAGTGCTATTGTCAGGCTTCGGGTCAGAAGGTCAATTTACTTAAGTCTACTATCTGTTTTAGTCCAAAGACCACCAAAATTACCAAGGAAGCCATACTCCAATCGTTGGGCATCTCTAGTCACGCCGATCGGTTATCGTATCTGGGGATCCCTATTACGGAAAGACGACCTCGCCGTACTGACTTTACTGATATCGAGCAATGGGTCCGTGATAGCATTGACAGCTGGCAGATCACTGGATTATCTATGATGGCAAGGATCACTCTTATTCGCTCGGTTCTTACTTCCCTTCCTCTGCATCTTCTATCTAATGCTGCCATCCCGATTACTTATCTAAGAAGGATAGAGAGATGCTTCAGGAACTTTCTCTGGGCCTCTATACAGGATGGCTACGGTATTCATCTTCTGGCATGGGACATGGTCTATATGCCAACCCATGAAGATGGTCTTGGAATACAGTCTCTGATAGTTAGGAGAGAGGCTCTAATTGCTAGGCACGCTTCGCTGTTTCTTCTTGATCCGCATTGCCTATGGAGCTCTTTTATGCGGGCGAGATATGGTGATTGAACCCTCTATGGACTTTCAGCCTTCCCACAGGTATTCCTTCTTTTGGAAGGAGGCTTATCGGTATGCCCCGACTATTCTGAATAACATTTCGTGGATGATTGAAGATGACTCTTCGATTGATGTTATTCATACTTGGATTTATGATCTTCCCCTTTCACGGTGGCCTACTTTTATTAGTATTGATGCTCCTACCAGCATGAGGGTTAATGATTTGATCTCTCAGGATCCCTCCTCCTGGCATACCCCCACGATGGCCCTTTTTTTTTAAGAGGAGCTATCTCGCCGAATTTTTTCTATTTTGCTTACCCTGGGCCACTCAGCCGACTCCAGGTTATGATGAAGATCATGTCTTTCTAGAGCCCCCAACAGGGACCTTATGAAGTTTTACAGGCCTCAGTCTTAGTGCATGATGGATGCTGCATGGATTTGGAAGCTCCCCATCCATTCCAGAATTTAGCTCTTTAGGATGTGTGCCTTATCCATTATAAGCTATACTTATTCACAAAGTCTACACTTAACATAAGTTCATACTACTTTAAGATGCATTAAATAGTATAATAACACAAATAATGATCACAACCATAATGGGTTAACAAAATACTCTATTAATTTGATATTTGATAAATTTGGATAATGACTATGCTAGTCCACTTAAGGTCCTTGTGTTCGTAAAAGCTTTTGAAGTGTTTCATTTACATAGAAGTTTAAAACTATCGTCTATGTGATGTTGGTTGACTTGGTTTTTGTACATTGTGTGATGATAGTAAAACTTGTATTTTTTTTTAATGTCTTTAGTGATAGAAAATCTTATATTCCTACTCTAAATTATAGATAAGTTTGTATAAAGAGTAAGGAAAAAGATGATTTGAGTTATATAATTTGTGTTTGATTTGAATTTGAGATGTTTTTGAAACAATTTTTAGTGTAC
This sequence comes from Calamus simplicifolius, assembly GCA_900491605.1. NCBI lineage: Eukaryota > Viridiplantae > Streptophyta > Magnoliopsida > Arecales > Arecaceae > Calamus > Calamus simplicifolius. Next base: position 76,588 of record UESW01002406.1, read on the forward strand.
CTTTGCATGCATTAATTATAATTAGATATAATGACTGCTCAGAAAACATGTTTAAAGGTATAAATCAGATCAAGTCACTATGCAATCATGAGATCGTATCACCTGGCACACAATTAGTAGAAGAGAGTGCAAAACTTGATTTAAAAATGTGAATTAGTGACAACCTGCAAGAGAAATTAATATTCCAAATTATGGCCTAAATTAATATATAACAGAAACCTAAAATTTCATGTTCCTTCTTGGTTTCGGTCAATTAGAGCTGCAGCCTGTCATGCTCTTGGATTATGATGAGTCAAGCAAGTTCTCTGATGCTTAAATTTTAAGTTTGTACATGCAAGTAGAGATTATAATGTAACTAGCAAAACCCAAATGTTACAAAGAGATAAGTAAAAACTTACACAGCATCTTTGCACAGCAGGATGACACCATAAGGGAATAATATTTCATGCTATCAAGCATGCTGCTCATGTTGAAACTCTAACATGCTGCTTGTTTGGTTCCCATTAGGTATCAATACTTTCTGGAATAGACACTGAAAAAGAAAAACCTGTACTAGCTCACCATATATAAATGGCATATGTCATATGAGCCATCAAACAAGCAGAGGAAATATGGATGCCATGATTTGGACATACAAAATCGAGAATTGGATCCACATTGTCCTTTGGGTCAACACTAACGTTATATACTATCAACATTGTCCTGATTTACGGCAGAGAAAATATGAACTACTTATGGCAACCTATCAAGCAATTCTGCTCTTTTTGAGACCTTTATGAAAACATCTTCCATGGTTGTATCAGCTAAACCCCATGCCTGTACAGTGACTTTGCTCTTGAAGTTCCCAACAGCTAAGAAGATGTCAGCAATTCTGGCTTCTTGCTTTGGCAATTCGAATTTCTGCATCCCTGACCTCTGATAAACCTTCTTTGCATTAGGAGACAGACTGCGTACTAAATTCTCCACTTCTTGTTCGTTGTCTGGAGGTGTTGTCACTGTAAAGACATAACACTCTCCATATCTAGCCTTCAGCTGTCACAAAAACACATTTTTTAAAAAAAAATTATTGTATATGTTGCTTTGTTGATGCTCTGTTTAACTATTCATTGTCAATTAGAGCAAAAAAGTTTTTAGACAATTTTCTTGGCTCTTGGCATTATCTTACCAGTCATTATATATATATGCCTAATATCATTTAAGGCTAATACTAACTCCCAGAGCTCCTTTAGGATTGCATGGACTATGTCTTATATCATTGATAGCACTTCATTTCAATTTATGGCTAGCCTTTCTGAGATGAAGGTTCAAATTATTCATGTTAGAGTGGGCTACTAATGAATATATGAAAGGCTAGCCAAGAGTGGCCAATGCATTTAAAGCTTTTTAATAAAAGTAAATTTCTCAATTGACTGGTTTAAATATCGTTGGTGGTGTGCAATATTATCATGATTTCATGAGGGAACAAATGTGGAGGCCATTGTTTACAACTAATGAACTGGTAAGTCATTTGAGAGAATAACGGTACTTCAATGAAAGATGTTGAATTACCTCTCTCGGGCTTCCTATGCACCGAAGACTGCCATCTACAAAGATTCCCAATCGATCACAAAGAAACTCAGCCTCTTCCATTGAATGTGCTAAAAAAAAGTAAAAAGAGGCAACTTAGAAAAGATATGTTCAAAAACAACAACTAAAGCTGATCTAATAATGACACCAGTCACTACAATCACAATTGTAGTAGAACTAGGTACCATTCTTGATAAAAAGACAGATAAACTAACAGAAGATAACAAATAGAGTGTTCAAATTAGCAGACACAATGGCAATACAGGTTAAGCAGTGATCATTACTTGTAAGAAAACTGGTTAAGCAGTGATTATTACTAGTAAGAATAGTTGCTCTGTTCTGCTTTGCATGCTTCAAAACATTCCACAACTTTTTTCTTGAAGCAGGATCTAAGCCAGTACTGGGCTCATCCATGTAGACAACCTAGCATCTTCGCCACATATACACCATTAAACATGAAGCAGAATATGGATTAACAAGGAAACATAGTTTAGCTCATGAACATACTTTAGGATCCCCCATCAATGAGATGGCAACACTGAGCCTCCTTTTCATACCACAGCTGTATTTCTTGACTTATTTATCCGCAACACCACCATGAAACAGATTTACACTTTGTAAAGATTCTTCGACAGTCTACAATATCATAGAAAATGAATGCACACGATCATTTCAGAAGTAACTGATTTATTTATGCATGCCAAGTTTTATTTCATTCTTTTCATTTTGTAAAATGCAATACTTCATGATGGACATGAGCTGGGTGCTCCTTACACCTTGCTGTAATATAAAACATACTCTTCATGTTGCATAGAAGCAAAATGGAAAGGTTTGAGAACCAATTGTAGTGAGATCAGCCAATCTCTACCTTGCAACCTTATGAAGCTTGCTGTAGATAAATATGATAATGCTGACATTCAATAAGATGCCATTTGGCATGTAATAAATTGATGGTCAGTAGCAGGAACTTAACAAAGAAACATTAAATCACTAAACTGGAGCTATGGAGAACATCATAGAGCATATGGTCTTGGAGGATAATCAATCCTTAAAAAAGTGCAACACAGCTTTAGAGGTACCATTTGTTAGAACTTGATGATCAAAAATAAGACTTTGTCGATCATTCTTATTATCTACATTGTGATTTACAAAATAATGGTTTGTAGGGTGAGAAAAACTCTGGATAGGATGACAACAAGGTGGATGTGTTGTTATTACCACATTCTGGTAGGATCAAGGGGAATGTTTATCTATTAGGAATAAGAGAAACCTGGAGAAAAGACAATTTAAATGGAAATAGCAAGCAGAGAAGTAATCAAGTGAGAACAAAACCCCATATATGTGCTTCACAATGTGCTAATCCTCTGATGGATAGCATATGAAAGCAAAACTAATCAAAGAATATGATGGTGTCACAAAAACTCACGAGCATTAAAGCAGAACCTTTAAGGTTCTTCAATCGACCATAGAACAATAGATGCTCTCTACCTGTCAGCATTTCCCAGAGCATGCTGCAATAATTAGAAAAAGAGGAAAAAAAGAATCAGAATGCATCTATCATCAGTTGTATCATGGTAAATCATATGACACTTTCATTTCATCAGTATAATTCTAATCGTATGGAACTAGAATATTTCTTACTCATTCTGTGGGGGCACTCATGCTGCTGTATATTTTATCCATATCATTCTGAATGCTGAACCCCTGGACAAATGCATTTCCAGAGGTAGGTGCTGGAAGACCAATCATCTGCAATTTGCACTTAATTAATACAGACTGCACAGAGCTACATTATTACGATACTCTTAAGGAACACATAACAGTAAATATCTATGTTGAAAAGCAATTCCATCTCATTAAAAATAGCTAAGCATTATATTGATGCATTTGTTTGTGGTTGGAGTATGCATTAATAGCCAAGCAGGTCCAAAATTACTAGTCACTTTTCTTTTTAAAAAGAAAAACATCCTCTGGGTCAATTGAAAAGTCTGTGAATATTAGTGTGGTGAGGATAAGAAAAGGAATACCAGTGTCTACACACACACACACACACACACACACAGAGAGAGGGAGGGAGGGAGGAGTCACTGTATATTTAACATTTATTTGGAATCATCAAAGTTTTATAAGTGGGGGGAAGAAGAGAAAATCAGAACTAATCTTTTGATTCCCTTGTGTATACTGGTGAAAACAGATGTTTAAAAATCTGACTGCCAAACTGGAAAGTTGGAGTTCTTGCTACAAACCATATTGATGAAGGTGGTCTTTCCAGCACCATTAGGGCCAAGCAGACCAAAGCATTCTCCATGTCGCAAGGCAAGAGATAAACCTTGAACTGCAAATTTATCCTGGTTTCCATCCCTTCCAGGATAAACCTTCTTTATGTTATCACAGACTATGGCATAACTTGCATCAGGTTCAAGTAGCAGTGGTTCAACCATTTCCCTCTGACATAAAATCAATTTTGCAAAAAAAAAAAAAAAAAATTCTTTGGGAGAAGAGATTACATGACCACATTACACGTTAAAAACAGAAACAACCTCAAAATTCATGATAAAAACAAGGGTATGTCACCATATAACCACATTGGCATCATATTTTAAGTGTTGAACATATACTGCCAGTAGTATGGGAAGCTTTTGTGTTGGTGATATTTTTAGAAGCTTATACATTATGGGTTACCTTAAATACTGACCATTGTTCTAATGTAATATGACAATTTTTATAATGACCACATCCAGAATCTGTAAATCAGGCTATCAGTTTTTCATGAAGAAATGGAAAGAAAATTCTGTGGAGAAGAGTTTCAGTGCAACTAGAGTAGACACAAAGACCATTCAGGAAGAGTAGACATAATTTTAAATTGGGAATGTAGGTACTTCCTATAGCACTATGTGTTTGTATCACAAAACTTAGTGTTTGTATCACAAACCTTAGTTTGTATCACAAACAACATTGGAAAATCCAAGGTTCAGAGATACACATCTTGTACCATGCAAAGAGCTTGCCACCTTGTTTAAGATAGATTAAGGAGCAGATGAACAATGAATATTTTAGTCCTTCGAGGCACCCTGGAGAACATCTCCATATATACTGAGTATAGCGGCAATGACCTCGGAGCAACTGCAACTCTGAGTATATCTGCACCTTGACTCCAAATGGGCCTCACTTTTCTCTTGGAGTCTCCACTCCTGCATGCCTACATGGATTGCATGTGCAGGATGCAATATTTTTCTTTTTTTTTTTCAGTAGAAAAATGCTATTGTCTGCTATATACAATGGAAATACTCGGGTGTCTCCAAACCCCCCTAGTGACTCAATGATTCCCATTTTGACTTTAAAAAAATGAGGCAATTTGTTCTGCATGGGACCTCTTTACTTTAAACTGGGCATTCTTTTACGCTGGTGCCCCCCAGCATGACTCCACGGTCCACATCCTGCTTCATGTGCATTGCATTACAAACTCTAGTCAATTCTAAACCAACTATTTGGGGTTGTTTCTAGATGCATGAATGCCAAAAATGATTTTCATGTTTGACCAGGAAAGAAAACTATCTCTAAGCTAGTGTAAAAACCATCAACCGATGACATGGGCTGCCTGTAGATTGTAGTGATTTTATGGATTTTCCAAAGTCAGGTTAGGGAGATGACAGAAAAATATCTCTGCAAACCAATTTGGATTAAGCATTTAATTTCAACTTTAACATATTTTCAGACAATATATTGGGAGTAATCTAGTGGCATTCTATTGCTAGTCCTTGCACCATTTATTAATGCTGCAGCATGATAACAATAGTCTTTTGTATGTCATTCTGTAATTCTTAGCATGAATCCTGCTTCAAGTAATGCTAGACTGGATAAACCCTGGCAGAAATCCACAAACAATTTCAAGAATTTAAATAATGCAATGTGCAAACCAGAAACAAATGAACTATGCAAAGCTCCATTGGAAATATCACCATTACTGTACATTCTTGGCTTACTTCTTTGATAATGTCAGGCTTTTCCATCTCCACAGAAACTTCTTTCGAACTGTGTCTTTGAATATTAAGCCTTTGATTAGATGGAGTCTTCTTCAGAAAGCATTGTAGGGAAAATAGATGGTCATTTTTGACTCTCCTGCCCAGTGTGTTAGCCTGATTTGAATAATATGTGACAGGAAGCAGCACTAACCATTCTATGACAATGATGGTTAAGACATCTCTCATTCCATTCAGACTATCATTTAAATTTTCCCGGTGCATACCAGAACTTCCCATTTGATCTCCATTAAAAGAATACTGGCTAAACTCATAAAGCCCTCGATATAAGGAAAATGCAGGTATGATCTCCATAGCCAAAAGCCATTTTCCTGAAATAGCAAAAGTAGAGATGCAAGAAAATGTTCATCAGATGGCATAAGGGAAAGGTAAAGAACAAGACAACAAAGAATGGGACTATGGGACTGCACAACTGAGACAATCAAGTAAAAAGGAATTGTTTTCACTTTACTTGGAAAGGATGTATCTTCAACTAAGACATGGAGAAGATTTCCTGCCACGATTCCAGATCCAAATATATATAGGTAACCAATTGCTATCATCAAGAAGGTACACCAAAGAAAAAAAAATCACAGGTCTTTACTCAGGTAGGAATAAATTATTTATGATAGATGAAATTATTAAGGTTTTTCAAACCTGCAGCAGTCTGGACATCTGAAAAGAATGCTGCTGTTAGAAAAGCGAGCACAATCTGCAAGTTTATAGAGGTAAAATAGAATACAAACTGCATACTGTAGTCATTCAGTTTAAAGAATTTTAAGCTTGCGTAGAGTGAAACTTCTAAATTAATTACTTGGTTTAAAATGGCCTTCACTCCATGAATTCACTAAATATCATCTTACCTATTACTGAGCCAAATATCACAAAGAATAACACATAAGTTGTGGATAGGAAAAGGAAGTAAACATAAGAAATGATCCAATAAGGACGATCTTGAAGCCCATGCATTTTCATCATGACTCTTAATTTATGTTGCTTCTCATAAACCAGATGCATCAACATGACCTGTATCAGTAGGCAAAATTTAGTTATGCAAGAGCTATTAAACAGAACAAGTGAAACGTGGAAAGAATTGGTAATAATTAAGACAAATGTTTGATCTCAACCATCATAAAGAAGCTGATATTTACACTTAGGCGAAGAAAAATATCCATGCATCTACCATATATAAAGAGAACTCTGGGAGCTGTGCACAACACGTGCTAAATACTGGTTATGATAAATGAAACAATGTCAAATATACTACTAAAAGATTTTTTTTAGGCCTACTAATTTAAGTCGAACTCGTATACAATAAACTTAGCTAAAGTTGATAGTTCCAACATGATGTCAATCTGAAACAATGTCAAATATACTACTAAAAGATTTTTTTTGAGGCCTACTAATTTAACTCAAACTTCTATACAATAAGCTTAGCTAAAGTTGGTAGTTCCAACATGATGTCAATCTACAAAAGGCATCATGAAACTTTGTGCTTCATAGTGATAATAAAGTAGTTTAGCTTTAAAAGTTACTTCCCAAATTTTAAATCTATAGCTTTTTGAAGAAGCAATATCTTTGTGTGGTCTGTCTCAAATTCATGTCCAAGTCAGATGTTTTAAGTGGAAATTATTTGCTTGCCTTCTGACTGTGTACTACGTTCTGAGAAATCTAATTCATACAACCTAAATTTTTATGGGTTGTAGTAAATTTCCACTCAGATCTTAATAACTTCAGTCAACTAAAATAACCCTACCCATGTCAACTTTGATCAAAAAACCTAAAAGCCAGCAAAATTACCCAGAATAATATCAGCCACTTGAAAACAGCAGGTGCCCTGTGAACTTGATATATCCAGCAGTAAAACCGTTTATGAGTCAGAATATGTACTACATGCATAATTTTCACAATCTATGGCAACAACTACTTCAGCATCACTAGCAATACTATTTACCTGTAGCTTTCATGCTTAGTGTTGAGATATCAACTTAATTCACTCCTTGATTTTATGCTGATATGTTAAAATATCAACTTAATTCACTTCCTGATTTTGTGCTGATTTCAATCTTGATTTTAGGCTAAAATCTGTAAATAGATTGTTTCCTTTCTGTAAATATTTACTTCCTATTTTGTAACAAACATTCAGTATATATGCCCATTAAGCTTGAGGGAATAATCAAGCTGATTGATTTTCAGTCTTCATCTCCTTTTTCTCTCCCTCTTTCTTCTCATGGTATCAAAGCCCTAAGTGGTTCTCTGTTTCTCTCTCTCTCTTTTTTCTCTTCTGTTCCTATTTGTTCACTAAGCCCGACTCTATCTGTGCATCTTTTCTTCTCACCACCATTGCTGTTAGGAGCGTCGGATGCCGATCAGCATTCTGGTGGAATCTCATCGCCGAAAACCCACGCGTGTGAGTACACGTGCCACCATAAGTTTTCGCCGATCCACCATGCGTCAGCACATGCACCCTTCTCCGGCCATCATTTTTGATGTACTTTCAGCAGCAATGTGGCCTTGTCATTCTGCTTCCGTTGGTGACGTCGTTTTTCTATTCCAGCTTCATCTGATTTCTGATCTTCAAAGTAGCCTCTATTTTCTGGTATTTCAGCCACCCTTAACAATGGCCAACATTTCAGGTGCCCTAAAACTTTTTATCTCATCTATTTCTAGCTCTCCAGCCATCACTACCGTTAAATTACAAGGTAGTGATAATTATGTTTCATAGGTAGCATATGTTGAATTATGGTTTATGGGACAAGGATATAGTGATCACTTAGAAAAAAGTGCCTATGATATTGAAGAAAAGATAGGGCTACATGGATTAAGATTGATGCACAATTATGTAGTATGTTGTGGCATTCTTTGGAGCCAAAATTATTGATCCTTTTTCAGTCTTGTAAAAATGTTACAAAGTTTGGACTAAGGCTAAGACACTATATACTAATATTATTCAACGTATTTATAAAGTTGTATCTGATCTTATCTATTTGCAGCAAAGCTTTCAAGATATGGCTAGTTATCTAGACCAAGTTGAAACACTGAAAGATGAATTTAATTCTTTCAAGCCTTTCTCTGAAAGCATTACTGAGTAGGAGAACTAGAGAGACAAATTCTCTATGGTGTTAGCCTTAAAAGGGCTGCGGACAGATTTGGCTTCAATACGATATCAAATTCTTGCCAGTCCAGTCATTCCTACTCTTGAAGAAGTGTTTGCTCGATTACTTCAAATCTCCTCGATTAAAACTAAAATTGAATCATCTGTGCTAGCCATATAGAAAAATAGCCAGCAAAGAAAATGGAAAGGGAAGGGATCCAAGTGTCACTATACTTATTGTGATAAGGGAGGCCACACACATGAACTTGTTGGGCCCTTCATGGAAAACCTCCAAGGAATATCTAGAATGATCGATATGTTGCTCATATGGCTCAATCTCAAGGAGATGGGATTTTTTCTTTGCCAACTTCCCAAGCTCAGGGGTCGAATTCAGTTACATTAACTAGTGCTGATTATGATGAATATTTAAAGTGTCAAGCATTGAAACAATAGTCATCTTCTTCTATGGTTTATGTTACTCAACTGGGTAATTCTTATGCTTGCCTAACACAATCTTCATCTAGTGGATCTTGAATCTTTGATTCTGGTGCTTTTGATCATATCTCTGGTAATAGAAATATTTTCTCTACTCTTCACTCTCCACCCATGTCCTCTACAGTCACCTTGGCTAATGATTCTCAAACAGTGATTAAAGGAGTAAGAGAAGTAAACCTCTGTCTTCTATTCCTTTAGTTTCTGTCTTATATGCTCCAGACTATCCATACAATTTAATTTTCATTAGTAAACTTTCCAAACAACTTAACTATAGAGTTATCTTTGACTCTCATTATGTTTCTATGCAGGACCGGAGTACAGAAAAGATGATTGGCGAAGGTCATGAGTCAAATGGATTATATTATCTCACTTGTCCTGTTAGCCTTACCGCCTTTGCTTCTGCTCCCTCAATTGATCTTTGATAAGTATAAATTATGCATATAATTTATACTTTATTTCATTATTTTTATTTTGATAATTTGAGGACTTGGTATTGATTTTTGTACTATTTCAGGAAAGAATTAAAGATTCTGCAATTTGGAGGATCAAAGTGCAAATTGGAGAAAAAGAGCAAATATCACCACCAGATTTCACTGCCATGATAATTGGTGGTGAAATTCTCAACAATTATCCTACGTAGAAATTTTCACCATTTAAATATCACCACTTGATTTCACAGCTGTGAAATCTGGTGGTGAAATTCCCAGCAGATATCACCACCAGATTTCACAGCCATGATATTTGGTGGTGAAATTGAAATAACTTCCAATAACCAACCATTTCGGGGAAGTTATTGGAGATGAATTGACACATGAAGAGGGGATATAAAAGGGTCTTTGGAGAGAAGAATTGCAGAGATTTTCTGGAGGAGAAAAAGTGACAAGAAACAAGCACAAACAAAGGATCAAGGAATCAAGAAGTAGGATTGAAGATCAAAGTTCATCTTGGTTGTAATTTCCTTCCTTCTTTGAAAACAATGTTTCATACTTCCATCTATGTAATCAGTTTCTTTGTTTTCATGGGGAACTAAACATTCTCCACTAGAATATGTATGGATTCTAGTATGTTGACGTATATATGATGTGTTTCCATTTCAATTAAGTCTTATGTTCATGTATGTCTTAATTGTGTTCTTAATGCTTAGGGAGATTGATCAACTCCTTATTGATTTTAATTCATGTATGTAACTTGAGAAAGAGCTATATGAATGGATAAACAATTAAGACAATGGATTGTAAGGCATAGAGATATGACCTTATAATTTATTTGGTAATGAGATTTTAGAGGATAAAGTTTCATTAGGGAATTCCATTGAACTTAAAGCATAATTAAGTGATTAATTAGTATAGAGATATATTAATTAATTATTTAATTATAGTTGAGTGATAACTCGAGAGAGCCCATTCATCGCAATAGGGAATTACGCCGGTGCATGATATGAGATCTTTTAATTGAAATGAAGCATGTTATAATACATTAAATATGCTAGAAGAAGTGCATATTCTAGTGCTTTTGTTACTTGCATTTTTAATCCTTATTTCAATTGGTAACTTTAGTTAATTTTAGGATTTAATTTAATTCTTATAATTCCATTGTTTTGATTGATTAGATAATGGAACTTAGTATAATACTAGTAGTCATTAATTAGTCTTCGTGGGACGATACTCTATTCATCATTATATTACTTGAGCGACTAGTGCACTTGCTAGTGATTTAGTAGCAACAAGTTTTTGGCGCCGTTGCCGGGGAACTAATTTAGTGATATTAGGAAAAAAAAAAGTTTTGTTAATTTAATCGTTATTTACTTTTCCATTGTTTTAGTTTACTTTTCCATTGTTTTGCAATTTTCATTTCAGGTTTCGAGTTGTCTATGACCCCAACTCGGGGGCTTAAAGAAGACTTATTCGAATTTGATTCGGAGATTGAAAGAACTTTCCATTTTAGGAATAAAGCACCAAAGGAAGCAAAGAAACTTGTGAAGCTAATCATGGCGGAAGAGCAGGGTCCTCAACAAAGGACTATGATGGATTATGCTAGGCCACATATGGAGGAGTTGACTTCAAGCATTTCTAGACCTCCTATTCAAGCCAACAACTTTGAGATCAAGCCTGCAATAATCACAATGATTCAGACTTCAGTCCAATTTGGAGGTTTGCCTAGTGAGGATCCACATGCTCATTTGACAAATTTTTTGCAAATTTGTGATACTTTCAAGCACAATGGAGTGACGGAGGATGCAATCAGACTTCGCCTTTTTCCATTTTCGTTGAGGGATCGAGCAAAGGCTTGGTTGAATTCATTGCTTCCAGGTTCAATCACTACTTGGACAATGATGGTTGAAAAGTTTCTCATCAAGTACTTTCCACCTTCCAAAACAGCGAAGTTGAGGAATGACATCACCACATTTATTCAAATGGATCAAGAGTCACTTAATGAAGCTTGGGAAAGATATAGGGATCTTTTGAGAAAGGTTCCTCATCATGGTTTGCCAGTTTGGATGCAAGTGTTCACATTCTATAATGGGTTGACAAATGCTATTAAAGCCATTTTGGATGCCGCAGCGGGAGGTAGCATATGTAACAAGAGGCCAACTGATGCTTTCAACTTGATTGATGAAATGGCAACTAATAGCTACCAATGGCAATCAGAGAGGTCTAATAGGAGAGCTTCAGGGGTGAACAATGTGGATGTGATAGCATCTCTAACAACCCAAATGGAATTGCTGAATAAGAAGATTGACCATATGGGCACTAGCACAAGTAATGTGATTTGTGATTTTTGTGGTGGTGATCATAGGAATATTGATTGTGAAACCGGAAATCCATTTCAACCAGAACATGTGGATTATGTTGGAAACTTTCAAAGGCCTCAAAGGAATCACAATCCATATTCCAACACTTTCAACCCTGGATGGAGGAATCATCCCAATTTCAATTGGAGTGCGCCAAATGCTCCAAAACCACCTCCACCTGGATTTGAGCAAAGTGAGAAGAAGCCAACTACGGAAGATATTTTGGCTAAATTCATGTTAGCCACGAATCAAAGAATGCACAACCAAGAGGCTTCATTGAAGAATTTGGAGAATCAGATTGGGCAATTGGCAAAAATGATGACCGAAAGGCAAAAGGGCACTTTTCCTAGCAACACAGAAACTAATCCAAAAGAGCAAGTCAAAGCTGTCACTTTAAGGAGTGGAAAAGAACTTGAGGAAGTGGGTCAAAAAGGAATTAAGACTGGAGTTCAACAAAAGGAAGATGATGTGCAAGAAGAAAAGAAAGAAGAGATTCAAGAGAAGGACAAAGAGGAAGAAGCTGAAAAAGTTCAACCTTACAAGCCAAAAGTTCCTTATCCAGATAGGCTCAAGCATCACAAGCTTGATAAACAATTTGGTAAATTTCTTGAACTTTTCAAGCAATTGCATATCAATATTCCATTTATAGATGCATTACAACAAATGCCTTCATATGCAAAGTTTTTGAAAGACATTCTTTCAAACAAAAGGAAAATTGAGGATGTGTCTACTGTTTGTTTAAATGAGGAATGTTCAGCCATTTTGCAAAACAAACTTCCTCAAAAATTGAAAGATCCTGGTAGTTTTACCATTCCATACACAATAGGAAAACTTCCTATCAGTAAAGCCTTGTGTGACTTGGGTGCAAGTATAAACTTAATGCCATATTCAGTTTATGCTAAACTTGGATTAGGTGAGCCAAAACCTACTAGAGTGTCTTTGTTATTGGCTGATAGGTCCATTAAATATCCAAGGGGAATCATTGAAGATGTTTTAGTGAAAGTGGATAAGTTTATTTTTCCAGTTGATTTTGTAGTGCTTGACATGGAAGAAGATTTTGAAGTTCCCATCATATTAGGTAGACCTTTCTTGGCTACAGGTGGAGCCATGATAGATGTTCAACAAGGGAAATTGATTTTAAAAGCTGGGGATGAAAAAGTTGTTTTTAATATGTCAAATGCACTAAATCATGCATCACAACATGATGATTCTTGTTTCATGATTGATACACTTGATCGGGTTGTGGAAGATGCTTTTCAGGAAAATGCTCAAGGAGATCCATTAGAGAGAAGCATCATTCAAGGAGAAGAAATTTATGAAAGTGATGAAGATGCAATAGAGATGGCAGCGTTGTTGGAAGGGAGACCATTTGTTTCAAATGAACAAGCATGTAGATTTGAAGTTATTGAAAAATCGGAAGTGAAAAAGTCCAAACCATCTATTGAGGAAGCACCAACTCTGGAATTAAAGCCTCTTCCTTCACATTTGAAGTATATATTTTTGGAGGATGATTCTAAGTTACCGGTGATAATCTCAGCTTTGTTGACTGATTTGCAAGAAAAAAGTTGATTAGAGTGCTGAGAAGAAGGAAAAGGGCTATAGCTTGGAAGATTGCTGATATTAAGGGTATCAATCCCTCTTTTTGTACTCATAAAATTCTTATGGAGGAGCTTCACAAATCAGTAATTCAACCTCAAAGGAGACTCAATCCTAATATGAAGGAGGTAGTGAAGAAGGAGGTTATCAAATTGTTGGATGCTGGAATTATATACCCAATTTCAGATAGCCCTTGGGTGAGTCCAGTTCAAGTGGTGCCAAAGAAGGGTGGTATGACTGTAGTTCCTAATGAAAAGAATGAGTTGGTTCCTACAAGAACAGTGACCAGTTGGAGGGTTTGCATAGATTACCGGAGACTCAATGATGCTACAAGGAAGGATCATTTTCCTCTTCCTTTCATTGATCAAATGTTAGAAAGGTTGGCTGGTCATGATTACTACTGTTTCTTGGATGGGTATTCAGGGTATTTTCAGATTCCAATTGCACCAGACGACCAAGAGAAGACGACATTTACATGTCCTTATGGTACCTTTGCCTATAGGAGGATGCCATTTGGATTATGTAATGCTCCAGCAACATTTCAAAGATGTATGATGGCTATTTTTGCTGATATGGTGGAGAATTATATGGAGGTGTTCATGGATGATTTTTCGGTATTTGGGTGTTCATTTGATGTTTGTCTTAATAATTTGAATAAAGTACTTCAAAGATGTGAAGAGACAAACTTGGTGTTGAATTGGGAGAAATGTCATTTCATGGTAAAGGATGGAATTGTGTTAGGTCACAAAATTTCAAGTAAAGGAATTGAAGTGGATAGAGCAAAGATTGAAGCAATTGAGAAGATCCCACCACCAACTTCAGTGAAGACAGTGAGGAGTTTTCTAGGGCATGCTGGTTTTTACAGGAGATTTATCAAAGATTTCTCTAAGATTGCAAGGCCATTGACGAACTTACTTCAAAAGGATGTTCCTTTTGAGATGACAGAGGAGTGCCTTGAATCATTCAAGATTTTGAAGGAGAAGTTGATAAGTGCACCTATTATGGTAGCACCTGATTGGAATCTTCCATTTGAGTTGATGTGTGATGCAAGTGACTATGCAGTGGGAGCTGTTTGGGTCAAAGGAGAGACAAACACTTTCAGCCTATATACTATGCTAGCAAAACACTTAATCCTACTCAACAAAATTACACAACAACTGAGAAGGAGTTGCTAGCTGTAGTGTATGCCTTTGACAAATTCAGATCATATTTGATTTTGTCTAAAGTGAAAGTGTATACAGACCATTCAGCATTGAGGTACTTGTTGGCGAAGAAAGATGCAAAGCCAAGGTTAATCAGATGGATTTTGTTGCTTCAAGAGTTTGATCTTGAGATTAAGACAAGAAGGGAGCAGAAAATCTTGCAGCTGATCATCTTTCAAGGCTTGAGAATCCAGACTTCGAACAATTCCTTGAAGATGCCATTGAGGAAAATTTCCCAGATGAGAAATTGTATGCTGTTAAGGTATTGAACTATCCTTGGTTTGCGGATTTTGCTAACTATTTGGCAGCTAATTCACTCCCATATGATATGACATATCAGCAAAAGAAGAAATTCTTTTCTGATATTAAGTATTATATTTGGGAAGATCCTTTCTTGTATAAGATTTGTGCAGATGGTGTAATAAGAAGGTGTGTTCCAGACTATGAATTCGAGTCCATACTCAGTTATTGCCATGATAAAGAGGCTGGAGGACACTATGGTGCTTCAAGAACCGCTGCTAAAATTTTACAATCAGGTTTCTATTGGCCCACATTGTTTAAGGATGCTCATAGGTATGTCATGACTTGTGATCAATGTCAAAGAACAGGTAACATCTCTAAATTGCATGAAATGCCTTTGAGTGGTATCCTTGTATGTGAAATATTTGATGTATGGGGAATAGATTTCATGGGACCCTTCCCTAATTCTTATGGAAATAAGTATATTCTAGTTGCTGTTGACTATGTGTCTAAATGGGTGGAAGCAATTGCTTTACCTACTAATGATGCTAGAAGAGTGGTCAATTTCTTAAGAAAATTTTCACACGATTTGGCACACCACGTACCATAATTAGTGATAGGGGAACACATTTTTGTAATGCACAATTTGAGCGTCTCCTTGCTAAATATGATGTGAAGCATAAAATTAGTACACCTTATCACCCACAAACAAGTGGTCAAGTGGAAATTTCAAATAAGGAATTGAAAAGGATCCTTGAGAAGACTGTTAGTCAATCTAGGAAGGATTGGTCTCTTAAGTTAGATGATGCATTATGGGCATACAGAACTGCATATAAAACACCTATAGGTATGTCTCCATATTTGTTAGTTTATGGTAAATCTTGTCATTTACCTGTGGAATTACAACATAAGGCATTTTGGGCTACTAAATATTTAAATTTTGATCCACAGCAACAGGAGAGAAGAGAATCCTTCAATTGAATGAATTGGATGAGATGCGTCTTTATGCATATGAGAATGCAAGAATTTATAAGGAACGCACAAAGAAATGGCATGACAAGCATATTGTCAAGAAAGATTTACAAGTTGGTGACCAAGTCTTACTATACAATTCAAGACTTAGACTTTTTCCAGGAAAACTCAAGTCAAGATGGTCGGGTCCATTTATTGTTAAGGAAATTTTTCCTCATGGTGCTGTAGAGATATCACACCATGAGAAGGGAACCTTCAAAGTCAATGGACATCGTCTCAAGCCATATTTTGGAGGAGTATTTCCATCAAACAAGTCCATTGTGGACTTGGAAGACCCCTAAATTTGCTAGTGAAAGTCGAGCTAACGACTATAAATCAAGCGCTTGTTAGGAGGCACCCTAACATCATCTATGTTTTTATTTGTGTTTGTTGTTAATTTCAGTGTTTTTAATTCTATTTAGTTATGTTTTTGTGTTTTTAATGTGTTTATTATGTTTGTTTGCAAGTACAAGCAATTTGGGACTTAGAAGATTTTATGAGGTAAAACACTGAAAATCACAGCTGTGATATTCAATATCACAGCCGTGATTTGAATTCCTGAGAGTTGTATTTTCTCAGACAACATAACGACCGTTATTTTCAAAATAACGGGCGTTATTTTACCTCCAGAGACACAAATGTTCACAGACAAAATAACAGTCGTTATATTGGAAATAACGGGTGTGAAATTCATAGTCTCAGTCAATATCACGCCCGTGATATTAAATATCATGCCCGTGATATGGTCTCCTGAGAGTTGCAATTAACAGTGAATATCACGCCCGTTATCTTAAATTTCACGGGCGTGATTTTGGACCTGCACAAAAATAGTTACCGGAGGTTCCTTAGAAGGAACAGAGGAACATATGGCCCAGCTATAAAAGCAGGAGAAGCCACATTCCCTGGTCATTCAACACCTATCCCACAGCGCTTTTGCTGTGGTGATTCAACTTTCCCAGGAATTGGAGTTCCAGCGGTGGCAGCTAGTGGTACCATAATTGCCAATTCTTTGGTATATGTGTCACAACACTCTGAGCTTCTTGATGCCGTTGGAATTTGTAGGACGCCATTGACTCACCGGAGGTTCCTTAGAATTGCTGAGAAAAATTGGTAGGAAGTACTTTCTACACTTTCTTCTTAAATTTTGCATTAATCGAATTCCATTGAATTGCTGGATAATATCATTACTTGACTTGGTTTCATTATTGAGTGGAATTGGCCATAGAATTCCTATTTGATACAATGCTTACCAAGTGTTCGACAAAAGTCTTCAATGACTGCAATTCAATTGAAAATATTGAATGCAATTCAATGCCATTCAGTTAAGCTTGCCTATACAATGCACAATTATTAAGTGAAAATGCACTTCAAATATGCTTGTACAATGCACAAGTTTTTCCAATAATTAGTTGAGGTTACAACTGTTACATTTTGACTTGTGATTTGATATGTTTGGTTACATAATTGTCTTATTTTGCCACTTGATACTATGATTGCAATTGTTACCAAATATTCAATATATGTTACCTCTATATGCCTTTACCATTGTTGGAATATTGTTTTTGGCAGCACCTTTTGTTATCCTTGGGATTTTACATTCACAATTGCTATAATGCCACCAAGAACAAGAGGTAGCAAAAGAGGTGGATCTAGTTCTACTAGAGCAGAGAGTAGTAGGGCTGTTGCCAGTAGAAGAGGAGTGGTGGAAGCTGCAATCCGAAGTCGACTACAGGAATTGCTGAAGAGACCTATTGAATCCAACAAATTTATAGTCGATGATGATTTGGAAACAATAGGTATTCAGGAGGAAATACATGCCTTCATCCACCGGATTGGTTGGGAGACCTTCGTGACTATTCAGGAGCCTGCTTACCCCCACTTGTTATGTGAGTTTCTCAGCTCCATCATCTTTGATGATGTAAAGGCCAGGACTCCTGATCGACCAGATACAATTCAGTTTATTCTTGGGGGTCAGATTTTCTCTATGTCCATTTCAGAGTTTGGGGTAGCTTGTGGTTTATATACAGAGGCAGAGACCCACACTGAAGAGTATCAACTGTATTTGATGAACTACCCTCCCCAATTTAATGCTGCCCAAGCATGGGAGGAGGTGGCTCCTCGTTCTGGAGCGTACAGTGCTAGATACACCAAAAGCACTACACTTCCCACCCTAACTCTCGCTTCATGCATCGATACATCACCTATACAATTAATGGTCGGGGTGACAGTAATGGGTCGGTGACTGGGGACGATTTATTCTATCTTTGGTGTATGGTCACTACAAGGAAATGTAATATGGGATATCGCCTGGCGAAGTATCTCCATCATAAGAGCAAACAGAATACAGGAAGGCTTTGTGGTGGGTCTTACATTACCAGATTGGCAAGGAACCTCGGTACACTTGACCCAATTCCGAGGAATGCAGTCCGGCTAGATATGCAGCCTTTGACCACCAATACCCTCATCCGGATGGGGATTATTTTTCGTGATCCAAATGGTCGGATCCAGTTTGTGGATGAGGAGGCTTTTCCAGGAGCGGCCGAGACTGAGATCCCAGAGGAGAATGCCCCACCAGCCCCTCAAGAGGAGATTTCTACAGAGGAGGTACCAGTTCCATCAGCAGCACCACCAGCTTCGATACCATCATCTTCCAGAGCATCTCGACCACCCCAAGTTGTTTCTCAGCAGCTGTCTATGCGTCTCCAAAGATTGGAAGGCAATGTTCAACAGATAAGTGGTACTTTGGAGATTATGGATCGTAGACAGAGGAGGATGGAGAGGGCTTTGAGACAATTCTTCCAGGCTCAGAACATACCTTATCCTTCATCATCCTCATCTTCCACTTCTGCTACGGATGGGAGCTCGAGCTCTTGATTTCTCACTTTCCTTTATGTTTTAACTTGCAAACACTAGTTTGTTGCTTTTATTTCAGTTGTTTTAGTTATGTTTATTTTCACCGTACTTTAACTATATTAAGTTCAATTTGCTTTTGCTTGTTATGTATGAGGCAAGCACTTCAAGGAAAGGATCCATGGAAATTGAACAAATACACCACAATCAGGGCAGTATTTTTCTACTCTCTTCAATTTATGTTGATATGGATTTGTCTCAAATTATTTTATTTTGAAAACATTGAGGACAATGTTTAGTTCAAGTGTGGGGGGTAGTCGTATATGAGTACAAAACATGCATTGAATCATCTTTTAATTTTTTTTTATTCCTTTAATTGATAATTAATTAAAGTCATTCATTAGAATCAATGAAAAATTGTGAGTTTCATAACTTGATTGAATTTATACATTTTTACAAGTTTGTTGAGTAAATTGATTTGGTTTCTGATTATGAAATTTTACACGTAAGATTGATAAATATGATTACCCTGTGAGATTTTGAGCCTTTAGATTGAACACTAAATTCAATCTCATTTTCTTTGCTGTGTGATATTGCATTCCATTTTCATGAACTTCTAGAACTTGCATGAATTCTTTTCAAGACTACATTAATATGAACTTGCATAAAGAAGATTAAGGCAATTTGTTGAACCCAATTTGTGATTACCCAAACCTATGGACCAAAACACCTAACCCTACCAAAATGCTTAACCCTTTTAACCCTTTCTATTTCCATTGTTAAACAAGTTGAGCCTTGACTTATCCTTTGTCCATACTTGAGTACAAAACATTACACATTTTCATCTACTAATCTTAAGAGAATGAGGATTTGTGGTAGTTGTTTGCTAGTCATATAACATTGAGTACTTGAATATTATGTGAATTATGAAGAATTGGGAATTTGTTTAAATTTTCATTTTCATTAAAAAAAAAAAAGAGAAGAATTCCCATAGTTTAATATTATTCAAGTACTTGGGAAATAAGAAAGTGGAAGGTTTTATGATTGCACTTCTTATCATATCTTGGGTTGGTTGATTGAAGGATGAAGGTTTATTTATTTTGTACTCAAATTACCTTATCCAACAAAATTTTCCTACCTTAACTTACTCCTTACCCCAATCCTTGTTACATCCTTACCTAAAGTCCTTATGATTTGTGTATAGTTTATATTCAAAGTAGTGGAGATTAGAATAATTGCAAGCATATGGTAAGTTGTGATTATGGATGCATTTGAGAGAAACACTTTACCTTAATTATCGAGGTATAGAGAGACACACATACATCCGGTGAGAATTTATCAATCTTATTTGTTTCTTTTCATATTAAGTTCTAAATTACTTTGTTCTTCAATTTTGTGAAAGGTAGATTCATGAAAAGTTATGGAATTAAGCAGTTCTAGTTGAATTCTAGTTTTGACTTTGGTTTGATTTGATATGATGGAAATTAATCAATTTTTGGATGGTTCATTGTTATGTTTGCCCGAGGACGTGCAAACGTTCAAGTGTGGGGGAATTTTGATAAGTATAAATTATGCATATAATTTATACTTTATTTCATTATTTTTATTTTGATAATTTGAGGACTTGGTATTGATTTTTGTGCTATTTCAGGAAAGAATTAAAGATTCTGCAATTTGGAGGATCAAAGTGCAAATTGGAGAAAAAGAGCAAATATCACCACCAGATTTCACTGCCATGATAATTGGTGGTGAAATTCTCAACAATTATCCTACGTAGAAATTTTCACCATTTAAATATCACCACTTGATTTCACAGCCATGAAATCTGGTGGTGAAATTCCCAGCAGATATCACCACCAGATTTCACAGCCATGATATTTGGTGGTGAAATTGAAATAACTTCCAATAACCAACCATTTCGGGGAAGTTATTGGAGGTTAATTGACACATGAAGAGGGGATATAAAAGGGTCTTTGGAGAGAAGAATTGCAGAGATTTCTGGAGGAGAAAAAGTGACAAGAAACAAGCACAAACAAAGGATCAAGGAATCAAGAAGTAGGATTGAAGATCAAAGTTCATCTTGGTTGTAATTTCCTTCCTTCTTTGAAAACAATGTTTCATACTTCCATCTATGTAATCAGTTTCTTTGTTTTCATGGGGAACTAAACATTCTCCACTAGAATATGTATGGATTCTAGTATGTTGACGTATATATGATGTGTTTCCATTTCAATTAAGTCTTATGTTCATGTATGTCTTAATTGTGTTCTTAATGCTTAGGGAGATTGATCAACTCCTTATTGATTTTAATTCATGTATGTAACTTGAGAAAGAGCTATATGAATGGATAAACAATTAAGACAATGGATTGTAAGGCATAGAGATATGACCTTATAATTTATTTGGTAATGAGATTTTAGAGGATAAAGTTTCATTAGGGAATTCCATTGAACTTAAAGCATAATTAAGTGATTAATTAGTATAGAGATATATTAATTAATTATTTAATTATAGTTGAGTGATAACTCGAGAGAGCCCATTCATCGCAATAGGGAATTACGCCGGTGCATGATATGAGATCTTTTAATTGAAATGAAGCATGTTATAATACATTAAATATGCTAGAAGAAGTGCATATTCTAGTGCTTTTGTTAATTGCATTTTTAATCCTTATTTCAATTGGTAACTTTAGTTAATTTTAGGATTTAATTTAATTCTTATAATTCCATTGTTTTGATTGATTAGATAATGGAACTTAGTATAATACTAGTAGTCATTAATTAGTCTTCGTGGGACGATACTCTATTCATCATTATATTACTTGAGCGACTAGTGCACTTGCTAGTGATTTAGTAGCAACAATCTTCTTCATAATCGCCTGGGTCATCCTAGTCTCTCCAAACTTTAGAAAATGGTTCCTGGTGTTCCAAAACTATCTGTCATTGAATGTAAGTCGTGTCAACTAGGGAAACATACCCATAGTTCTTTTCCTAAGAAATTAAATAATATATCATCTTTTATGTTTGATATTGTTTACTCTGATATATGGGGTCCTAATCGTGTCAGTACCAACTTGGTTTTTCAGTACTTTGTTACTTTTATTGATGACTATTCTCGTTACACTTGGTTGTTTCTAATCAATCAAGATCTAAGTTGTTTGCTATCTAATAAAATCCGAGTACGTCGCCTTGCGCAATCTAGTACGATCCTTCGACCTGAATCTTTGTTTCTTCTTTTACCTCGGCGGCCGGCTGAAACTATGGATGATACCATCATATGCTGCCACTTGATTCATAGCATGGCTCAAGAGGTCTAAAGAAACAAGCACCCAGATCATTCTTCAACGAAATATGGTTCTTTTTGCTCTATCTAGAGAGTTATTTGTAGAGTAGTATGAACAAAGAGGACGAGAGTTTGGTAGTATACCAGACTCTTTATTGGCAAGAACTCATTTGAATCCATCATTTGGACTCATAACAAATTAAAAGTTGCTTCTGCTATAAAGCCTTTGAGCATTGTACTACAATAACGTGCTGAGGGAGTAATCCATTATCTTCTAAGTTTATCTTCTAAATGGAATTACCATAACATATGCATTCTTTTTAGCAAGAATTATTACAGTAAGATAATGGCCAGAAGGATTTGAAAGGCTTTATGGCGTTAAAGATTTTCGAGGTTTAGCCTCGGCTTAGCTCAAGACCGTATTACTCATCGTATTTGATTTAGTATTGCTGCTGCACCTGACTTTTGAAGGTTATAATAAAAATAATTCTTGATATATGCTTCAATAACGAATCATTGATTTAATTAAATAATTAAAAAAAAGCGAGTGCAGAGTCCATGCTGGCTTTCAACTTTGCAAAGAAAAAAATGATGAAAGAAAAAGCCAAAAGTGTTATCTAGTACAGGTTTAACGATGACGGTGGTTGTCTTGGGTCTTGTACAAATTTTCAGAAGCTCGGTACAATGATCAAAGAGAACGACAACCAACGGGCTAGCGCTTACATTAGCAATACTAGTATATATATATATATATATGACTCCGTTCAAAGTCTAGGGGAACAATGGATTGCCGCTTGTAAAAAATTTTCTGGGCTCAAACCACATAAGACGAATACAAACGGGTGGTAAAAGGATTCATCCATTTAGCCTAGACAATACAATATACTCTCATCAAGGATGACATCTGATATGACTGATCTAGTACCGTCAGGATTAACGATAAAGGAGATTGACGGAGTCCCGCCTCGGCCTCCGAAGCCCCCCTTCGGCCTCCGAGGCATCTTCAACCTCCGAAGCCCCCTCTCCGAGCATCTTCAACCTCCGAAGCCCCCTTTGGCCCCCAAGGCATCTTCAACCTCGAAGCCCCCTTCGACCTCGAGCTTCAGCCTCGAGCATCAGCCTTAGGCTCTCGTCATGGTCTGGCCCTTGGGACAAGTAGCTTATAGCCACGAGCCACCTGGCACGTCCACATGGCCCGCCATTCGCCTGCTATAGTGCATTGCCATGTCCCATTAAGGCGTATGGCCCGCCACGTGCCCGTAATAGTGTGTAGCCATGCCCCGTTACGGCGTACGATCCACCACTCGCCTACGGCTGCATGTGGCCATGCCTCATGACGGCGCGTGCCAGGTGCAACCATAGCCACCCGACACACATAATGTCGTACTGGCAGGTGGCAAATGAGGCAGGACACCTCTGACACGCCCACGATCTGTCACTATCAGCCTTGCCTTTTTATCCATTATCGGATAGCAATATCTCGAAATCATGAACCTTCTGGAAGCATAAGAGAGGGAGATCTTTGAGCAGGTATAAAGGCCCATACTTACGACGAGGGAAGGCCCCCGGAACCCTAACTCTCTAGCTTTCTTCTGCTAGCAATCTCTTGTCTATTCCCGAGTGATTGACTTGAGCATCGGAGGGTCCCCACCGGAGCATCCGGTCTCCGGAGACTTTTCTTGCAAGAATCCGGCGAGGGAGTTCTCCATCTTCCCGATGTTCAAGGAAGGTGACTCGGCGTCAACAGATTGGTGCGCCAGGAAGGGGGAGAAGAGAAAAGCTTCGAACCTGTCAGCGACAACTTCTCTTTCCTTGAGCTCTCAAGCGATGGTGATGACCCGTGCGCGAGAGGTCTCCACCAGTCATGCTGGGGGGCAGCGTCAAGGGGCTGATCCGCTGGCGGTTGGCCCCTCAGCTCCCTAGCCGACATCCCTGCACCACCACCGCAGCAGCCTCAAGAAGACCGGCTTACCGTCCTCGCCGCGCAAGTCCAATCTTTGGTGACCATGATCCAAGGCCTGCAGCATCAAGCGGCGGCCGCGCAGCAACTGGAGCCCCTCCCATCAGTGCCAGGAGTGATCCAACCCAGCCAACACTCTTCTCGAAGGAGATCTCCCATCCGAGAAGCTCGCCACCACCGTGCTTCGCCCAAGCCTCACTGCAGGGAAACCTCCAAGAGGCCCCGGTCACCTCGCGCCACGCCAGTGCATCTCCTAAGCGGCGGCATGGGAGGGAGGCAGAGCGCCTTCGCCAGCATCGCCGCCACTCTCCCCCCTCCTCGGGGTCCTCGAGGGAGGGGTCCTTCGACGGCAGAATAGCTCGCCGAGCTGAGCATTGGCTTAACAAGTACAACCAGCGGTTGAAGGAGCTCAGCTGTCGGATCACCAATCCACTAGAGGCGGACTACGATAGCCGGCCACCGCTGTCCCACCGGATCATGAAGGAATCGATCTCGATCCGGTTCCGACTTCCTCAGCTAGACCCATATGACGGGACCACGGACCCCCTGGACCATTTGGAGAGTTACAAGGTCCTCATGCAGTCAGGGGCAACCGATTGCTCCTATGCATCGCCTTCCCCGCCACTTTGAAGAAGCTGCTCGAGCTTGGTACTCCTGCTTGCCTCCGCGGAGTATCGACTCCTTCCGCCAGCTGGAGAGGGCCTTCCTTGCCCATTTTGACGCCTGTCGGAAGATTCCAAGGGTGGCAGATAGTCTCTTCTCTGTCCAGCAAAAGAGTGGCGAGTCCCTACGGGATTACATCGCTCGGTTCAAGGAGGCAGCCCTGGAGGTCTACAACCTCGAGGACTCCGTGGCCACCCTAGCATTAAAGCGAGGGCTCCACCCCTCTCGCTTCGCGTACTCCCTCGACAAGAAGCTGCTCCTACGCCGAGCTCTTGAGCCGGGCCCAGAAATACATCGTGCCGATGAGGCTGATTCCTTCTGGCGTGAGATTAGCGAAAGTACTACCAAGAAGCCGGTCCGCCCAGAGCATACTGAAGCTTGCCCCAGGAGGCCTAAGCCTCCTCGCCGACCAGACAATCGTCTCAAGCTCCTGCACCAAGGGACGGGCCTACACCCCTCTGCTCGCCCTGATATCGCATATCCTGCTCGAGATCGAGGGCGAGCCCTATCTTCAGCGCCCTCCTCCAATGAACCCGAAGATCCCCCGCAACAAGAACCTGTACTGCCGCTACCATCGGGACCATGGCCACGACAATGACAACTGTCGCCAGCTAAAGAAGGCGATAGAAGACCTTATCCAATGTGGCCACTTGGAGAAGTTCGTTCAGAGGAACAACCCGGAGCTCCTGGCCCGTTAGTGCCTCCGCCACCGATGATCGACAATGCTCCAACCGAGAAGACGGTGGCTATGATTTCCTGGGGGCAGGTGGCCCGTCCAAGAGGCCAAGGGGGGAGGGAGAGTTAGATTATGTAATCCCTTTTTCTAAGAGGGACCTAGAGGGGGTGGTCAACAAAAATGATGATAGCGTCGTTGTGTCCATGACGATCGCTAAGCACCTGTAAAAAGAATTCTGGTTGATAGCGGAAGCTCGGTGGACGTTCTGAGTTATGATGCTTTTGTTCGCATGAACCTGTCCCCGACCTGCTTCGACCTGTCGCCACACCCCTGATGGGGTTCACCGGGGACTCTGTGAAGGTCGAGGGAGAGATCACTCTCCCTGTCACGGTCGGCACGCCCTCGCCAAAGCACAGTCTTCATGAGCTTCTTGGTAGTCTGGGTGCCCCTCGCCTATAACGCCATCCTAGGAAGGCCCGAACTTAACCTTTTGGACGTTGTTATCTCCACCAAAAGACTCCTCATGAGGTTTCCCACCAGCAAAGGGGTCGGAGAGATGCGGGGGGAGCAGAACCAGCCACCACTGTGCTACCACATGACCCCCAGTCCTTAAGGGACAGTATCTGCACCTGCACCAGAAGCGCTAGATCCCCGAGGCTCAGAGAGGAGAGGGGAGCCAGCCGAACATCTGCTGTCCTTCCCCCTTGGGGAGGACCCGGTGCAGACCTTCCAGATCGGGGCCCTACTTCTGAAGGAGGCCCGTGACCAACTCCTTGCTTTCCTGCGAGCCAATGCTGATATCTTCGCCTGGTCGGCATCCGACATGTTAGGCATTCCGGAGGAGTGATTACCCACCAACTCAACATCAAGCCAGAGTGCTGACCCATTCGGCAGAAGAAGAGGAGCTTTGCTTCAGACAAACAGAAAGCCATAGATGAAGAGGTGCGCAAGCTGACGACGGCTGGCCATATTCGCGAGGTATGCTACCCCGACTGGCTGGCGAATGTTGTAATGGTCCGCAAGGCCAGTGGGAGCTGAAGGATGTGTGTGGACTTCACCGACCCAACAAGGCGTGCCCCAAGGACAGCTTTCCACTATCGGATCGACCAGTTGGTGGATGCCACGTCAGCCATGAGACGCTCAGCTTCATGGATGCCTTCTCGGGGTACAACCAGATCAGGATGAACCCGGCTGATGAAGAGGAACCTCCTTCGTCACCGAGAAAGGGATTTACTGCTATAGGGTGATGTCGTTCGGGTTGAAGAATGCAGGAGCCACCTACCAGAGGTTGATGAACAAGGTCTTCGAGGACCAGATCGGGCGCAACATGGAGGTGTACGTGGACAACATGCTGACTAAGAGCACCCACGCTACGGACCATGTTGCTGACCTTGCGAAACCTTCGGCAATCTCCCGGTACCGAATGAGGCTGAATCCCCAAGTGCCTTCGGGGTTGCGGCGGCAAGTTTCTGGGCTTCATGGTGACCCAGCAAGGAATTGAAGCCAACCCAGACAAGATCGAGCCATCCTGGATATGAGGCCCCTAGCTAATAAGAGGGAGGTGCAGCGTCTGACCGAAGGTGGCAGCCTTGAGTCGCTTCATGTCAAGGTCAGCGGAAAGGTGTCTGCCCTTCTTTAAGGTACTGCGCAAAGTCAACAGCTTCGAGTGGACGAGGGAGTGTCAGGAAGCCTTCGAGGAGCTGAAGAAATTTCTATTCACTCCTCCGCTGCTGTCCAAGCCGAGGGCGGGGAGGAACTCTTTTTGTATCTTGCAGCCTCCCCGAGGCCGTCAGCTCCGTGCTTGTCCGCATGGATGCCGATGGGATCCAGAAGCTGGTCTACTACACCAACAAAGTGCTCCACGACGCTGAGACAAGATACTCTAAAACCGAGAAGATCATCTTCGCCCTAATGGTCTCTACCCAGCGCTTCCAACCCTACTTCCAAGCTCATCCAATCGTGGTGCTCACGGACCAACCACTTCGGACTATCTTGTCGTCCTGACACTTCCGGTCGGCTGGCCAAATGGGCCATCAAGTTGGGGAAGTTTGATTTATCCATTCGGCCAAGGCTGCAATGAAGTCCCAGGTGTTAGCCGACTTCTTGGTCGAGTGCACTTGAGCCGAGAAGCACCGGAGGAGTTGCACCCGGAGGCGTACATGGAGTCCCCTACGGCCGAGGGAGTGGGGAAAGAAGATTGGATTCTACATGTAGACGGAGCATCGAACTCTCAAGGGAGCGGGCCGGACTTATTCTTGCGAGCCCCGAGGGAGAGGTGGTGGAGTACGCTCTTTGATTTCTCTTCCTGGCCACCAACAACCAGGCAGAGTATGAAGCCTTACCGGTAGGGATGAACCTAGCCAAGGAGCTTGGTGCGAAGCGTCTGAGGGCCTTCACGGACTCCCAGCTGGTCTGGGCAAGTCGTCGGTGAGTATGAGTTCAAAGACCGGTCATGTCTCGTTACCTGAGTAAGGTACAGTCCCAAGCCTCTCGGTTTTTATATTTCCGCGTCAGCTACATTCTCCGGACGGAGAATGCCAGGGCAGATGCGCTGTCCTGCTTGGCCACTTCGGCGACGGGACCTTGGAAAGGACGTACGTGGAACATCTGCAAGTCCCAAGCATTGAAGCGGCAGTGGAGGAAGCAATGCCGGTCAGCAGGAGCCCTCATGGATGGACGCCTATGTCCGATATCTCACTGATGGCGCCCTCCCTGAAGACCCAGCCAAGGCCAGACTGCTCAGACGGCGGGCCCAAAGTTCCTGATGATGGACGGGAAGCTCTACCGAAGATCATTCTCATACCCGATCCTCAAGTGCGTCGGCCCTACGGAAGCGGATTACATCCTACGAGAGATCCATGAGGGCATCTGCGGGAGTCATCTGGGGGGCAGAGCCCTAGCGTACAAGGCATTGCGGCAGGGGTACTACTGGCTGACCATGAGGGAGGATGTGGCCGAACTCATCAAGAAGTGCGACAGCTGCCAGCGCCATGCCAACATCCAGTGGCAGCCGACATCTCAGTTGACCTCTCTGGCGGCTCCTTGGCCCTTCGCCTAGTGGGGTATGGACATCTTGGGGCCATTCCCCCCAGCCTCCGATCAGCGCAAGTTCCTGCTGGTGGCCGTCGACCACTTCTCCAAATGGATCGAGGCCGAAGCACTTGCCAAGATCACCGAGGGTAAGGTGAGGTCCTTCTTCTGGAAGTCTATAATATGTCGGTTCGGGCTACATACTCTGGTCACGACAACGGCCGGCAGTTCGACAATGCACCCTTCCGAGGATTATGCACCGAGCTCAGGCATCCATCAGCGGTTCACCTCCGTAGACATCCTCAGACCAACGGAGCAGAGGTGACCAACCACATCATTCTCCAAGGACTGAGAGCCCGGCTGGATGACTGCAAGGGACGGTGGGTGGAGGAGCTCCATAATGTGCTATGGGCCTACCACACAACGCATGAGCCCCCATCGGAGAGATCCCCTTTAGCCTCGTCTTCGGATCAAGGCCGTCATTCCTGTGGAGATCGGTGCCCCAAGCCCCAGGGTGGAGACATACAGCGAAAAGGATAATCCAAACCAGTTGCGGCCAACCTCAACCTGGTGGAAGAGGTACGGGACTGAGCACGACTCCAGATGGTAGCCTACCGACAGCGAGCGACTAGGTATTACAACGCTCGCGTCCGCCCCAAGACCTTCTTGCCGGAGGACCTAGTCCTTCGGCGAGCCGAAGTCTCAAAGCCGACGAAAGGAGGTAAACTAGCACCGAACTGGGAGGGGCCCTATCAGATCACTAAAGCACTCCGCCACGGAGCATACAAAGTTGAGGAGCTAGATGGGAAGCCGCTGCCGCGAACGTGGAATGCTGACAACCTCCGTTGGTATTATCAGTAGTGTACTTTCTTTTTACATTAAATTTCACGCATGTATTCTTTCAGGCTTTCGCCCTGCACTTGATATTAATAAACGTGAGTTCTAGTATCTCAGTCTCTCAAAAAAAGCCCGAGGCCAGCTCGGCATGGAAAGATCAGTGTACCACTGGCAGACCGATGTACCATCGGCTCTCAACAAAAAGTCCAATGTACCATTGGCACTGAAGACCCAATGTACCATCGGATTCAAAAAGCCCAATGTACCATTGGCACTGAAGACCCGATGTACCATCATTCAAAAAGCCCGAGGCCAGCTCGGCATGAAAGTCCAATGTACCACTGGCAGACCGATGTACCATCGGCTCTCAACAAAAAGTACCATTGGCACTGAAGACCGATGTACCATCGAATTCAAAAAGCCCAATGTACCATTGGCACTGAAGACCGATGTACCATCGAATTCAAAAAGCCCAATATACCATTGGCACTGAAGACCCGATGTACCATCGGATTCAAAAAGCCCAATGTACCATTGGCACTGAAGACCCGATGTACCATCGGATTCAAAAAGCCCGAGGCCAGCTCGGTATGGAAAGCCCAGTATACCACTGGCAGACCGATGTACCATCGGATTCAAAAAGTCCAATGTACCATTAGCACTGAAGACCCGATGTACCATCGGATTCAAAAAGCCCAATGTACCATTGGCATTGAAGACCCGATGTACCATCAGATTCAAAAAGCCCAATGTACCATTGGCACTGAAGACCCGATGTACCATCGGATTCAAAAAGTCCAATGTACCATTGGCACTGAAGACCTGATATACCATTGAATTCAAAAAGCCCGAGGCCAGCTCGGCATGAAAAGCCCAGTGTACCACTGGCACATCGATGTACCACCGGCTCTCAAAGAAGCCCGAGTTTTCCACGGCACTCCAAGGCTGATGCTCCATCGTCCCCAAAGGTCCGAATCCTTGGGGCAGACGCGGCCCCAGGTCCGACCTTGGCTCTCCTAGGGGTTCGGTCCTGCACGGCTAAGTCGCTCATGAATGGGGAGAAGCTGCCCCTCGGTGTCGACGAAGCCCCTAAGGGTCCCATGTCAGTAACCCAAGAACTCATAAATGAGACGTTATTGGATAGAAACAGTTTCATTAATGAAGTGTTTACAAAATGTCGACCGAGTCGGACTTGATACAAAAAATATAAAGTAAAAGAACTACAAGGTCAAGGTTCGGCGCGGGCTCGCCATCTAGGCCTCCTCGGACTCTTGGTTTGGCTCGATGTCCATGGTCTGAGGGAGGTTCAAAACTCGGGCCACCTTTTCTTTGGCATCACGAAACCCATGGATGTAGGAATCCATTAGCCTCAACCAGCTCATGGGCGAACTGCTCCGATGCCTTGAATTCCTCCACAGCCGCGGCAGCCCTAGCCTCAGCGGCGGCCTCCACCTCGACAACCTTGGCCTCCTTCTCTGCGACTAGAGAGGTGGCCACCCTCTCTGCCTCCTTAGCGTGCTCCACTTCCTCCTCGGCATGCTTGGCCCTATCCTCGGCCGCCCGGATGACCGAGTTCAGCTCGGCGATATGGAGGTTGCGGGCCTCGATAGCGCCCTCGGCCTCGGTGAACTGGGTGAGTGCTGCCCGCAATCGGTTGGCTTCAGCCTCTGCCCAGCTCTCGGCCTCCTTTATTTCGTTGGCTCAGGCAGTCCTCGCCGATTCCAGAGCCTTCTCACAACTTCAGCCCAGGCCTGGGCATCCTCGGCATCCTGTTGGATTTGGCGGACGATAGCCTCCCCTTCGCTGAGGGCCTCCCGAGTGAGCACCAGGGAGTTCGTCACCTGTGCCCGAAATGTCAGCCAGGCAAACTATAAGAAATTTCAATGCAAGGGCAAAGAAGGTAACTTACCCGAACCAGGGCTAAGAAGGCCTCCCGGAAGAACCTGCTCACCCCCAGAGTCCGGAGCTCCTCCTGGAAGTCGGGCTGTATGATTTGGGATATAAGCCCTTTTGCCCGGCGCCCGTCGTTCATCAAAGAGAACCCGTAGGGGGTCGGCCCAGCCCTGCTCCCCTCAGCGTTTTCGACGTGCTCTGGCTCGGCACGGGAGGGCTGCTCGCTGGCGTCTGCTCGGGGGGCGGGCTCGCTGCCCCTGATGGTCCCTCCCCCCAGCTCCTTTCTGCCTCGGCTGGGGTTGGTTCGTGGGGAACTTGGGGCTCCTCCATCGCTGCGGCTCCCCCATCATCGCCGGCTCCTCCGTCGTCGCCCCCTCAGCCACTGCCCCTCCGGTGGGGTGTCGGCCGTCAGGTCTACCTTCGGAGCTGATGGGGACTCTCTGTGCACGAACGGTCGGGATACCCATACCGTAAGGCGCTTAGGGGCCGGCGCCTGCTGCCCCTCTCTCGGGCCACCCTGGGCCCTCATCCTCTTGGCCGCGGCCTTCCTGAGCATGGCGATCGGAGGCTTCATCGCTGCGCAACGTCGGCTGGAGTTAATAATAAAAAAAAGAAAAGGAAAAAAGAGAAGAAGAAAAAGAAGTTTGGCTAAGTATTGGGACGCCTGTTACTCATCGCTTTGGGTGGTGAGGCCTGCCAGCCGGAGGTTGTGCTCTAACAGAAGCAAGTTATATTTGGGGATGTCGGCAGTCAACAGTTGCCCCAGCACTTCTTTATCTCCTGGAGGATAGTGGAGTTCATGTTGGGTCGGAGGTCGGGATCCCCCCACTGGGGCTTGACTTGATTAAGGTCAACAAAAAAGAAATGGGATTTCCATCCCTTGACCGAGGAGGGGAGAAGTAATTTGAGGATGCGACCGGGTCGGGGCTGGAACAGCCACTAACCCCTCTGTTGCCTGAGGGTGTAAAAACAACGGAAGAGGGAGAGTCGGGGGGTGATTTGGAGGTGGTGGCAAAGGATAAGAAAAGCACAAACGGTCCGAAGGGAGTTCGGGACCAGCTGAGTAGGAGTCAAGGAGTAATAGTCCAAAAGGTTGATAAAAAAGGATGAAAGGGTAGACGAAGACCTAACCTAAGGGATATCTCATAAACGGCCACTCTACCGGGCCGAGAGGAGACCACCCTATCATTGGGGGTCGAAAGGAAGAGCCCGACATCTCGGGGTACCTGGTAACGGACCCTAATGTTTGCCAAGCCTTGGCCCGTTACAGTGGAGGCGGTCCCCGTCGGGGATTCCGCCCTCGCCCTCGAAGAGGTGCCGGCCGCCGCCTGGCGCCTCCCCGATGGGGCTTGGCCGACCGCCGGCGTCTCCTCGCGGGAGCCCAGCCGATGACCGGCCGCTGGGCAAGAGGAAGGCGGTCCTCCGGATCGGAGGACCATGAAGGAGAGGGAGATGGAGAGGCACGAAGCCTCGAGGGAGAAATATGGTCGTCAGAAGGAGCAGAAGAGGTCCAAGAAGGAGAGGAGGCCATGGAGGAGGTTAAGAAGGAAGAAAAAGGGCTAAAAGGGACGGAAGGCTAACTTGTAGCAGAAAAATGGCGGAGACTGGTCTCAGGTTGCCGAAAGACGAAAGCCAGGGGAGAACGATGACAGATGAAGCAAAATGATGAGATTCAGCCCTCGCCCGGGTTTTATCGGGTTTCAAATCATCCCGCCTCATTCAGCTAGCCACGCGGGCTCTCGCTATAGGCTAGGCCACCTCGGCAAGTGCCCGGCGCATGGAACGATGCGCCTCCGGCCAATGATGGGACCCCGCTGACGTCAGTGTCATGATAGCAACGATGGCGGCCGCTTTCCGTGAGTTTCGAGAGGATAGCCCAGTCTTAGGAATGATCCCTGCGTATCGGACGGACAGCCTCGACTGCCACTTTACATTCCCCAAGTCACCCGCACTAAGTTATCGCAGCATCTGAAGGCACGTGTCCGAGAGCAGTTAGCAGTGGACAGGGATCAGCCATTAAGGAGGTAACACCCCTTTCGCCTTGCGGAGGTGGGCCCACTTCGTCTTAGGGGCGAGGGGCATCTGATATGGCTGATCCAGCACCGTCAAGGTTAACGGTAAAGGGGACTGACGGAGTCCCGCCTCGGCCTCCGAAGCCCCCTTCGGCCTCCGAGGCATCTTCAACCTTCGAAGCCCCCTTCGGCCTCGAGCTTCAGTCTCGAGCCTCGGCCTTAGGCTCTAGTCATGGTCTGGCCCTTGGGACCAGTAGCTTATAGCCACGAGCCACCTAGCACGTCCACATGGCCCGCCACTCGCCTGCTTTAGTGCATCGCCATGTCCCATTAAGGCGTATGGCTCGCTACGCGCCTGTAACAGTGTGTAGCCATGCCTCGTTACGGCATACGATCCACCACTCGTCTACGGCTGCATGTGGCCATACCTCATGACGGCGCGCGCCAGGTGCAACCATAGCCATCTAACACACATAATGTCGTACTGGCAGGTGGCAAATGAGGCAGGACACCTCTGACACGCCCATGATCCGTTACTATTAGCCTTGCCCTTTTGTCCATTATCGGATAGCAGTATCTCGAAATCATAAACCTTCTGGAAGCATGAGAGAGGAAGATCTTTGAGCAGGTATAAAGGCCCACACTTACAATGTGGGAAGGCCCTCGGAACCCTAATTCTCTAGCTTTCTTCTGCTAGCAATCTCTTGTCTGTTCCCGAGTGATTGACTTGAGCGTCGGAGGGTCCCCACCGGAGCATCCGGTCTTCGGGAACTTTTTTGCAGGAACCCGGCGAGGGAGTTCTCCGTCTTCCCGACGTTCAAGGAAGGTGACTCGGCATCAACAGCATTCATTTTTTTTATTTTAAAAAATTTGGATTTCGGCACACTAGCAATATTTATCATGAATACGAAATAAGTATGCATATCAAAATTCTTTATTAAATTTAATTAATTATTTTTATTATTAATATAATTTTAAATTTTTAGTAAAAATTGTATAAATTATAAATAATAAATTTTTTTATGCTTCTCAATTTGATCGGCCTAGAATTGAAGGAATAAAAGAAAATCCAGAGCACAAAAAGAAAAAGACAATCCAAAGCATAGGCCTGAAATTAACATTTTAAAAAATAAAAGTAAAAAACTACAAAATAAATGAAATGAAATCAAGGATAATTGTTACAAAGCGGATATGAGTAAAGGATATATATGTGTGTGAATATTATGTAATTTTTATAGATGCAAACGTACAAAATTTTATATGGATTTAATATAAGTATAAAAATAAATTTTTACTAGATATAAATATGATATATAGTGCTTTCTTCTGTGACTTTCTTCATTCCGTTTTGTTACCATCCCTCACTATCATTATCTTACAGGACTCTCCCTAGTTTGTAAACATCATTTGGATGAATTCGTAGAAGTCTTGCAAAATGAAAGCCCTCCCAAAGACAAGTATCTGAAATCGGATTATTATAATTACTAAACTTCAAACACTATATGCTTGATTAAATTCGTCAGTTGATCAAATTAATTGCGCTTTGGTAAAAATCAACATCTAATGTTTCTGCAACGCAACAATCAATAATATTAAAACACAATGAGAGAATTCTAATGTATTTCTGATGTAATCTCAAAGCATTCGCGCTACAGATAATACAAAGATCAAAGTTGATACACATTTTTTCCTTACATTATAAAATATAAACATATTTTGTGAGAGTGACTTGGGGCCATCAATCAGAATTTAGGTTACAATGCGGAGTGACCAGATTTTGTTGAAGCGTCTGAGTGCATATTGGAACAAATTGTGTATGTTGTTCTGTTGGTTCTGCATTGTTTATTTTGGACAGAGAATGGTCTCAACCAAATTCAAGGATCATTACATCTTGACAGGGAAACCAAATGTATACAGTTAAGACGGAGAGAGATAAATAATCCAAGACACATATTACCTTCTTCATTTTATTACACGATTCTAAACTGGACAATGCTCTGGAATTGAGACCCCTAGTGTCGCTGCAAAATTTGTCAAAATTAAATTCTCATGTGGTGCTGTTCCTCAGCATCAAATAATTTCCCACAGAGAGCACCAATCCAAAGGCAGTTGACGATTGGTCCAGTATATGAGAGTCACAATCACAGCAAGAGGCCACATCAGCCATACCGCATGACAGTAAACGGGAGGACTAGAGAATTTTCATTCTCAATGTATACAGTGAACCTAATGATTTTTTTAATTTAAAAAAAACACTATGATGAAAATGCCTCATAAACAATTTTGTCGGATGGTCACTTCAAGGAAGGCATCCTCCATGGTGGTATCAGCCAATACCATGCTGCCATGCATATAATATGATATATATTTTCTAAACTAGGTGAGAATTACCAAACAAAATTTTCTAGCCTCTATCATGAAGCGATGATTTCACCTGCACCCCTGTAATGCTTCAAGTCCATCTAGTGATCTAATTAACCCGTTAGCAGTTTAAAAATTTGAGCAAAAGTTAATAGGTAGTGTTGCCATGGAAATCCATTCTCCGACTCGGGTGTGCTTCCGACTCCGGGTCCAAACTCCATCTCGACGTTCGGGATGGGACCTGCAAGACAGTCCGCGCTCACAAAGGATTTCCTTGGGGTTATCCTCTGCGGAGGACTCTCCGACGCCCAAGTCAGTGAGATTCACAGTATGCAGATATGAGAAGAAGACTTTTCACAGAAGAATCTCCCTCCAAGCTTTCGATCGGAGCTCTAATGGAGTGATCGATTCCGTAAAGCCAAATGAGTGTACAAGGTAATTTTTTGTGCGTACCTGAGAGGTTGAAGTGTTGTGGTATTTATAAAAGATCACCTGATTTCTCTGGGAACGTCATGGGGGCCGAAAGTTGTTATGATTTGAAATGAATTCGAATCGAGTTTGTTACGAGATCAGTATGATCTGTATCTTGTCAATTAGTGGATCAACGGCTGGGAGAGCTAGTTGATGCCTTGGGATTCATGATTGCGTAGGCTCTAGGCCACTCCTGGGTATGATTCTCTGTTTGGAATCTTATTCCATTTCAGCGAATAGGGACTCTCCCGTGCCAGATTTGCAGAGGTATTTTGAATGCCGTGGCTGGCCTAGATAAGGAATAGCTTGATTTTTCAAAGTGTAAAATGGTTCGCTCAGACGACAGAAGTATAAGGATAGCTCGGCTCAGATGGCCGAAGTATAAGGATAACTCGGGTTACCGAGAATAAGGATAGCTCGGCTCAGATGGCCGAAGCATAAGGATAGCTCGGGTTACCGAGGAATAAGGATAGCTCAGCTCAGATGGCCGAAGCATAAGATAGCTCGGGTTACCGAGGAATAAGGATAACTCGGCTCAGATGGCTGAAGCATAAGGATAGCTCGGGTTGTCAGGGTGACCCGACCTCATCAAAGCTGATTTGACCTTGTCGCTAGAATGTCACTCCAACTAGCCAGCCGGCAAGCAGGGTGTTTGGATTGGGCATGACCTCATCGCTGATGTGAGCGATCAATAACACAATGATGATTTTACCCCTCATTAGGTAGTAGGTAGACTTGAGTTATAAGCATATAACACTTTTCTTTTTATCCAATGTAGAACTATTTTGAAGTGCTACAATCTTCACTTCTTATAATATGACATCCTCGTCGCATGCCACAGGTTAGACAGGATCTACCCTGAGCTAGGTAGTTAGTGCTGCAAAGATGGCTCCATGCCATGGGGGACTCTACCACTGTCCTATGGGTAGCCCTTTCCTTATATCCACCAACTTTTGCACACTCGGGTCTTCTCTAATATAACTAATGCCTCAAGCCCTACTTGCTGATCCAATTAACTCGTTAGAGAACTAAATTTATGTGACCAAAAAACTTGAGTAAAAGTTAATTGGTAGCAGATAAACTTGAGTTATAAGCACATAACATATTTCTTTCCTATCCGATATGAGACTATTTTTGGTGCATTACAATCTCTCCTTTATAATGCAGCATTCCCGTTACATGCCACGTACTGCAAGAGTGGCTCCACAACATGAGAAAACTCTATCATCATCCAATGGGTAGCCCTTTCCTCATACCCACCAACTTTCGCACACGGGTCAGCTCTGAGCTCTGATACCATTTATAATACCCCAAGCTCACCTGCTAGTCCAACTAACTCATTACCAAGCCGGGTAAACTTAAGCATAAGCACATAATATTTTTTTCCATCCGATATGGGACTATTTTTGGAGTATTACAATATACGTTCCTTATAATGCAACGTTCTCGTCACATGCCATAAGCTAGCTAGAATTTACTTGACTCGAGTCATTGTGCTGCAAGGGTGGCTTCACACCATGGCAACACTCTACCACAATCCCATGAGTAGTCTTTTTTTTTGCCCACCAACTGAGTCCCATCATCCCATGGGTAACCTTTTTCTGATGCCAACCAACTTTCACAGACTGGATCGATTTTGATAGCATTTGTAATGTCCAAGTCCACTTGCTGATCCAATTAACTCGCTAGTGAGCCAAAACTATGTGGTCCAAAAAATCGAGTGAAAGTTAATGAATAGTAAATGGCGTTGAGTTATAAGCATATAAACTTTTTTTCCATCAATGGGGTGTTACAACCCCAATGCATTATTAGATTTTTAGGCTTAGTCAATGAAAGTTCAGTCTAATGTATATCGTATACTCCCTGAGCCTCTCTCCATGTACCTCTAGTGTTGGTTTCTATAAATTTATTGCTGCTCCAATTTGTATGCTTAAGTACACATCACCTGTTGTTTATTAATTAGAAAAGAAAAAAAGGAACTTGTTTAATCCGTATGGTAACCACGTAGAAGACAAAGGAGTATAATTTAGGGTTGCATTAGCCAAGAGCAAAAAATATATAACCAACCATGGAGAAAAAAATATAAAACCAAAAGATTAATAGATAGAATTATTTGTCTCTGGAATGTAATTATAATTTATTCTAGAATCATCCAACACCTTTGCTTTATTGCTCATCATTTGTCTCTGGAGTATAATTATAATTTATTCTAGAATCATCCAACACCTTTGCTTTATTGCTCATCAAGGAATCTTGGTTGATTACTCATCAAGGATATCGAACTCTGAAAGGCTACTCAGCTTACTCGACTGATCATTGGAGAGCACAGTCAGTAACGAATATTTCTTTTGTTGCGGAATTTGGCTAATTTTCTGATGTTCTTCGTCACTTAATTCCCAATCAAAGATATCAATGTTCTGCTTGAGCCTTTCCTTGTTATAGCTTTTCACTACTATGCTCACCCCTTGCTCGTATAACCATCTTAAGGCAACCTGAAGAAAAATTTAAGTCAAGCCATAGTAAAGAAGAAGGAGTTAGAAAAAATTAAAAAAAAACAGCTTAAAGTTTATGGAAGTGCTTTGCATTTTGGCTCTTTGGCTCTTTGGCTTATGTGTATTTTTGATATGAACATGATTCTCTCTATACAAAAAAGAAACAGGACATGCTATATCAAAAGAGATCATTTTATCACCTCATTTAGACTCTTTGCAAGTTAGGGAGATTTTGAAGGATAGCTTTTTGAATGCTTAATCTAAAATTATAAAAATAAGTACATCTCCTTATCCACCTAGTATTATACTTCTACACAATTCTTATATATGCCTCTCACCTAAATTAGCCTTAGTGGCACCAATTTAGACTATTCATCTCTTGATAACAGCCATATAATCAGTTAGCTAGTACTTTCCAATAGAAGTGAAAGTGAACTAGATAATATATGTCTAGATACATTTTTATATCTAAATTTATCTAGATATGATATAAATTTGAGCATTAGACTAATGTTAATATCTGTACCCATACCCGTCAAAGAAAACAAATACAAATATAAATATATTATTATTCAATCCATATCCAAATATCCAAACTTGCTTAAAATCCTATTTAACTTATATAACACCAATGAACTCTTAAAGAAAATAGGTAGCCACTTAGTGGTATATTTGATTTGGTAATTATTAAATTTGACTTTGGTATTTATTAGAAAAAAAAATGAACATAGATATGGACATACTAACTCCTATCCTTATTCACATTGGTATTTAATAAAAAGAAATGAACACAGATATGGATATACTGATATTTGATTTATACTGGATATATTTTCAGCCACCTTCTCAAATTAGTTGTGCTCTGCATGGACCCTCTATTTGATGGGAAAAGGCTTGGACGAGAAATATTTCATATAGCATGCAACATTAAATAGACTACGATGTTGAAAATGGATGACTTTCGGTAAACAAAATCATGGGACTCACTATGATACATGTCTAAAACAGAACATTAAAGAACCTATAAGCCTATAACAATATTTTTTTTTCCTTGGTTATAAGAAAAAGTTAACAGTACCAATCAGTTGATTTGAGTCTGAAGAATGGTGAATCAAACATGCAGACCAATTAAAGCCAAGGAAGATGAGGATTTGATTCTACCTGAGCCACAGTCTTCCCCTTGGTCTTAGCTATCTCTTGGAGAACTTCAGTCTCCAACACCTGATTCTTGCTCCCTTGTAAATCTTGGCCTCCTAAGGGAGTGCAACCAGTTACATGTATGCCCTTATCCTTGCAGAACTTCCTTATCTTCTTCTGCTGCCAGAGTGGATTCACCTCCAACTACAAAATAGGCTATATCTTACATCTTCTACACAAAAATCTTAAACACTACAAAGCAACGATCAACAAACCTGGTTGACAGCAGGAGGTATTTTCGCAAATGCAAGCAACTCTTCCAATTTCTTTTGTGAGAAATTGCTGACCCCAATGGACTTCGCCAAGCCAAGATTCTGGCACTCCTCCATGGCTTGCCAAACAGAAATCAAGTCCAAGGGAACAATGTCTTCCTCCTTTATGGGAAAACTGCTAGCTCCAGGCTTTAAGCTCATAGGCCAATGAATTAAATAGAGATCAAGGTAATCCAACTGAAGATTTCTACACCACAAACAGCAATGTCAAAGGAGCACATATGTACAAGAAAAAAAAAAAAAAAAAAAGATCAGCAAAGCAGGGTTAGAGATATTCATAGCATTATAATAGTACATGAAGACTGCTTTAAAGTTATGTATCGATCCTGTCAAAATATATGGACATTCTGTGGCTACAATCGAATTATTACACAAGATGAAGAAACGGGAGGGAATGTAGAGTAGAAGGGAGGGTGTTCGTTCTAGTGAGTACCGGAGGCTCTTCTGGAGGGCTGGGAGTACGAGGTCACGGTGGGCATCGCTGGACCAGAGCTTGGAGGTGACGAAGAGCTCGCTGCGGGATTCGACGAGGCCCCGCTGCAAGGCTTCGGCGATGGCATCTCCGAGGTACTGCTCCGATTGGTAGAGGGAAGCGGTGTCGAAATGGCGATAGCCCAGCTCGATGGCCTGAAGGACGGCGGGCTTTATTTTCTCCGGCTCGACTGGGATGCTGGCGGTGCCCAACCCCACGAGGGGGATTGCCCGGGCGTCGTCGGAGCTCAGGTTTGCCTTTGGAATGCTCGCCATCTCTAACCTTAAACCTCAATTGACTACTACTTATAGTGGAATTTTATAAAATAAATAGGTTTTTCCAATCGATATCGATTTCGTAAAATAAAGCGATCGCGTCATAGGCGCTAGCGAATCAAAAAGGCTTTGAATTTTTAGTCGCGGTACGGACCGGTTTGAAAGAGCCATTCAGTAGTACGTACTACGTAGTAGCGAGCTTTAACTGAAGCAAGTAAGAGAGGATAACGACCGTAGTCTACGTAGTAGTAGTAGTAGTCTTTTCCATTCGAGATTGGGTTGGCGTTCGGTGTATTAAAGTACAAAATCGAAAAGGATGCATTAAAGTGAGATGGCCAAGAAAAAATAAAAAATAAAAGGACCGAGGAAAGAATGGACGAGGAATCCATAACATAGAATCGTTAATGAAAAAAACATCCATTAAATGTTTAAAATAAATTATTTGACTCTGAAAATAAATAATTTTTTTATTCTTTATAAGATATCAATGTTAAGTAAATTTAATTTTAGTGGGATATTGATTTCTTTAATAAAACAAAAGAGAGATTTAAAATAGATTCTTAACTTTAATGCAAATAGATTTTCTTCTCTTTATAAGATATCAATTTAAATATTTTTTAATTTTAATAAAATATTAATTACTTAGAAAAATAAAAAAATATCTATCAAATATTTAAAATATTTTTTTAACTCATAATGCAAGTAGATTTACTGTTCTCTATAATAAATACCAATCTCAAATAAACTTTTCAATTTAGTAGGATATTGATTTCTTTTTAAAAACCAAAGAGAAATATTCATTAAACATTTAAAATAGATTTTTGGCTCATCAAAGCAAGTAAATTTACTACTCTTTATAATAAGATGTCAATCTCAAATAAACTTTTCAGTTTTAGTAGGATATTATTTTTTAAAAAAAATCTAAAGATATAGATATCCATTAAATGTTTAAAATAAATTTTTGACTCATAAAGCAAGTAGATTTACTACTCTTTATAATAAAATACTAATCTCAAATAAATTTTTAGTATTAATAGGATATTGATTGCTTTTAAAAAAAACCAAAGATAAAGATATCCATTAAATGTTTAAAATAAATTCATGACTCATAAAGCGAGTAGATTTACTAATCTTTATAATAAGATACCAATCTCAAATAAACTTTTTAGTTTTAATAGGATATTGATTTTTTTTAAAAAAATCAAAAGATAGATATTCATTAAATGTTTAAATAGATTCTTGAAGTAAATTTACTATTCTTTATAATAAGACATCAATCTCAAATAGACTTTTCAGTTTTATTAGGATATTATTTTTAAAAAAAATCTAAAGAGATAGATATCCATTAAATGTTTAAAATAAATTTTTGACTCATAAAGCAAGTAGATTTACTACTCTTTATGATAAGATACCAATCTCAAATAAATTTTTCGGTATTAGTAGGATATTGATTGCTTAAAAAAAAAAAAGACATAGGTATCCATTAAATGTTTAAAATAAATTCTTGACTCATAAAGTGAGTAGATTTACTAAATCTTTATAATAAGATACCAATCTCAAATAAACTTTTCAGTTTTAGTAGGATATTAATTTCTTTGTAAAAAAAATCAAAGAGATAGATATCCATTAATTATTTAAAATAAATTCATGACTTATAAAGCAAGTAAATTTACTATTCTTTATAATAAGATATCAATCTCAAATAAACTTTTCAGTTTTAGTAGGATATTGATTCCTGATGCGGATAAGATCGTCACCGCATCGGTATTAGTGCACGTGACAAAAGAAAAGGGTCCTTTTCGACTTTGGGTCAATTAACAGTCATATCCAGAAAAAGACAAAATGTAACCGACCTACTATAGTGCCTCGACGAAGCTGAGCTGTTTCCATACCTCAGTAGGACCAAGCTATCCTTATGCCTCGGCAGGACCAAGCTATCCTTATGCCTCGACAGGACCAAGCTAC
This sequence comes from Calamus simplicifolius, assembly GCA_900491605.1. NCBI lineage: Eukaryota > Viridiplantae > Streptophyta > Magnoliopsida > Arecales > Arecaceae > Calamus > Calamus simplicifolius. The sequence goes on from UESW01002406.1 coordinate 119,310, forward strand.
CTTCATGCCTCGATAGGACCGAGCTGCCTTCATCACTTTATGGAAGATGGGATGTCCAGCATCATCTTGAATGATCTTCAGGGTCCGATAAAGGGCCACTCTAAGCTCTTCCCGAAGATAAGATTGTGGCATACCTGAAACAACGAAAGCGTTACCGTCACTCCAACCAGGGCACACATGGAAATGAACCCAATAATGTGATGTCAGCTATTCGGAGCCACCATCGTCGAACAAATATCATAAAACCTCATTATCTCCTTCACCAATGGATGAAGAGGAAACCGAAGACCCGCTCGCAAACTTTCTTCATAGAAGAAAGTCCCGGACTCTAACTTATCCGTAACCCCCTATTTAGGCTCCGGCATCCGTAACCTAATGTTCTGGGGGATCCAATACCTCTGATGGATCTTCTCCAAATTCGTCGAGGTCATCGTGAAAGCAAAATCACCTGGGTGCTCCATGTCCCTGGAATAAGCAAAGAAACTCTCACAAGAAGTGTAAGGTTTCTGAGAGGAACTTTTGAAGGAAGGAACAAGAAGAAAGCGCAACAGGGAAAGCACCACTCGACTGCTTTTAAACCGGCTCGATAGAAAGACGGGATATGGCCAGCGAGAATCCCCAGACGTTCAGACTGTCAACCCATACACTGCAAGTGCAAGAGCTTGCCACGTGCCATTCCACCAACCATCGTTCGCAGAGAATGAAGGGTTCTACCTCGTGTCTAAAAGAAATGATGGAACGACGATGTGACATTTATTAAGCCATCATAACGCACCTCTACATATTCAAATCCCTCCAACCAAATCAAGATGTCTCGAACTCTACTCCCTATGCCCGAACCTACGCTTTGAACTAGGAAGAGGGGGGCATATGATGCGGGGTAAGATCGTTACCGCATCGATATTAGTGCACATGACAAAAGAGAAGGATCCTTTTCGACTTTTGGTCCGTTTCCAGAAAAAGACAAAATGTAACTGACCTACTACGATGCCTCAACGAAGTGAGCTATCTCCATACCTCGGCAGAACCAAGCTATTCTCATGCCTCGACAAGACCGAGCTACTTTCATGCCTCGCCAGGACCGAGCTGCCTTCATACCTCGAAAGAAATAAGCTATCTTCGTGCCTTGGCAGGATCGAGCTATCCATATACCTCGGCAAGATCGAGGAACCTTTCTTTTCAGCTCAGCTGCTCAGGTATTCTCATCACCTTGAGCTACACCAAGGATCGCGAAAGGTAAACCGCCCCAATCATACGAATCTCATAACAATCTTCCTAAAATGTAAACAAAGAGCCAAATATAACCCTTTGACCGTGATCGACGAAATTTCAAATCTCTGAATAGCTAACGGGATTTCAATCACCCCGACTCCCAACACCCTCAAAAGGAAACAAAAGTTAAATATGGCTGAACGCCCATGAATGACTGAATCATGGAGCGTCAATCAGCCACCGATCCTCCTAACCGTAAGGATTTGAATCATAACAATCCCATAACTAATTAGATTCGAATCATATTGGCTTTTGGGTTCCTAACATGTGCCTAAGAAATCAGACCATCCGCCGTCATTCTAGCGTCTATAAATACCCTGTCCTAAGATCCTTTCAGGTATGCTCAACAGAGTTCATAGCTCTCAAGAGGCCATCCTTGAGAGACCCTTCTGCTGAAGCCCTTTTTTCTCATCTGTTTGCTAAGAATCTTCACTGACTTGGACGTCGAAGGGTCTTCTGCATGGATCACCCCCTGTGCTTCCTGCGCGAAGACTGTCTTGCAAATCCTATCGGATGAAAGATCGCCATCCGGATCCTAACATGCGCCATCCCTAAGCCAGAGAACGAAATTCCGCAACAACAATTCCTTTAAGAAAACCAAGAGGTAAATATCATAAATTTTAGGCTCTTAAAGCAAATAGATTTCCTATTATAAGCAAACAAACTTTTCAATTTTAGTAAAATTCTGATTTCTTCAAAAAATAAAAAATAAATATTTATTAAATATTTAAAAATATATTTTGACTCATAACTAATTTCTAACTTATTCAACATAATTGTAAAATATAAAATTTAGATAACAATACTAAAAATCATCCTTATCTCAATCAATGATAATTTTGTAATTTTTTTAAAGTTTGTCAGCAATGATATATGTTTATTAAATTACTTTTAACTTTCTTAATAAACCTCTGATTTGAGTGATTCAAGTTGCGTTAGAAAGCTAACTCAATACTGAACATCATGTATATAAATTCAATCAAAAATTTTAATTATATTATTTTTAATATTTTTTAAACTTAATCTTGTTAAATTGCATCTTAACATTAGCCAAAAGGAATGGATCTCACATGAACCTATCGTAACATGTGTCGTACACATGAGAGATTAATTGATAACACTACCTCGATTATTTTTAACCAAGAGATTATAATTTTCTTTAGCCTTACCCATCATCTCATCAACACCATTTTATTAAAAAAAATAGGGCACTAACACTCTCCATAGGTTTAGAAGGTGTAGGATCCCGTTCTTTTAATTAGCTCATTTAGATTAAAATATAGTTTAATTAAATTAAGTTAATAATATAAAAATTATATAATTAGATTTTTCAATTGAATTTATATTGATGATGTTCAATATTAAGTTAGCTTTCTAACTTATTTTGAATCACTCAAATCAAAGATTAATCAAGGAAGTTAGAAGTAATTGTATGAACTTATATTATTGTTGATGATAAATTACGAAAATGCAATTCATAGAGATAAAGAACAAATTGATATTTTTATCTAAATTTTTATTTTTAAAATTATGTTTGATAAGTTATAAGTTAGTTTTGATTCAAAAATATTTCTTAAATATTTAATAGATATTTATTTCTTTAGTATTTTTAAAAAAATTAGTATTCTATGAAAAGTGAAAATCTCTTGTTTCTAAAAAAATCTCTCCATAATTAGGGCCCAGTTGAGATTTTTTGATATCAAATTATAGTTCAATATGATAAATGAAACCTTTGAGCATCGAAATAGAGGATTAATGTTTAGTAATATTACATAAAGAGAAGTCGTGATTAGCCATCTCTAAAATTTATTATATTTTAAATAATTAAATATTTATAACTCTTATAATGCTTAGTTTATGAATATTGCCTATCATGCATATTAACTATAATTACCACAATGTATACTCTGATATTGATTATTTATTATTTATGATGAACTAATAAAAGATGCTAGATTGATAATTTAATGTGTATGATTGATAAAAGATGATGAAACTAAACTTAAACTTCTAACTATGCCAGATGACTTTGGATCCCTCTCAGTGCTATGAGAGATATGCATTGGTCATGATCTTACCAGTAGGGTTTAACGCTTATAGTACTCATGCACCAAAGGAGGTTAAATGTTGGTAGTACCCATGACCTTAACCAAAGGAGGTTAAAACAAGAATTTTGGATGGCGACTAAATAGGCCTTTTTGAGTCTTTGACACGCTTCAAACTCCAAAATTAGTTCAAGCCTACTCCAAAATTTCTTTGGTCCACAGGTCATATTTGGTTGACACACCTTCTCATAAAAAAAAACATTTTCCTCCGGCTCCCCTTTCTATTTGGTTGAGGTTTTCAACCTGATCAATGGAAAGCCTCATTATCAAAAATACCCACTTTTCTTCAGGGGAGCTTGCATCGCATGATATGGATGGAAAGTTCTTTCCCATGAGGAAGAGATTCTAGAACCTATTTATCACTTACCAAATGTGGCCAAAAGGATTGTCTAGAGTGAAGACTCATTCAAATTCTCAAATAAATTGGTCAGCAACTAAAATTCCAGCATTTAAAACACAATAAATGGTTTTTGAAAATCTAATTGATCCTCAATTGTGAGAATAAAGGACTAACAGAAGTGTTAACCTTTGATTTCAGGATTAAAAAGAATCAATTTCCTTTCACTCCAAACAGCCCCAATGTGAAGCTAACGACGTGAACTGAGTTCTCACTATGGTCCAATGATGACCTGAAATGCCTTTAGCCCCCACTTAAAGATTGTTCAACGGCGTACAACGTCATTTAAAATGAAACATATATGAGAACATCATAATCAACTCAGATGCCATTTATCATGCCTGCCATGTGTTATTTGGCTTCTATAGTTTTGCAAGATGCTAATAGATAATGATGCATACAACCTGGGCAATGCCCAAACATCTGTGCTAAGATCAAAAGGTTTCAGAACTTTCTACTTTAGTAGTTTCTAAAGGAGCTTTTCTCAGGCTCACGCCATGATCTGCATTATGTCAATCATCAGACAAACAGGAACTTAACACGATGAGAGAGCAAGTGCAAATTAACAAACCGAAATTAGGGAGAAATTTTCAAGCATCAGTACAACCTTAAACAATATATCAAGTGCAATTTTATAGGAAACTTTAGTCCAATTTGATGGCCTAAAAGTAAAGTCCAATTTTCAAGCATCATTACAACCTGGAGGGGGTGGACAATGGCTTTATATGGGTTTCTCCTTCCCCTTCACGGAAGTGGTGGTGAAGCTGGAGGATCGATTTTCCGAGATAGTCCAAGTCCTAGCAACGGCTTTGGAAGACGAAGTTGATGTTGGGAGCAGAGGGCCATTCTAGCCAGGACCTTCCACCGATGGGTTCCAGCTGAAGCAATCATCAAGAAATTCAGACGTGCAAGAGTCCTCGGTGATATTGTACCCTAAGTTTGGCTCACCGGTGTCACATATTCCGATTTGCTGATTCTCAAGCAAGAGATATGGTGCTGGAAAGGCCGTGGGCGGCTAATGGCCAATCGATCGCCATTGAGGGTTGGATGCCGGAGTTCATTCCAGTGGCGGATTTCGTTGCTTCTGCCCTTCTCTGGGTGCGGCTGCCCAATCTGCCACTCGAATTTTGGAATGAAGATATCCTAAGAGCAATCCAATCACCTGCGGGTTAGTTTCTCTTCTCCAACTCTGCTACCCGGCGAAGAACAGGGGAGGTTTTGCTCGGGTGTGCGCCCGAATTGACCTAAGGAATCCTCTCGATCGGGAACTCGAGTGCGAGGGAATCGATCTTCATTTTGGCAACAATTTGCATACGAACATATGGAGGGAATTTGTTTCGATTGTGGGTTGCTGCATCTCTCCCCCTGCTCGCCATCACCCCTGCCCGATTCTGAGACATCAGTTCCTGGCTCCAACTTTGGCCCCTGGATGGCGGCTATTCGCCAGAGGAAGTCTTCCGGTGGCCATTTGCTGGATCGGAAGAGGAACCTCAAGCTGAATTAGTTCCTACTGGCCCTGGTCTGCAATCAAATTAACAACATCTGCCTCTGTTTTGGTTCCGTCGGCTGAGGGATGGCAAGTTTCAGCGAAGCTAGCTCGCCAGCATCTTCACAACTCTTCTAGGCTCCAGCTCTTGCTGCTATTGATTCGGGTCAGGTTGAGGGTGTATTGAAGAAGGGGATTCAGGGTTCTATTTCCGTGCCAGTGGATGGGCTGTGTGCGGTTTGAGTGTTTCAGAGAGGGTCTCAGAGGGTTTGAGTGATTCAGATAGGATAGCTGGCCCTCTACTTAATCTGACCCAGTCTCTAAACACAGAGAACCCTTTCGCCACTCTTGGTTTGGACAATTAGGCTGGAAGGCCCACGGATTGTAGGTATGTCTTCCGGATCCCTTAAAACGAGCCAAGCCTGCAGAGATCCAGACATCGAACTATATCCAAACCAGAAAAAAGGAAAGGGAAAGCTATAGTTTCTAGTTCTAAAATTACAATGGATAAAAACTATTTTACAGTACCTCCAATCTCAGCTTGGGGTCCTGTTGTCCGGTTGGCAGGAGTGGCTAACCTTCCTATAGCCAGGATGCAGGTCAAGTAGGGGATATGGTCGGCCTACATTGATGTAGGGTCGTAGCCACAAGTTGATTATCTCTTGCCTAAAGGAGGCAATCCAAGGGCAGGGCAACATTACCCTATTCTCTGTTGTGTCCCCCCAGGCTGAAGAGACTGAGATGAGTCTGAAGCTCAAATGGTTTGTTCTTCACAGAACTCTAAGGGTGGCACCGGACTAGTGGGTGCCTTTCTGATAATGATATGGTGAAGGACCCGACTGGGTCCCAGCTTCCCCTGGTAAATGAAGATTTTAATCTGGAATGTTAGAGGAGCTCGAAAACCTTTGTTTCGATTCTCTTTTGGGAGATTGATACAGTTACACAATTTTGACATCTGTGCTCTTTTGGAAACCCGTTTATCGGAAGACAGTCTGGCCCAATTTAAGAGACAGATTGATAGATCTTAGTCTTCTTATGTGTGGAGTCAGTGGGACTATCTGGAGGCATTTTGGCCATCTGCGCAATGCCTCTATTAGGGTTGATGCTTTTCATCAGTGCAATCAGCAGATTGCCTTGTCATCTCTGAGGGTCTTCTGACGCCTGGCTTCTTTCGGGTGCTTATGCTAGCATTGAGTTCCGAAGAGACGTGTCCTATGGACTGAGATACTCTCTCTCCTTGCCCAAGGTCTTCCATCCATCATTGCTGGTGACTTCAACTGTATCATTGAGACTAATGAAAAGAAAGGAAGCAGACGGGTTATTGGCTCAGCGGACATTTCTGAGTTCATGACCTTCATCGATTCTGCTGGGTTGTTGGATTTGGGGTTTTTGGGTCCCCAATTTACTTGGTGTAACAACCGTCAGGTTCTGCTCGTGTTTGGGAGAGATTAGACAAAGCCATGGCCATGGCACATTGGCTCCAAAAGTATCCTTCTGCTGTTGTTACTCACCTTTCTAGGATTGCCTCCGATCACTGTCTCATTTGCTATCCATGGAGGTTCATTCTCATCAGCGAAGACAGTTTAGATTCGAGCAGTTTTGGACTTCTATTCCTCAACTCATCCATCATCTCCCAGTTTGGCATATACCCGTGAGAGGTAATACTATTTATCGATTATCTAGGCGTCTTAAATTAGCAAGACAGGCTCTCCAGATGAAACAGATTGGAGGTTGAGCACCTGATTAGGAAAGTAAAGCAGGTCAAGCTGATATTAGTACCCTTCAGACCAAGGAGGATCAGGAAGGCTGTCTCCCGGAGTCTGACCTTACTTCTCTCCAACGAAGCTCGCTCTTCATCACTTCTTCTTCAGCAGCAGAAGACCTATTGGAGGCAAGGTCGAGGATTCAGTAGATTCGAAACGGGATCGCAACATCAGATTTTTTCATCATGCCATCCTGAAGTGTATGCAGCCAACAGGATTCGATGGTTAACTGATGAGGAGGGGCAGTATCAGAGGATATCCAAGTCATTCGGGATCGGTTATTTCACTTCTTTCAGTCCAGATGGACTGAGCTTACTGGCGATGGGGCTCCTGTTTTTCAGGTCCTAACATCCAGGAAGGTCTCTACATTTGAGAATGACTTTCTTATCAGGCCGATCACAGCGAAGAAGATACACTTGGCTTTATGGGAACTCGAGCCTGACAAGGCCCCTAGGCCTGATGGGTTTTCGCCTTTCTTCTTCCACCACTATTGAAATATTGTTAGCCAGGAGGTGGTCCAGGTTATTCATATTGCCTTCCAATCCAAATCCATTCCTATTGACTAAAATCGAACTCTCATTACTCTTGTGCCTAAGCGCACTGATGCTTCTATCCCCCAACATTATCGGCCCATCACTACTATGTATAAGGTTTGTGCGCGTCTCTTTGCTGCCCGTCTTCGAGAGGTGATTCTTCGACTTATTTTGTTGAACAGAAGGCCTTTATTAAAGGGCTCAGCATTTCGGATAACAACCTTATAGCCCAAAAATTTATGCATGATCTCTAGAGAGCCCCTGCTAGGCGATGTCTTATGGTTGTTAAGCTCGATATGAAAAGAGCTTATGACAGATTGAGCTAGGCCTTTCTACACCAAACTCTTCAGGAATTCAGTTTTGATGGCTTGTTTATTGATTGGATCATGGCATGCATTCAGAGGCCATCTTTCTCTCTGATCATTAACGATAGTCAGACTGATTTTTTCTACTCTACTGTGGGGCTGCGTCAGAGGTGCCCATTATTCCTTTTGTTGTTCATCCTGGTTGTTGGCCTAAATGACAACCCAAAAGGAGGGGATGAATTGGATTCTTAAAAAATTCGGTGCTTAAAAATAATTTCACAATTGATAGTGTACAAAGAGATATGTAATCAGTGTGGTGCTAAGAATGCAATGCAGAGTATAGAGATAAAGTAGAGAGAAAGAGAGATAAGCACAACAAACACCAAGATTTATAGTGGTTCGGTGTTAGCTATACCTATATCCACTCCCAAACAACTCTTGGGCCCACACTATAATCACCTTGATTATAGCCGAGTTGTTTTACAAGTCTATAACTCAAACTTATTGTTTTACAACAGAATCACAATGAACCCAGACGATTTTTACAAGCTCACCAGCACAACCTATCACAAGCTAACCAAGCTTGCACAAGGCTAATTGCCTCCCTTGATTCAATCACCTGATTGAATCAATCAACAAGAGTAATCAGAGTAAAGGTTACAACAGATATTTAGCTCCTCAAATGAGCAAATAAAACAATATAAATGAGATAGAAATAGAAGAGCCTGATTTTTAAATTGGGCTTTTCTTCTTTTCTTCTTCTCTTGGATGATCTTCCTCAAGATAGGATTGAAGCTTTGGAAGATTCGTTGATGTAGAGGCTATTGAAGAACTAGGGCTCTTTTCTTCTCTTTTTGATTTGATGGAAATCCTTCAAAGTAGGCTTTTGAATGCTTTGGATTTCTCTAAACTTTTTTTGAACACTTGGGATTTCAAATCTGAATTCTATCTCTTTGATTTTTAATTCTTCCTCTCTTTTTTCTGCTTTCCGCTTCCTTTCAAACAGTCGAAAGCTTCCTTTTATAATTTCCTCTTAATCCTCATTTTGATAAAAACTAGCCGTTGATTGTCTTTGTGGATGAGTTTAACATGAAAGAGGAAAGAGCCGTTAAGTTTATTTGGAAAAAGATATCCTCTAGAGTCGTTTCTGACACTTCTGAAAATCGCATCTAACAGATTAGAGTCGGCTCTAATCTAGCCTGGGGTCGACTCTAAGTCGGGATGCTCAAAATAGTAAGGATCTTTCATCACGGAGTCGGCTCTAACTTTCCGTGGGGTCAACACATTGCGTGCTGAAGTCGACTCTAACTTTTCATAGGATCGACTCTAACTATGCCCCAAAAAACATAGTCTCTATTCTTAAATTAGAATTAGCTCTAGTCTCTGTAGGAGTCGCTCTAATTTGACGCAGAAAAGAGGTTCTTGTTCTCATATTAGAGTTGGCTCTAATTCTGTAGGAGTCAGCTTTAAACTGTGCCGAAAGTGCTAAACTGTTCCAATACGCTCCGAAGTCGGCTCTAATCCTTCTAGAGTCGGCTCTAATCCTTCTAGAGTCGGCTCTAATGTCCAAAATTTGACACTTGACACTAGAATTTGATTCAAACTCAATTTTCCTTGGATTTTGATTAATTAAACACTTTAAATTTCTGAAACACTTAATCAAAATCATTAGTAACATAAGAGATATACTCATATGGTTTTTGTTATTCATCAAAATCAATAATTGAGTCAACACTGACTATGGACGATCAATCTCGAGAATTCTATCAGGCTCGGATCAACGCATCGCCTCCTTCATGGCTGGCCCCCTGGGCCCTTTAGTCTCTCATCTTCTGTTTGCTGACGACTGCATTATTCTGGGTTAGGCTTCTATTTGTAATGCAACTACTTTTACATTTATTATTCAGTGCTATTGTCAGGCTTCGGGTCAGAAGGTCAATTTACTTAAGTCTAATATTGTTTTAGTCCAAAGACCACCAAAATTACCAAGGAAGCCATACTCCAATCGTTGGGCATCTCTAGTCATGCCGATTGGTTATCGTATCTAGGGATCCCTATTACGGAAAGATGACCTCGCCGTACTGACTTTACTGATATCGAGCAATGGGTCCGTGATAGCATTGACAGCTGGCAGATCACTGGATTATCTATGATGGCAAGGATCACTCTTATTCGCTCGGTTCTTACTTCCTTCCTCTGCATCTTCTATCTAATGCTGCCATCCCGATTACTTATCTAAGAAGGATAGAGAGATGCTTCAGGAACTTTCTCTGGGCCTCTATATAGGATAGCTACGGTATTCATCTTCTGGCATGGGACATGGTCTATATGCCAACCCATGAAGATGGTCTTGGAATACAGTCTCTGTAGTTAGGAGAGAGGCTCTAATTGCTAGGCACGCTTCACGGTTTCTTCTTGATCCGCATTGCCTATGGAGCTCTTTTATGCGGGCGAGATATGGTGATTGAACCCTCTATGGACTTTCAGCCTTCCCACAGGTATTCCTTCTTTTGGAAGGAGGCTTATCGGTATGCCCCGACTATTCTGAATAACATTTCGTGGATGATTGAAGATGACTCTTCGATTGATGTTATTCAGGATACTTGGATTTATGATCTCTCCCTTTCACGATGGCCTACTTTTATTAGTATTGATGCTCCTACCAGCATGAGGGTTAATGATTTGATCTCTCAGGATCCCTCCTCCTGGCATACCCCCACGATGGCCCTTTTTTTTTGAAGAGGAGCTATCTCGCCGATTTTTTCTATTTTGCTTACCCTGGGCCACTTAGCCGACTCAGGTTATGACGAAGATCATGTCTTTCTAGAGCCCCCAACAGGGACCTTATGAAGTTTTACAGGCCTCAGTCTTAGTGCATGATGGATGCTTCATGGATTTGGAAGCTCCCCATCCATCCATAATTTAGCTCTTTAGGATGTGTGCCTTATCCATTATAAGCTGTACTTATTCACAAAGTCTACACTTAACATAAGTTCATACTACTTTAAGATGCATTAAATAGTATAATAACACAAATAACGATCACAACCATAATGGGTTAACAAAATACTCTATTAATTTGATATTTGATAAATTTGGATAATGACTATGCTAGTCCATTTAAGGTCCTTGTGTTCGTAAAAGCTTTTGAAGTGTTTCATTTACATAGAAGTTTAAAACTATCGTCTATGTGATGTTGGTTGACTTGGTTTTTGTACATTGTGTGATGATAGTAAAACTTGTATTTTTTTTTTAATGTCTTTAGTGATAGGAAATCTTACATTCCTACTCTAAACTATAGATAAGTTTGTATAAAGAGTAAGGAAAAAGATGATTTGAGTTATATAATTTGTGTTTGATTTGAATTTGAGATGTTTTTGAAACAATTTTTAGTGTACCTTTGCATGCATTAATTATAATTAGATATAATGACTGCTCAGAAAACATATTTAAAGGTATAAATCAGATCAAGTCACTATGCAATCATGAGATCGTATCACATGGCACACAATTAGTAGAAGAGAGCGCAAAACTTGATTTAAAAATGTGAATTAGTGACAACCTGCAAGAGAAATTAATATTCCAATTATGGCCTAAATTAATATATAACAGAAACCTAAAATTTCATGTTCCTTCTTGGTTTCGGTCAATTAGAGCTGCAGCCTGTCATGCTCTTGGATTATGATGAGTCAAGCAAGTTCTCTGATGCTTAAATTTTAAGTTTGTACATGCAAGTAGAGATTATAATGTAACTAGCAAAACCCAAATGTTACAAAGAGATAAGTAAAACTTACACAGCATCTTTGCACAGCAGGATGACACCATAAGGGAATAATATTTCATGCTATCAAGCATGCTGCTCTTGTTGAAACTCTAACATGCTGCTTGTTTGGTTCCCATTAGGTATCAATACTTTCTGGAATAGACACTGAAAAAGAAAAACCTGTACTAGCTCACCATATATAAATGGCATAATGTCATATGAGCCATCAAACAAGCAGAGGAAATATGGATGCCATGATTTGGACATACAAAATCGAGAATTGGATCCACATTGTCCTTTGGGTCAACACTAACGTTATATACTATCAACATTGTCCTGATTTATGGCAGAGAAAATATGAACTACTTATGGCAACCTATCAAGCAATTCTGCTCTTTTTGAGACCTTTATGAAAACATCTTCCATGGTTGTATCAGCTAAACCCCATGCCTGTACAGTGACTTTGCTCTTGAAGTTCCCAACAGCTAAGAAGATGTCAGCAATTCTGACTTCTTGCTTTGGCAATTCGAATTTCTGCATCCCTGACATCTGATAAACCTTCTTTGCATTAGGAGACAGACTGCGTACTAAATTCTCCACTTCTTGCTCGTTGTCTGGAGGTGTTGTCATTGTAAAGACATAAGACTCTCCATATCTAGCCTTCAGCTGTCACAAAAACACATTTTTTAAAAAAAATCATTGTATATGTTGCTTTGTTGATGCTCTGTTTAACTATTCATTGTCAATTAGAGCAAAAAAGTTTTTAGACAATTTTCTTGGCTCTTGGCATTATCTTACCAGTCATTATATATAATATGCCTAATGTCATTTAAGGCTAATACTAACTCCCAGAGCTCCTTTAGGATTGCATGGACTATGTCTTATATCATTGATAGCACTTCATTTCAATTTATGGCTAGCCTTTCTGAGATGAAGGTTCAAATTATTCATGTTAGAGTGGGCTACTAATGAATACATGAAAGGCTAGCCAAGAGTGGCCAATGCATTTAAAGCTTTTTAATAAAAGTAAATTTCTCAATTGACTGCTTTACAGTATAGTTGGTGGTATGCATATTATCATGATTTCATGAGGGAACAAATGTGGAGGCCATTGTTTACAACTAATGAACTGGTAAGTCATTTGAGAGAATAACGGTACTTCAATGAAATATGTTGAATTACCTCTCTCGGGCTTCCTATGCACCGAAGACTGCCATCTACAAAGATTCCCAATCGATCACAAAGAAACTCAGCCTCTTCCATTGAATGTGCTAAAAAAAAGTAAAAAGAGGCAACTTAGAAAAGATATGTTCAAAAACAACAACAAAAGCTGATCTAATAATGACACCAGTCACTACAATCACAATTGTAGTAGAACTAGGTACCATTCTTGATAAAAAGACAGCTAAAGTAACAGAAGATAACAAATAGAGTGTTCAAATTAGCAGACACAATGGCAATACAGGTTAAGCAGTGATCATTACTTGCAAGAAAACTGGTTAAGCAGTGATTATTACTAGTAAGAATAGTTGCTCTGTTCTGCTTTGCATGCTTCAAAACATTCCACAACTTTTTTCTTGAAGCAGGATCTAAGCCAGTACTGGGCTCATCCATGTAGACAACCTAGCATATTCGCCACATATACACCATTAAACATGAAGCAGAATATGGATTAACAAGGAAACATAGTTTAGCTCATGAACATACTTTAGGATCCCCCATCAATGAGATGGCAACACTGAGCCTCCTTTTCATACCACCGCTGTATTTCTTGACTTGTTTATCCGCAACACCACCATGAAACAGATTTACACTTTGTAAAGATTCTTCGACAGTCTACAATATCATAGAAAATGAATGCACACGATCAGTTCAGAAGTAACTGATTTATTTATGCATGCCAAGTTTTATTTCATTCTTTTCATTTTGTAAAATGCAATACTTCATGATGGACATGAGCTGGGTGCTCCTTACACCTTGCTGTAATATAAAACATACTCTTCATGTTGCATAGAAGCAAAATGGAAAGGTTTGAGAACCAATTGTAGTGAGATCAGCCAATCTCTACCTTGCAACCTTATGAAGCTTGCTGTAGATAAATATGATAATGCTGACATTCAATAAGATGCCATTTGGCATGTAATAAATTGATGGTCAGTAGCAGGAACTTAACAAAGAAACATTAAATCACTAAACTGGAGCTATGGAGAACATCATAGAGCATATGGTCTTGGAGGATAATCATCCTTAAAAAAGTGCAACACAGCTTTAGAGGTACCATTTGTTAGAACTTGACAAAAATAAGACTTTGTCGATCATTCTTATTATCTACATTGTGATTTACAAAATAATGGGCTGTAGGGTGAGAAAAACTCTGGATAGGATGACAACAAGGTGGATGTTGTTATTACCACATTCTGGTAGGATCAAGGGGAATGTTTATCTATTAGGAATAAGAGAAACCTGGAGAAAAGACAATTTAAATGGAAATAGCAAGCAGAGAAGTAATCAAGTGAGAACAAAACCCCATATATGTGCTTCACAATGTGCTAATCCTATGACGGATAGCATATGAAAGCAAAACTAATCAAAGAGTATGACTGGTGTCACAAAAACTCACGAGCATTAAAGCAGAACCTTTAAGGTTCTTCAATCGACCATAGAACAATAGATGCTCTCTACCTGTCAGCATTTCCCAGAGCATGCTGCAATAATTAGAAAAAGAGGAAAAAAAGAATCAGAATGCATCTATCATCAGTTGTATCATGGTAAATCATATGACACTTTCATTTCATCAGTATAATTCTAACCGTATGGAACTAGAATATTTCTTACTCATTCTGTGGGCACACACTCATGCTGCTGTATATTTTATCCATATCATTCTGAATGCTGAACCCCTGGACAAATGCATTTCCAGAGGTAGGTGCTGTAAGACCAATCATCTGCAATTTGCACTTAATTAATACAGACTGCACAGAGCTACAGTTATTACGATACTCTTAAGGAACACATAACAGTAAATATCTATGTTGAAAAGCAATTCCATCTCATTAAAAATAGCTAAGCAATTATATTGATGCATTTGTTTGTGGTTGGAGTATGCATTAATAGCCAAGCAAGTCCAAAATTACTAGTCACTTTTCTTTTTAAAAAGAAAAACATCCTCTGGGTCAATTGAAAAGTCTGTGAATATTTAGTGTGGTGAGGATAAGAAAAGGAATACCAGTGTCTACACACACACACACACACACACACAGAGAGAGAGAGAGAGAGAGAGAGGGAGGAGTCACTGTATATTTAACATTTATTTGGAATCATCAAAGTTTTATAAGTGGGGGGAAGAAGAGAAAATCAGAACTAATCTTTTGATTCCCTTGTGTATACTGGTGAAAACAGATGTTTAAAAATCTGACTGCCAAACTGGAAAGTTGGAGTTCTTGCTACAAACCATATTGATGAAGGTGGTCTTTCCAGCACCATTAGGGCCAAGCAGACCAAAGCATTCTCCATGTCGCAAGGCAAGAGATAAACCTTGAACTGCAAATTTATCCTGGTTTCCATCCCTTCCAGGATAAACCTTCTTTATGTTATCACAGACTATGGCATAACTTGCATCAGGTTCAAGTAGAAGTTGTTCAACCATTTCCCTCTGACATAAAATCAATTTTGCAAAAAAAAAAAAAACTTATGCTTTGGGAGAAGAGATTACATGACCACATTACACATTAAAAACAGAAACAACCTCAAAATTCATGATAAAAACAACTAAGGGTATGTCACCATATAAACACATTGGCATCATATTTTAAGTGTTGAACATATACTGCCAGTAGTATGGGAAGCTTTTGTGTTGGTGATATTTTTAGAAGCTTATACATTATGGGTTACCTTAAATACTGACCATTGTTCTAATGTAATATGACAATTTTTATAATGACCACATCCAGAATCTGTAAATCAGGCTATCAGTTTTTCATGAAGAAATGGAAAGAAAATTCTGTGGAGAAGAGTTTCAGTGCAACTAGAGTAGACACAAAGACCATTCAGGAAGAGTAGGCATAATTTTAAATTGGGAATGTAGGTACTTCCCTATAGCACTGTGTTTGTATCACAAAACTTAGTGTTTGTATCACAAACAACATTGGAAAATCCAAGGTTCAGAGATACACATCTTGTACCATGCAAAGAGCTTGCCACCTTGTTTAAGATAGATTAAGGAGCAGATGAACAATGAATATTTTAGTCCTTCGAGGCACCCTGGAGAACATCTCCATATATACTGAGTATAGCGGCAATGACCTCGGAGCAACTGCAACCCTGAGTATGTCTGCACCTTGACTCCAAATGGGCCTCACTTTTCTCTTGGAGTCTCCACTCCTGCATGCCTGCATGGATTGCATGTGCAGGATGCAATATTTTTCTTTCTTTTTTTTCAGTAGAAAAATGCTATTGTCTGCTATATACAATGGAAATACTCAGGGGTGTCTCCAAACCCCCTAGTGACTCGATGATTCCCATTTTGACTTTAAAAAAATGAGGCAATTTGTTCTGCATGGGACCTCTTTACTTTAAACTGGGCATTCTTTTACGCTGGTGGCCCCCAGCATGACTCCACAGTCCACATCCTGCTTCATGTGCATTGCACTACAAACTCTAGTCAATTATAAACCAACTATTTGGGGTTGTTTCTAGATGCATGAATGCCAAAAATGATTTTAATGTTTGACCAGGAAAGAAAACTATCTCTACGCTAGTGTAAAAACCATCTACCAATGACATGGGCTGCCTGTAGATTGTAGTGATTTTATGGATTTTCCAAAGTCAGGTTAGGGAGATGACAGAAAAATGTCTCTGCAAACCAATTTGGATTAAGCATTTAATTTCAACTTTAACATATTTTCAGACAATATATTGGGAGTAATCTAGTGGCATTCTATTGCTAGTCCTTGCACCATTTATTAATGCTGCAGCATGATAACATTAGTCTTTTGTATGTCATTCTGTAATTCTTAGCATGAATCCTGCTTCAAGTAGTGCTAGACTGGATAAACCCCGGCAGAAATCCACAAACAATTTCAAGAATTTAAATAATGCGATGTGCAAACCAGAAACAAATGGACTATGCAAAGCTCCATTGGAAATATCACCATTACTGTACATTCTTGGCTTACTTCTTTGATAATGTCAGGCTTTTCCATCTCCACAGAAACTTCTTTCGAACCTGTGTCTTTGAATATTAAGCCTTTGATTAGATGGAGTCTTCTTCAGAAAGCATTGTAGGGAAAATAGATGGTCATTTTTGATTCTCCTGCCCAGTGGGGCAGCCTGATTTGAATAATATGCACAGGAAGCAGCACTAACCATTCTATGACAATGATGGTTAAGACATCTCTCATTCCATTCAGACTATCATTTAAATTTTCCCAGTGCATACCAGAACTTCCCATTTGATCTCCATTAAAAGAATACTGGCTAAACTCATAAAGCCCTCGATATAAGGAAAATGCAGGTATGATCTCCATAGCCAAAAGCCATTTTCCTGAAATAGCAAAAGTAGAGATGCAAGAAAATGTTCATCAGATGGCACAAGGGAAAGAAAAAGAACAAGACAACAAAGAATGGGACTATGGGACTGCACAACTGAGACAATCAAGTAAAAAGGAATTGCTTTCACTTTACTTGGAAAGGATGTATCTTCAACTAAGACATGGAGGAGATTTCCTGCCACGATTCCAGATCCAAATATATATAGGTAACTGATTGCTATCATCAAGAAGGTACACCAAAGAAAAAAAATCACAGGTCTTTACTCAGGTAGGAATAAATTATTTATGATAGATGAAATTATTAAGGTTTTTCAAACCTGCAGCAGTCTGGACATCTGAAAAGAATGCTGCTGTTAGAAAAGCGAGCACAATCTGCAAGTTTATAGAGGTAAAATAGAATACAAACTGCATGCTGTAGTCATTCAGTTTAAAGAATTTTAAGCCTGCATAGAGTGAAACTTCTAAATTAATTACTTGGTTTAAAATGGCCTTCACTCCATGAAATTCACTAAATATCATCTTACCTATTACTGAGCCAAATATCACAAAGAATAACACATAAGTTGTGGATAGGAAAAGGAAGTAAACATAAGAAATGATCCAATAAGGACGATCTTGAAGCCCATGCATTTTCATCATGACTCTTAATTTATGTTGCTTCTCATAAACCAGATGCATCAACATGACCTGCATCAGTAGGCAAAATTTAGTTATGCAAGAGCTATTAAACAGAACAAGTGAAACGTGGAAAGAATTGGTAATAATTAAGATGAATGTTTGATCTCAACCATCGTAAAGAAGCTGATATTTACACTTAGGCGAAGAAAAATATCCATGCATCTACCATATATATAGAGAACTCTGGGAGCTGTGCACAACACGTGCTAAATACTGGTTATCATAAATGAAACAATGTCAAATATACTACTAAAAGATTTTTTTTTAGGCCTACTAATTTAAGTCGAACTCGTATACAATAAGCTTAGCTAAAGTTGATAGTTCCAACATGATGTCAATCTGAAACAATGTCAAATATACTACTAAAAGATTCTTTTTGAGGCCTACTAATTTAACTCAAACTTCTATACAATAAGCTTAGCTAAAGTTGATAGTTCCAACATGATGTCAATCTACAAAGAGCATCATGAAACTTTGTGCTTCATAGTGATAATAAAGTAGTTTAGCTTTAAAAGTTACTTCCCAAATTTTAAATCTATAGCTTTTTGAAGAAGCAATATCTTTGTGTGGTCTGTCTCAAATTCATGTCCAAGTCAGATGTTTTAAGTGGAAATTATTTGCTTGCCTTCTGACTGCGTTCTGAGAAATCTCATTCATGCAACCTAAATTTTTATAGGTTGTAGTAAATTTCCACTCAGATCTTAATAACTTCAGTCAACTAAAATAACCCTACCCATGTCAACTTTGATCAAAAAACCTAAAAGCCAGCAAAATTACCCAGAATAATATCAGCCACTTGAAAACAGCAGGTGCCCTGTGAACTTGATATATCCAGCAGTAAAACCGTTTATGAGTCAGAATATGTACTACATGCATAATTTTCACAATCTATGGCAACAACTACTTCAGCATCACTAGCAATACTATTTATCCTGTAGTTTTCATGCTCAGTGTTGAGATATCAACTTAATTCACTCCTTGATTTTATGCTGATATGTTAAAATATCAACTTAATTCACTTCCTGATTTGTGCTGATTTCAATCTTGATTTTAGGCTAAAATCTGTAAATAGATTGTTTCCTTTCTGTAAATATTTACTTCCTATTTTGTATCAAACGTTCAGTATATATGCCTATTAAGCTTGAGGGAATAATCAAGCTGATTGATTTTCAGTCTTCATCTCCTTTTTCTCTCCCTCTTTCTTCTCATGGTATCAGAGCCCTAAGTGGTTCTCTATTTCTCTCTCTTTTTTTCTCTTATGTTCCTATTTGTTCACTAAGCCCGACTTTATCTGTGCATCTTTTCTTCTCACCACCATTGCTGTTAGGAGCGTCGGACGCCGATCAGCATTCTGGTGGAATCTCATCGTCAGAAACCCACGTGAGTACACGCGCCACCATAAGTTTTCACCGATCCACCATGCGCCAGCACATGCACCCTTCTCCAGCCACCATTTTTGATGTGCTTTCAGCAGCAGTGTCGCCTTGTCATTCTGCTTCCGTTGGTGATGTCGTTTTCCTATTCCAGCTTCATTTGATTTTCTGATCTTCAAAGCAGCCTCTATTTTCTGGTATTTCAGCCACCCTTAACAATGGCCGACATTTCAGGTGCCCTAAAAATTTTATCTCATCTATTTCTAACTCTCCAGCCATCACTACTGTTAAATTATAAGACAGTGATAATTATGTTTCATGGGCAGCATATGTTGAATTATGGTTTATGGGACAAGGATATAGTGATCACTTAGAAAATGCCTCTGATATTGAAGAAAATAGAGCTACATGGATTAAGATTGATGCACAATTATGTAGTATGTTGTGGCATTCTTCGGAGCCAAAATTATTGATCCTTTTTCAGTCTTGCAAAACATGTTACAAAGTTTGGACTAAGACTAAGACACTATATACTAATATTATTCAGCGTATTTATAAAGTTGTATCTGATCTTGTCTATTTGTAGCAAAGCTTTCAAGATATGGCTAGTTACTTGGGCCAAGTTAAACATTGAAAGATGAATTTAATTCTTTCATGCCTTTCTATGAAAGCATTACTGAGTAGGAGAACTAGAGAGACAAATTCTTTATGGTGTTAGCCTTAAAAGGGCTGCGGGCAGATTTGGCTTCAATACGAGATCAAATTCTTGCCAGTCCAGTCATTCCTACTCTTGAAGAAGTGTTTGCTCGATTACTTCGAATCTCCTCTACTAAAACTGAAATTGAATCATCTGTGCTAGCCATACAGAAAAATAGCCGCAAAGAAAATGGAAAGGAAAGGGATCCAAGTGTCACTATACTTATTGTGATAAGGGAGGCCACACACATGACACTTGTTGGGCCTTTCATGGAAAACCTCCAAGGAATATCCAGAATAATCGATTTGTTGCTCATATGGCTCAATCTCAAGGAGATGTGATTTTTTCTTTTCCAACTGTCCAAGCTCAGGGGTCGAATTCAGTTACATTAACTGGTGCTGATTATGATGAATATTTAAAGTATCAAGCATTGAAACAACAGTTATCTTCTTCTATGGTTTCTGTTACTCAACTGGGTAATTCTTTTGTTGCCTAACACAATCTTCATCCAGTGGATCTTGGATCTTTGATTCTGGTGCTTCTGATCATATCTCTGGTAATAGAAACCTTTTCTCTACTCTTCACTCTCCACCCATTTCCTCTACAGTCACCTTGGCTAATGGTTCTCAAACAGTGATTAAAGGAGTAAGAGAAGTAAACCTCTCTCTTCTATTCCTTTAGTTTCTATCTTATATGCTCCAGACTATCCGTACAATTTAATTTTCATTAGTAAACTTTCCAAACAACTTAACTGTAGAGTTATCTTTGACTCTCATTATGTTTCTATAGGACCGGAGTACAGAAAAGATGATTGGTGAAGGTCATGAGTCAAATGGATTATATTATCTCACATGTCCTGTCAGCCTTACCGCCTTTGCTTCTGCTCCCTCAGTTGATCTTCTTCATAATCACCTAGGTCATCCTAGTCTCTCCAAACTTTAGAAGTGGTTCCAGGTGTTCCAAAACTATCTGTAATTGAATGCGAGTCGTGTCAACTGGGGAAACATACCCATAGTTCTTTTCCTAAGAAATTAAATAATAGATTATCTTTTATATTTGATGTTGTTTACTCTGATATATGGGGTCCTAATCGTGTCAGTACCAACTTGGGTTTTCAGTACTTTGTTACTTTTATTGATGACTATTCTCGTTACACTTGGTTGTTTCTAATAAAATCAAGATCTGAGTTATTTGCTATCTTTCAAAATTTTGTGCTGAAATTCAGAATCAATTTGGTGTTTCAATTAAAATTTTATGCAGTGACAATGCGCGAGAGTACGTCTCTTCCTTTTCAGGAATTTATGGCTTCTCGAAAAATTATTCACCAATTTTCTTGTGCATATACCCCTCAACAAAATGGTATGGCTGAAAGAAAGAATAAGCACCTCATTAAAAGCCCGAACTATGCTCATCCATCATCATGTACCACTTCATTTTTGGGGGGATGCTGTCCTAACTGCATGTTATCCAATTAATCAAATGCCTTCATTAGTTTTGCAAAATCAGAATCCTCATTTTATTTTATTCTCAAGTCAACCATCTTACCTTCTCTCTACACGTGCGTTTGGGTGCACTTGTTTTGTTCATAATCATACCTTGGTAAGGATAAACTTCATCCCAAATCTATTAAGTGTATCTTCTTAGGATAATCTCGCCAACATAAGGGTTACAAATGCTATAATCCAACAATTAACAAATATTTTATCTCAGCAGATGTAACCTTTTTCGAGACATCCTCTTATTTTTCATCAACCACAAACCAAATGAGCATAATAAAAGCTCTTTCGATCCTTATTTTTTCCATTCCTATCACACCGGCACCTAAACCATTACAAGTCTACTCTCGACGACATTCTATGGATCCTCTTGATGTTCCACTTGCAGGTACAAACCAGTTAGATCTCCAAGTGAATCATTACCTTCCCTACCAGCTTCTCCAACACCGATCATGTCTCAAACAGAAAAACCCATTCCTCCTATTGCTATCTGAAAAGGTATTCGCTCTTCTCGTAATCCTCATCCCATCTATAATTTTTAAAGTTATCATCGTTTCTCCCCTTCATATTATGCTTTTATATCCAATTTATCCACTGTGCCTCTTATAAAAAGTGTTAGTGAAGCATTGGAACATCCAGGTTGGCAACAGGCTATGGTTGAGGAAATGACAGCTGTTCATGCTAATAATACTTGGGAGCTAGTTCCATTGCCTTCTGAAAAATCCGTAGTAGGTTGTAGCTGGGTTTATATAGTGAAAGTTGGTCCTGATGGCAAGATAGATCGCTTGAAAGCTCGTTTGATTGCCAAAGGATATAGTCAACTTTCTGGCCTTGATTATGGGGATACCTTTTCTCCAATTGCCAAAATTGCCTCTATCCAGCTCCTTATTTCTCTTGCTGCCATGCACCATTGGAGTATTCATCAACTGGACATTAAAAATGCCTTTTTACATGAAGAATTAATAGAAGTTTATATAGAGCAACCATCAAGTTTTGTTGCTTAGGGGAAGTCTGGGTTAGTTTGTCGATTGCGGAAATCTCTTTATGGTTTGAAATAGTTCCCAAGGGCATGGTTTGGACAGTTTAGTACTGTTGTTCAAGATTTTGGGATGCAAAGGAGTGAAGTAGATCACTCAGTGTTCTATCGTTATACAGCTCATGGCAAATGTATTTATCTAGTAGTATATGTGGATAATATTGCCATAACAAGTGATGATCATGAAGGAATTGCTCAACTCAAATAACACCTCTTTAGTCACTTTCAGACTAAAGATTTAGGGAAGTTGAAATATTTTTTGGGCATTGAGGTGGCACAGTCCAGTACAGGCACTGCTATTTCACAGAGGAAATATGCCTTAGATATTTTGGCAGAGACATGGATATTGAATTGTAAAGCCATTGAAACTCCTATGGATCCAAATGTTAAACTTGTTTCAAGACAGAGGGAGCCACTAAAAGACCCTGGACAATATCGGAGATTAGTCGAAAAACTCAATTACCTCACTATCACTCGCCCAAATATTTTCTTTGCAGTCAGTGTGGTTAGTTAGTTTCTTCAAGCCCCATGTGACAGTCATTGGGATGCAGTGATATGCATCTTTAGATATATCAAAGGAGCTCCAGGACAGGGTTTGTTATATGAAGATAGAGGACATACACAGGTTATTGGGTATTCAGATGCTGATTGGGTAGGTTCTTTAGATAGACGATCCACTTCAGGTTATTGTGTCTTTATTGGAAAAAACCTAATATCATTGAAAAGCAAAAAGCAAGATATTATGACTAGGTCAAGTGCAGAAGCAGAATATCGAGCTATGGCCTTAGTACTTGTAAACTTGTTTGGTTAAAATAGTTACTTCAAGAATTAAGGTGTGGAGATGTTAGTCCAATGACATTGATTTGTGATAATCAAGCGGCACTCCATATTGCTTCAAATCCGATCTTCCATTAACGAACAAAACACATAAAGATAGATTGCCAATTTGTCAGATAGAAGATTAAATCTGGTTGCATTATTACTAGTTTTGTGAATTCAAATGATCAGTTGGCAGACATTCTTACTAAAGCTTTAAGAAGACCACGGATTGAGTATATTTGTAACAAGCTAGGAGCATATGATATATACGCTCCAGCTTGAGGGGACGTGTTGAGATATCAACTTAATTCACTCCCTTATTTTGTGCTGATATATTGAAATATCAACTTAATTCACTTCCTGATTTTGTGCTGATTTCAGTCTTGATTTTAGGCTAAAATCTGTAAATATATTGTTTCCTTTCTGTAAATATTTACTTCCTATTTTGTATCAAACATTCAGTATATATGCCTATTAAGTTGTTTGGAAAGTTTACTAATGGAAATTAAATTATACGGACATTCTAGAGCATATAAGATAGAAACTAAAGGAATAGAAGACAGAGGTTTACTTTCTCCTACTCCTTTAATTACTGTTTGAGAACCATTAGTCAAGATGACTGTAAAGGAAATGGGTGAAGAGTAAAGAGTAGAGAAAATGTTTCTATTACCAGAAATATGATCAGAAGCACCATAATCAAAGATCCAAAATCCACTGGATGAAGATTATGTTAGGCAAGCAAAAGACTTACCCAGTTGAGCAATAGAAACCATAGAAGAAGATGACTAATGTTTCAATGCTTGATACTTTAAATATTCATCATAATCAGACCAGTTAATGTAACTGAATTCGATCCCTGAGCTTCGGCAGTTGGTAGAGAAAGAATTCCATCTCCTTGAGATTGAGCCATATAAGCAACAAATTGATTATTCCGAGTATTCCTTAGAGGTTTTTCATGAAGGGCCCAATAAGTGTCACGTGTGTGGCCTTTCTTATCACAATGACACTTGTTCCTTTCCATTTTCATTTTCTTTGCTGGCTATTTTTCTGTATGGCTAGCATAGATGATTCAATTTCAGTTTTAGTAGAGGAGATTCGAAGAAATCGAGCAAACACTTCTTCAAGAGTAGGAATGACTGGACTGGCAAGAATTTAAACTCGTATTGAAGCCAAATATGCCCACGGCCCTATTAAGGCTAACACCATAAAGAATTTGTCTCTCTAGTTCTCCTACTCAGTAATGCTTTCAGAGAAAGGCATGAAAGAATTAAATTCATCTTTCAGTGTGTCAACTTGGCCCAGATAACTAGCCATATTTTGAAAGCTTTGCAGCAAAATGGACAAGATCAGATACAACTTTCCAAATACGTTGAATATCATTAGTATATAGTGTCTTAGCCTTAGTCCAAATTTTGTAACATATTTTGCAAAACTGAAAAGGGTCAATAATTTTGGCTCCAGAGAATGCCACAATAGACTATAATTGTGCATGAATCTTAATTCATGCAGCCCTATTCTTTTCTTCAATATCAGAGACATTTTTTTCTAAATGATCACTTTATCCTTGTCTCATAAACCATAATTCAATAGATGTTGCCATGAAATATAATTATCACTGCCTTATAATTTAACGGTAATGATGACGGAAGAACTAGAAATAAATAAGATAAAAGGTTTTAGGGCACCTGAAATGTTGGCCATTGTTAAGAAAGGCTGAAATACCAAAAAACAGAGGCTGCTTTGGAAATAAAAAAAACAGATGAAGCTGGAATAGGAAAACGATGTCACCAATGGAAGCGGAATGACAAGGCGACGCTGCTACTGAAAGCACGTAAAAAATGATGGCCGAAAAAGGGCTCATACGCCGGTGCATGGTGGACCAGCAAAAACTTATGGCGGCGCGTGTGCTCACACGCGTGGGTTTCCAGTGACAAGATTCCATCGGAATGCTGATCGGTGTCTGACGCTCCTAACGGTAGTGGTGGTGAGAAGAAAAGATGCACAGATAGAGTTGGGCTTAGTGATCAAATAGGAACAGAAGATCAAAGATAGAGAGAGAAACAGAGAACTACTTAGGGCTCTGATACCATGAGAAGAAAGAGAGAAAAAGGAAATGAAGACTGAAAATCAATCAGCTTGATTATTCCCTCAAGCTTAATGGTCATATATACTGAATGTTTGATACAAAATAGGAAGTAAATATTTATAGAAAGAAAACAATATATTTACAGATTTTAGCCTAAAATCAAGACTAAAATCAGCACAAAATCAGGAAGTGAATTAAGTTGAGATGAAGACTGAAAATCAATCAGCTTGATTATTCCCTTAAGCTTAATGGTCATATATACTGAATGTTTGATACAAATAGGAAGTAAATATTTACAGAAAGGAAACAATATATTTACAGATTCTAGCCTAAAATCAAGACTGAAATCAGCACAAAATCAGGAAGTGAATTAAGTTGATATTTCAACATACCAGCACAAAATCGGGTACCATAACTCCAAATGCATGAACTCCTACTTCATGAAAGTTGGGTATGCAATGGCACTATTTAGTGGGCGTATGATGATCCAAGAGCTGTTATGGACCAATTTGACCACTTCAGCTAGGAATGCATGGCGTTTGGGAGCAAGATCAACGATGTCCAGGACTCGATCATTAAGTGTAACTTTTTGAGGTCATAACTTTCTCAGACAGTGTCTGTTTTCAGCATGCCAAGCACCAAAAGGAAGCTTTCAAAGAGTACCATGAGGGCATGATGACCCTAAGGGATTCACTGTACCTTGTTGTTGTGGGATTCAACAATGTTTGAGCATTGAAGCAGGCAGGTCAAAGGTAAGACCTTTTTTTTGGGGCAAGTCTTTGACTGGACATATCATCCAATTTAAGAGGAATTAGGCAACATGGCAAGAGGCAAACTTAATGTAAGAGTCAAATCTAGCTCCAAATTGATTTTTATCTTAGCAGGAATCCCTTACTAATTGATTTTAGGAAATTTTCCACCTCTTTTAACTCGAAAAGCAATCCAACCAAGAATTATTTTACGATTTATTTTCTGTAAGAGGTCCAAGTTGAGTAGACTGAAGGAATTGCTTCCTTCTCTTCATTCAGATCATATGATCACTGCAACCTATCTTTTAGCCCAAAAGCCAGAAGCTTCAAGAACACATCAGTTATAGCATAATGTAAAACATAGGTTCAAGATTGGTAACTGCCAGAAGAAAGAGAACGAACTCTATCTGCAATAAGGATGAGTGTTACCTGCTACAACCAGACCTGAACCATGGTTCTAAGCTTGAAGGAAGAGATATGCTGTCATGTAGATGAATACATTTATTCAAAGATAATTTAGATAGATCAATTAAATGGTACATATATGATTGATTGCAACATGATCAACCAGCGATGAGAAGTTGGCATCAAATATCTGTCTATAGTAAAAAGGAAAATAATTTTACACCTTATTCTAGCACTTGCTACACCATTCAAAAAGCCTCTTTTCAAACAATTGTAGAATATATATTCCTGAATAGCCGGTCAAAGAAGCTCATTAAACAACACCCTAAATTTTGCTGAAAATGATAAAAACCAAATGTGCAAACAAAGCAAAGTGATAAATGGTCCTGACTCCCACTGCATGTTCAATCAATTTTGCATGAATGTCATGTAAGTAAGGAATAAGGGAGCTTCTATTGGCGCCCACATAAATCCTCTCATCACCCGCATATTTAAAAAAAAAAAAAATTGCTAACTACACCCACAACTTAACTCACTACCCCCACCCTTTTTTTATAAATCCTTAAATTACCCCTACCCCATTTTCACCTCTCACGATTTCTCAACACGCCCCACCCCCCCTCCCCCGTTTTCGTCCGCGCCGCCCCCCCTCCACCGAGCTCCTCCTCCCCTCCCGGCGGATCTTCGGCCAGATCGATCTTGAGTACCCTCTTGTCTGCGCACCCGACGGCCCGGGCCCCATATCCTCCTCCCCATTCTACACAACCACAAAGCCCCGTGCCGAGTTCACCAACTGTTCGGTCTGACAGAGCTGAACAGAGGCAAAATGTTCGGCCCTGTGTCGCCGAACATATGGCCTCTGTTCGGCCCAGTGTGGCCGAACAGAGGATATATGTTCGGCGACACAGGGCCGAACATATGTTACCCGAGAAACATAATGTTTCGATTCGGCCTGGGAAGGCTAAACATTTCTATTTCGTTCGGCCCTGGTAGGCCGAACGGAACGCGATCCGGAAAAAAAAAAAGATGATACATTTTTTAAAAACGAACCTTATCGTCACCGTCGCCTTCCCAGATTACTAGTTGCTTCTCCATTGTTGAAATGAGAGCTACAAACCTTGTCTAGACCCTGATTTCAGAGAGAATCGTTGAGAGAGGGAGGGAGGGAGATGGCTGTGGCTGGGAGAGGAGTTTTGAAATTTTATTAGGGGTTTTGATCAGATGGGTGTAGAGAGAAATAAGCAGGGTAGAAAAGTAATTACATCTTAGGGTATTTTAGGTATTCTAATTTTAAGTAAGTATGGGTGTGGAGAGTAATGTTTGGGGCGCCAATAGAATTTCCCAAGGAATAAGCACCTCTAATCATAGCCCGCTAGGAGCCTTCCTTTATTTTCAAAGTACCATGACCAGTGAAAGAAATTATATGTCCATCAAAATCTCAAGAAGATGATCCATCAAGTGTTTGACTAGAAAAGAGCCTAGTAACTTCCACAACTTCTAGGTGCTAGGTTTCTCAACAAGTTGCTAACATGGTCCTATGTCGATGTAGATATATGCTTATAAGCACCTCTAACATTTTCACATAGGGAAACCTGAGGCATCTTATGTACCTGCTACCTAAGAAGCATCCAATATGTTGCCTTTAGAATGCCAATCTTACACTGACCAAGTGTGACGATATCTGCACATATTATGTCAAAAATCATGATAGCATGATGCAGGCCTTGTCTTATGATAGATGCTCTGGAGATAAGGTTCTCCACAATTGAGTATTAATTATTGAGAATTTTCACTTCATTACCTATTTCAGGTGCACCCAGAAAATGATGTTTGGTTCTCCATTCAAGCACCGAAATAAAATATCAAGTTACATGTGGCATGGCAGCCAAGTCTTCTGGCTTTGATATATATTTCAGAAGAAAAAGTCCCTTTTCACCATGCAATAACACGTGATCGTAGAAATGATCTAAAACTTCGGCAATTAGGTCTTCCAATAATAGAACAACGTAATTAAACTTAATCATATCTTTAGGGTGATGAGATCAAAGAAAAGAAATTTGTGTATATTATATTCCTTCTAGAACTAATATTAATTATTTCCTCAGGGTCACAGTAACAAGATACATTCTCTGTGTTCATGCATGCTTTCTGTTGGTGAATAACATCAGGGAGTTTTGCCACCTTTCATCATAATGAGCACCATCCACATAGACACATATGTACATGAATGCGTGAAATCTGAATATTGAATAACAAGATCTTTTATATTGCTCTCATTGTTCAATTTACTCTCTATTGCTTTCAAGCTGGTCATGTAACAATGACAATTTAAGAGTTCAAAAGAAGGAGCACATACTGATGTAAGACATGCATGTCATTGTTTTACATGATGGTCTTGGTAATCCAGGGTCCCTGTGAACTAGGGATAAACCTAAGCTTTGGCATTTTGTTGCACAAAGTGGCTGCCGTATGTTTGTTAGGACATGCCTTTTACCATTGCACCAAGAAATGCCCTCTAATTAGTGCACCCCAGAAACATCTCATTGTAATTTAAATATATTACCTGTGAGAAATACTCAGTTGCTGTGCTCACTGCATGTCAATACCAACGCCAATAACACACAAGAACTACAAATCATTAATCAAATGACATATGGAGACAACAAACCAAGACCAATGCACTTACTGGAAATAGTAGTTCCACAATCAATTGAAAGAAGAAGGCACTAAGAAGAGAAGAAATATCAAGTGAAAGCTGATTAGCTGGTTTAGGCATTTCCTTAGTAAATTCCAATGGTATCTTCATGTCTGCACCTTTTATGAATTGGAGGTAGGCATTTGAAACCTGTATAGGATTGTAAACAGGAGGTTCATGATTTATTATAGTATCCAAATCCATATTTTGAAAAAAAGACACCAACAAGAACAGGCATTAAATGCAAGTAATTCCATTGGCATGTTTCCATGAAGAATCAACCTAATACAAAAGGCTGCTAATATAAGCAACCTAAGATTTGCTTTAGAAGAACTTTTGCCAAACTATATGGACAGCAATCAGCACTTCATCCTAATTTTGCACAAGAATAAGGATTAAGTTGTTGTGCAAGAACAATATTTTAAAAGGGATTAATATTATTTAGATTGATAAAAGTTAACACATATTAACATAATAAAAGACATGTATGATGGAGTGGTTACTGCTATAAAAACTATTGAAAGTCATACCAGTGAATTCTCAATCACACTAAGTTTACATCAGTAATCTGCCCTCAATCCTCATCTTTTTGTATAAGTTATGGATAAGTTTATTAGACATGTTCATAATTGTTGACCCAGATGGCAACCCAAGAGGGGGGGTGAATTAGGTTCTAAAAATTTTAACTCTTTTTGAAATTAAATCGATTGATATCAAAGTATGTAAGCGAATGGAGTTAATCGAAGCTTAGCACAGGAAATTAAAGAAGAGAGAGAGATCAAAACACTACAAATACAAAGATTTTATAGTGGTTCGGTGTAACCAACACCTACGTCCACTCCCAAGCACCACTTGGGTCCACACTATAATCCTCTTGATTACAGTCGAGTTGTTTTACAAGCTCACAACTCAAACTTGTTGTTTTACCCGGGATCACAACAAACCCAGCCGGTTTTCCGGGCTTACCAGCACAAAACCCAACCTCAAGCTATATCTAACTTAACCCGAGGTATACCACCTCCACTAATTCAATCCCTCTGATTGAATTAGTAAACAAAAGAAATCAATTAATGTTTACAATACAAACAGCTCCTCAAATGAGCGAATATGCAATAAAAAATAGACAAGGAATAGAAAAGCATGTTTGAAGCGATTTGAATGTAGGCTTGGCTTTTTTTCTTTTCCTTTTCTCCTTTGAAAGGTTGAATCAAGCTCCAGCTCAGATTTCACCTAGGAATATGTTGTTGAGAAGATGGAAAAAATAGTTTTGGCTTCTTCTTTTCTTCTTTGAAATCCTCCGAAATTGAACTTTGTACGCCTTGGATTTCTTTTGAATCTTTCTTTAGAAGATGGACGAGCTCTCAAGATTTCTCTTTTGAAATGGCTCTCTAGAATATCTCGATTTTTTGATCTTTCTCCCGTTTTTTGTTTCTTTCTCTATCCTTTTTTTAAACGATCTGTTCTCCCCTTTTTATAGATTTTCTTTAATCCGAGATTAGGTGGAAAACTAGCCGTTATTTCTCTCCTTGGATTGGTCCTACACACAAGAAAAATAGCCGTTAAAAATTAGGTGAGAAAATGTTGCCGTTGGAGGCCGTTCTGACACTTTAAAAATCCATTCCTGTCAGGTTGGAGTCGGCTCCAACTTTTTATGTGTCGGCTCCACTTCGTGTATCCAAAAATAGTAATAAAAGTTTTTGTTGAGGGATCGGCTCCCGATAAGTTGTGTCGGCTCCCCGCATCCAGGTGTCGGCTCCCAAACAAAAGGTGTCGACTCTAAATATGGCCCAAAATATGCTCTCTGTTCTCAGTTAGAGTCGGCTCCATCATTCTAGGTGTCGGCTCCCGAATCTCAGTGTCGGCTCCAATTCCATGTGTCGGCTCCAGAAACTGACGCAGAAAAGCACACTTTCTGTTCTCAGGTTGGAGTCGGCTCCAGACATCCATGTGTCGACTCCCGACCGTGCCGAATTTTGAGAACTGTTCTGATATGCCCATGTGTCGACTCCTGACTTATAGGTGTCGACTCCAAGGTCTAAACTTTTGAAAATTACAATTTAAAACTCATCTTAAAATCAATTTTGAATGATATTTGAATTGTTAAACTTTCTTAATACCTGAAACACTCCATAAATTTGTCAGAAACAATATGAATATACTCATGGCTTTTGTTAATCATCAAAATCAATAATTGGGTCAACAATAATGATATTCCATGATGCATGCTACTTACAGATAATACAGTACTAGCAATTAAAACTAAAGCAAAGGTTCATCATGAGCTAGAATTATGGAGTAATGCATTACAATATAAAGGTTTTAGGTTAAGTAAAACAAAGAATATATGAAATGTAATTTTAGTACATTCACAAATAGAGATAAATATAGAGTAAAAATTGAAGAATATAAAGCTTCTAAAAGGGATCATTTTCGATATTTAGGATTAATTATTTATAAGAAAGAAGAGATTGAGGATAATGTTGTCCATAAAATTAAAGCATGTTGGATGAAATGAAGAAGTGAAATTGAAATATTATGTGATCGTAAAATACCTACTAAGTTAAAGAAAAAGTTCTATAAGATAGCCATAAAATCGGCTATACTATATGATACAAAATATTAGGCACTTAGAAAATTACATATACATAAAATGAATATAACTGAAATGAGAATGTTAATATGGATTTATGACAATATAACAAAAGATAGAATAAAAAATAAAGGCATTCATAAAAAGGTGGAGGTAGCACAAATTGAGGATAAATTAAGGGAAGGACAATTTAGATGATTTGAACATTTGTAACATAAACCTACGGGTGTACTAGTGAGAAGGTAGACCAAAAATTATATACAACAAAGTGATAAAAAAGATTTGAAATTTTTACATCTTACTAAAAATATGATTCATAACCAAGTAGAATGGGGAAAAAGCATCCATGTAGCCAATCCTAACTAGATTGGAATTAAGGATTTGTTGTTATTGTTATTAAAGAAAAAAGTGAACATATGGACAAATTGGACTGAACCTGCAAAGTGTCAAGTATTTCATCTGGGTAGTTTTGATTATTATTTTCATTCCCAGAACATCCTTAACTCTTTCGACTTTTAGGCTTTCAGTCTCTGATTCTGTTTGTTTAATCTAATACGATAAGAGTTTAACTTAGTCTATGGTTTGGATTTTTCAAAGAAAGTGCAATATGTAAAGTTATATGAATAATCGAAGTGTTCGATATTGCCTAGGATGCTACATTTACCTAGATGAATTGGAAACAATTAAGTGCCTGAAACATGTCTGCTTTCCAGAAAGTCCAATTATAGCTGACATGTTTTCCTAACACACAGTATCGTAATCAGCTGCTTATTTTTTTAGCAGTGTTTCAATGCACGACCTTTTCTGTCATGCCTCAGGCTATTGAGCATCAAAACCATGATACATGATGTGTAATTTTTTGTGTGGTATAGAAAACAAAGTATTCTTTCATTTTCTTTTTAATTCCATGAGTATTGTTTCTTTACCATAGCTCTGAAAGAAGACTTTCTTATTTATTCGTTGCCATCTCATCAGAAGTACAATAATAAACTGAGCACTCAAAAAGAGTTATTTACATGAAAGTATTCAAAGTTAAGCTAAACATGAGCATCCATTTAAGAGACATTACTAGAAATCACAAACATATGTTCAAGTTTGCACTTCCTCACTTATGTCAGCATCTTTATTTTTTCCAGGATTTCAAAACTTTAATTCCTCTGATCTGTAGTGATTTTACAAAGACAGAGAAACATGCAAGACAGGTTAGGCAACTGAAAAAGACCCCAGAGAAACCACCCAAGAAAAGACAGCACCTATATGAGAGAATTCACACAATAGGTCCATGTGTTTGTTGAGTGCACAGTTTGCTGTTAGATTACTACTTGATATATGGATTCTCTCATACAGTTCTCTTGTAGTTTAACAGCTCTTTGAGATCTCAACACTTGTCAAACCTTTTTGCAAGAATCCTAGAAATATTCATTAGCAAGACTGTAACTATCCGATTGCACCAAAAGAAAATTGATCATATAAAAATAAGAAAAATCATCGTAAAATAGTTTTGAAATTAAACTTTCAAATCAACAGGAAGCAGAACTTATGAAAGGAAAAATAAAAAAGAAAATGAAAAAGAAAAGAAAGGCAGTATCTGAATTCACTATCATTTAATACCCACCACATTCAATGAGCGTGAAACACACATCAATGCAGGAGTACTACTGATACTGGCATTCTTATAGGTTGAGTTATACCAAATAGTTACATTAAAACTTTTCTCATTGGAGTTTAAGAAATCATAAGCTGCAAAAAGAGGGGGAAAAGGCATATTAGTGTTTGCTTTGCTATGCAAGATAAAAAGAGGAAGAAAGACGTCAATTAATAGAAGACAAGAAAAAGACTCACCTGCCATGATTTCATTTATAGCCCTCTCTGTGTTCCCAGACGGTAACCTCTAAATAGTTCATTGTTTATATCTGAGGAACTATGGCGCCACAATGGTAAAGATTGAATACACTTCATCTCTGACATAAAATTTTAGAAGTGCTAGTTTCAGAATGAAGTGACACTGAATGGAGAACTGTTCTCCATAGGGTAAATGCATGCACAAGGCCCATTGACACGCTAGTCATTGTGAATATATCGTAGCCATGTACCACTCCATATATAGACACATTTGTTCAAGACACAATAATTTAGATGAAGACACAATAATTTAGATGCACCGTGATCTCAAATTAATCTTTTAAAAAATTATTGTCATCTTTAAGCATCAGCTATGGGCCATGTTGATGTTAGCATGTATTCATGATGTGAATGGCATACACAGCGAGCAAAAAGTACATTAGAATAAAATCTACATGATTCTCTCTTAAACAATATACTTTCTTCCATCCTGCAAACTCAGTATTGCAAATAATTTGACGACCAACCCAATAATGGGCCAGAACTGCATGCAAGGAATTAGTACTGTAAGTAAAAACCTTCATATTTTTAATTTCTACAAAGTCACCCAGTGAATATAGGCAATGTCTTAAGGTAGAGAAGTATGTTGGCACTAACAGCAGCATTCCTGTATCTTTGCTACATACCTCTTACATATCTATTTGAAAAGGTAAATAAGATGATTTTTCCAAATGGCCAAGAAGTTTAATACCTTGCTGGAATGTGGCAGTAGCTATCTGAATGGGAATTGTAAGTGTAGAATTTTGTCTGCATTCAGGTTGAATACTATATATTGGTCTACCAGAGAAAAAAGCAGGTTCAATAAACTCAGTTTCTCTAGTCACTGTGTCTGTTCCCTGAATGATTGTCAAACAGCATATAAGCCTTTACAACCCAAACATATATATATATATATATATAAGCCTTAACCTTGAAATCTTATAACAAATAAGAAAAAAAAAAATTGAAACAGATGCTTATCTATTCAATACAACTTACTGTGATAAGTGTCGACAGAATACTCAAATAATTCGAAAGATCTGAAGGTGACGAACTCGTAAACAAGTTCAGTGCCAATCCTAAAAAAATTAATGGTCAGTACTGTTAACATAAAACCTCTGGTTTCAAGTGATGTAAGAAAGTCACATACTGTCCACAAGAGATCGATTCCCTCCAGTAAGAAGTACAGCAGCCGGACAGGACTGTGTGTCTCTACATGTTTTGTCTGGCAGGTCAGTGAACGTACTAAAATCAACCTTTGCAGCACGATATTCAGGACCAGGTACTTGAAATAATGCAGGCCATTCCTGGGGACTTGGTATTGCACAACTGTCAGCCTGGTCTGAAGTAGAATACTGAATTCCACATATATTCTCACAAGAACCATTTCCATTCTTGTCAACACAACTACAACCACATTTATATTCTGGACTATCTAGTGCACTGTTAATGGCCCATTGCAGGACAGCCAGTAACGCACAGATGATTACTGGATATAGAGTTACTCGAATAGTTGTCTTCTGATTGTGTATCTGCAAATCCAAGCAATGTTGATTACATCATTATGACAAGTACTAATGTCCTAAATCAGTTAGTTGTCATGTGTATGCTAAAGGGAGAGTTGTTTTAGTAAAATTCCATAGATGATATGATTGTAACAATATATGATGTGGAAACAAAAAGAATTTCTTACAACAATAATACCACTGCTTCTGCAATAGTTCTTCATGAGATCTCTGTTCTACTATGTGCAGAATGATTATAAGTCCACTAAGTTGAATGTTTTCCATGGTTTGCTGCATAAAATTTCTATAACAAGCTTTAACAGATGAAAGATATCCTCTTGAAATATAAAGCTGAATCTTAAGTGTTTTTTTTTTTGTTGGCAGGTAAAGAGGGGGGGGTGCATGAAAGCCTAAAAGCTTTAGATTAACAAAAAGGAACATTTTTCCAGCCCCTCATGCACTTACTCTCTAATGTTAAAAACTGAAATATGCCTGTAATTTAGGGAAATTACTAGTATCATTTTCCTGTAGTTTAATGATCTATGTTAGCTTTCAGAAGGCATTAAGATAAGTTTCCGCAAACAGAAGATCCTCAGTCACATCTTTTGAAAAGACAATGTGTTTGCTTGCCCTCATGCTTTCAATATTTTTGAACAAATAGTACCAATATGCTTGCTTGCTCTCATGTTTTCAATATTTTTAAACAAAGAGCACCCCATCAATGTTTTGAAACGCCCAAAAGCAGCAGTGTTGCACTTTAACCTAGTTAATTGATCCAATTATTTATAGACATTGTAAATAACACTTGTACTTTTGCCTACTCCTTAGCAAAGGTGAGGGAGCCAAAGGCCGCAAGGATAGGTTTTGTGCCATTTAAGGCAAGACTGCGAAGAAGGAAAAGGAATTCAAATGAATTGTTCCCATTAAGAGGGCATGGTCATCACTTTTACATTTGTTTTCACTATGTAGAGGACTTTAACTTGATTATTAAGCTAGAGTATGGGTGTACCTTTTCTCTACCTTAAAGAGAAATCTTATAAATGTATCTAATTTTTGAAATATGGATCTATGTGCCAATCAGCAATGTCATGGTGCAGAACAAGAAGTAAGAAATGCTTGGCCAGCATGCAACTGGAAAGTTACAGATATCAATCCCAAAGCAGAAGCCTTTGAGGCTGGCTTCTCAAAACCATGAGCACAATAACCAGAACCCCTGCTTGAGAATTATTACCACTTAGTTAGAGGAAACAGAATCAAATACTGGCTTTTACCAAATTGTTAGATTACTAGCCGTAACAACTATTTGGTTTACAAACAAGAAGACATATACCTGTACAACCTGCCAGTGAACCAAGG
>UESW01002406.1:157581-228106 GCA_900491605.1 Calamus simplicifolius
CACGGCTGCTGACTGGGCAGCGATGGCCATGGCTCAGCAGTAGGATATAGGATATGGACGATGGGTGAACCATGTCCTCCTGTGTTATTACAAATTTTGCAATCTG
Source organism: Calamus simplicifolius (assembly GCA_900491605.1). Taxonomy (NCBI): domain Eukaryota; kingdom Viridiplantae; phylum Streptophyta; class Magnoliopsida; order Arecales; family Arecaceae; genus Calamus; species Calamus simplicifolius. Next base: position 157,688 of record UESW01002406.1, read on the forward strand.
ATGTATCTGGGCTAACTCATACTAGACTAGTGTGATCGCTCGTCTTTATCAAAAAAAAAATGATTCTGAAATGGCAATAGGTCTTACATTTAGTATCTTTATTTGAACAGTGAAATATTATCACCATGCAGTAATTCTAATCCTAATAAGAGGATGGAAATACTAGATCGCTGTAGTAAAATGATCTTCACAAAAATTGAAAAAAAAATTATCTTTATATTTATCAATTCTCATCCTATATATTAATATAGTATAATATGATAATATTTATAATATAAAGTATTATATAATAAATATTATTGTATTATAACATTAATATATAGTTAATATATTAATAATATAGTATTATATCTAGTTGTAGATTTATATTTTAATTAGTAGATTCATATTTTAAGGGATCTAATGAAGTTTTACGCTAGTTATTAGCTACCTAACGCAACCCTCCTTCTTTACCCGGGCTTAGAATCCACCTTGATATTATAGTATATATTATTAATTATTATTATTATATATAATATATTATCATTGATATTATATTAAATTATTATATTAATATATAAATATTTTATATATTACTAATTATTATTATATTATAGTAGTATAATGAGCTAGATTTGGCTATACCTATTAGCCTAGATCTGATCATCTCTCTATTCTTGGATCCAGAGGGATCACGGATTTCAAAGATAGCAAAAGTGGGGTGGTGCCAAGATTTATATAGGTCAAAGGATAAAAAGGATGGCTAAATTTAGGATAAGTTACATCAAATCAATTCATATTATAATATAATATAATATATATATATATATATATATATATATATATATGCATAAGAAATATATATATATTTATAGTAATATTCATTATATTATTAATCTTATGTTATAATATATAATTTATACATAATATATTATATTATATTATATTATTATATATAAAATATATTATAGAAATAAGTTTTAAAAGTATTATGGGCATGGTATCCAAAATAACCTTTCATTCCCATAGTATACTACTAGTGATTAATCAAACGGCTTGAAGCTGGTTGCTTATTTTTCTTCTATGCAACTTATCTCCTCACTATTGTATCAAAAATAAATAAATAAATAAAATAAAATAAAATAACCAGCTCCAGCTTACTGAAACCATATGAAGGGTCTTAAGATGTGGCTGTATTCCAAGTCCTTTGTAGACACAGCTCATTACTTTTGTGAGGGCATATATCTAGCCAAGCCAACCTTAATAGCAATTCACGTGTAAAACAAGCTTTGCTGCGGTACCTATTAGCTATGGCCCAACAACAAACGTATGAGGCCACTTTAGACCCATTCAAGTGATGACACAAGAAGACTAGACTTATATTAGAGTCCACCCGATTGACCAGCTTTGATGCAGCCCACTGTTTATATTTTCTTCTTGAGTCCTGACTTTGATCACCAATGCGAACGTAGGCTCAAGACTTCCACGGGTTTCAAATTCTCTCTCATTTGATTCCAGCCTAAATCATCACCGTCAGATCAATGAGGCCGCCGGGAATAAAATTTTAAAACTATTATTCGATAAGCGACAGAAATAAAATAACAAATAAATAAAAAGAAAGAAAAGGATTGATAGATTAAAAAAAAGCTCCGCAGGTGATGATAGACGAAGACGAGCCCACCAGATCCAAATACCACCGCAATTGCTTCAGGCTACGATTTGTTCCGTTACGCTGGAAAGCCGTGCTCCTCCTTGAGAACAGTGCCGCCGAGCTCACGCCGTCGTCACGAAGTGGTCTCTCCACCACGGCGGGATCCCGTTACCGCTCGCCGCTTCAACGCACCTTGCACCCTCGCTCTTCAGCCACGGCGACGCCGGCGGCGGCGTCTCCTCCTCCTCCTCCGACGCCCGCTCCTCTTCTTCTCCGTTCCCCTCCTCGTTGTCTTCTTCTTCTTCTTCTTCTTCTTCTTCGTCCTCTTGATGGGAGATCACCCGGACATTCGCGTCTCCGACGAGCTCCAGCCGGAGGCGGCCGTCGCGGCGGGAGGCGCGGAGGACCTCCGGCCGCTCGATCCGGACCTCGGTGAGCACAATCCGGCCGTCCTTCCTCACCGCCCGCATGAACTGGCTTCGCCGTCCGTCCCGCCCCGCCAGCCATGGCAGCGGCGGCGGGAACTTCGCCTCAGCCCTCCGCCGCCACGTCCTCCTCCTCCCCCCCCAGGGCCGCGAATCGGATCTCCGATCGTCGTCCTTAAGCCCGATCTCGTCGATGCCCACCCCAGCGTCGTCGCAGCTCTCAGCGCCAAGGTTTTCGGTGCAGAGCCGGAGGTTGCCGTACTCGAGGTCGTGGAGGCCCCGGGTGCCGGGATCGGTCCACTCCGGCAGCTTTTCGGCGGAGCCGACGGCGGCGGACTCGATAACGTTCGGCTGTTTAGGGGGGTTCTCGGCGAGGAGGCGCAGGCCGGCGGCGTCGGGGGAAGGGATATTCCGGTAGCGGTAGGGCGGATTCCGGCGTCCGTGCGAGTTGTCGGGAAAGCCTAGCAAGGTATGGACGGTGGCCTTGCACAGACTCAGCATTGCTCTTCTTCTTCTTTTTTCCTGGTTTTCTGCGAATATTTTATTTTATTTGGCCTGAAGAAGAGAGTGGAGCGAGAGCGTTAGCTCTAAGCAACGAGGCCATTTGAGAGAAGGAGGTGGGGGTCCGCATGTGAACGCTGTGGGCTGAGAGTAATAAAGCGAAAGGAGCGGGAGATTCATGATATTTTGTGGATGGAGTTGGTGATAGGAACGGAGGGCAAGGGTTAGAAAAAGTATCCTTTTCCTTTCACGCCAAAATTAGTAAATGCATGGGTTTAAAAAATAATTTTTTTAAAAATCGTAACTGAATGGTTTAAAAATATTTTTTAAAAAAACATGAAGCTTGAAAATATGGAAATAAAAATTATGATATTATTATAATGTTAAAAAAGGCCGTTATGATGATTTAAAATACTCTCCTATGATAATAATAATAATAATATACTATACATATAAAATAGTTTTATTCATCACCATTGTTAAATTTGAAAAGCCATCTCAGCGTCACACTACGTATAACTTGATCCAATTTGATGAATAAAACTATTTTAGTATATTAGTTAGTATTTCATGCATCCATTATAATCATTATAATTTTAGCTTACACTGTTTCTTTACCTCTACAATTATGTCCCTACTCTTTTGAATGCTAGGGATGAGACCATCATTTTCAGCTAGCACTTCATTTTATAGCAAAATGGAAAATTCGAGTATTTAGTCTAATATTCTTTGAAAAGAAAAGGTTTAGTTTGAAAAAAAATAATGTGGTTATTACTTGCTATTTTTGTTATAACACAATTATAATAAAAGCTAGTATCTACATGGTTTACAAGAAAATAATTTTTTAAAATTGTAACTCTATGGTTTAAGAAAATATTTTTTTTTTTCAAAAACCAATGTGAAGCCTGAAAATTAGAAAATAAAATAAATGAATAGGTTATTTTAATGTTAAAGGCCATTATAATGATTTTAGATATTATCTTATATTATTATATAACAGCAATAATAAATAATAAAAATAACTAATAATAAGTTGCACCTTTTTATTAAATTGGATGATAAGGGTTTCATATGAATAATATGAGCCGTTGGAATGTGATATATATATCTAAATTATTTATATGCTAAAAATTGTATGGTTTAGAGACTTCTATCCAATCCATCAAAGGATATGATATTATTTAAACTATTCAATTTTTGTAAGTAACTTAAAAATAATAAATTTCATCAAATGACTTCAATCCTCGTTATAGAGCTGCCATTGCCAAATTCGAAAAGTTATCATTATTTTAGAATTACACCATATGTAATTTGATCCTAATCGATAAATAATAATATTTTAATATGTTAGTATTTTAAGTATCTATTACAACGATCATAATTTTGTTTGTACTGTTTCTTTATCTTTACACTATAATTATCCCTAATTTCTTAAATTGTAAGGATAAGGCCAACATAATCAATTTGACACTTCATTCCTCACCCAAATGAACCTTTAACAGCTATTTTTTAAAAAAATAAATATTTAGTGAAGCATTCTTTGAAAAGAAATTATTTAATTTGAAAAAACAACATGAGTATTACTTGCTTTTTTTTTTGTTATAACACCATTCAATAAAGATAGTAACTGCATGGTTTTAGAAAATTTTAAAAAAATTGAAGACTAAAAATATGAAAATAAAAAATAAATAAAATTAGTTTTACTATGTTAAAAGGCCATTATAATGGTTTCAAACACTCTCTTATATTCATAATAATTAAAATAATAATAATAGATGCATATTTTTCTTTTAAATTGGACAGTAAAAGTTTTATATGAATGGTTTGAGTTATTAGATGTGATATATTATATCTAAACTACTTATGTGCTCAAAATCATATGATATAGAGTCTCTTAACTTATCCATTAGATAATAAAAAATAATATTATTTAAACTATTCAATTTTTGACCACTTGCTATATGGTTAAAAATATTTCACATTTCTGATATTAAATTACTTAGAAATAGTAAATTACATCCAATCTCTCCATCATCAATATAGAACTAGTATCAAAAAGTTCATGAGTTACTTGTTAAACTTTTCAGATATATTCCTTCCAATTATAGCTTTGAGGATAAGGAAGGATATGGTAGGTAGTGTTTGATAGTCCAAAAGCTATTAAATGTACAGGATAGCATTTATCCAATAGCTGAGGGAATAAACACCTTCTTAAAATTACAAGCTGCCATCAAGGGATAACTTTAGTTGTTCCTGGGTTCCCTAGGGAATATGTTCAAGGGATAACCTATGTTTAAACATGGGTTATCCCCTCTGGTTAAACTTTTTCAGACCTATCCCTTCTAACTATAGTATTTGGGAATAAGGAAGGATATCCAAGGGATATCCCCTTATCTCTACATCAAACACTGCCTTAAAGTTATACAGCATGTAACTTAATCCTAAATAATAAATTATTATTATTTATTATATTATTTAGTATTATATATGTTTGTACTATTTCTTTATCTCTATATTACAATTATATCCCTACTTTTTTAAATGCTAGAGATTAAGCCCAACACTACCGATTAGCTTCATTCCTCACCAAAATGGCTTGCGCCAAATATTTAGTCAAATATTCTTTTAAAAGAAAATGGTGTAGTTTGAAAAAATAATATGGTTATTGTTTGCTATTTTTTATCATAACAAAATTATAATAAAGATTACTTTAAAATTGGACTATATAATGTGTATGCTAAATCTTTCCAGAAAGTTAATCATTTAACATCAATAATAGGCCACCTAAGTTAGACTCTGAACTATCAAAAATGATGTATAATAAAAAATATATAGAAACTAAAATTCATATATTTTTGTAGTCTCTAACACAAACATTAAGTAGATATAAAGATAAAATAATTTTAATACCATTATATTATATTTTACTATAATCTAATTATCCAAACCTAGGAAATTTAAATATACTCAATTTAAGATGTATAGGTCATGATTAATAAAATAGATTTCTTATTTATATATTATATCTTATATGTTCACTTATTAGAGTAATTGATATTGCTCATTCTTTTACCTAATTAAATAATTTGAATTTTAGTTTCTATTTTTCTTTTTAAGAATAAGAAGGAGTACTATATATATATATATATATATATATATATATATATATATATATATATATATTAAAGGAGTCCCTCCTGGTAATATAATTATTTGAAGTAAAATCTTGGAGATAACACAACTTTAGGACTTGAACCCTTGGTTGACTATTTACTAGTATATCTAGACACCCATTTAATATATCCATACATACATAGATACATGCACACACATATATACATACATACATTCAATTAGCTAGTCCAATGTTTTTGAAATCATTATATTTTGAAGACTTAAGGAGGGTATGACTTAAATGGCATGTTTGAGCAAAGTAATGATCTTTATATCTGTTAGACCTCTCAATTAGTTACCTTGGCATCCTTCAAGGTCTGAATGCTATTTTTAATTTTAGAGTAATCTTATAATTAAATAAGACTAGTATTAGGCATGTGAAATTGATGCAAGAATGGTCATGATTATACAATCTATTATCTAATAAATAAATTTCTACTTCCAAGTGAATCTATCTTATTTCTTTTTTTTTCTTTCTTTAAGCATGTAATAAATTAATTGATATATATTTTAGTTGGAGGAGGTATATAGTATATTATGGAAAGAAAATATAATAATATTTTATCACTAATGGATATTTAGATACCATGAATGAAAGCTCAAAATGTTTTGTGTTATGACAATAATTACTGAGATACAAGTCATTCAAATTGATTCTAAGTAAGCAATGCATTAAGCAGATGATAGAGCACGAATACTATTCTTATCAACATATTGTTTTGCTCAAATATAAAGAGAATCATAACTTTATAAATTGTATTATTAATGAGAATTCTATTAGATAAATTTTCTTCCTCTTTTGCTTCCTTTTTTTTTTTTGGTTGGTAGATTTTCTTTTCTTTTTTGTTTCCCTTACTTTAAACAAACCAACGAAGTCTACCTTCCATTTCATTAAGCAAGCAAAACAGGAAAATAAGATATTCCTTCACTTGTATCTATCACATGCATTCTATGCAATGAGATTATATCTATTTAATAAATATTTCTCTTCTTCAACTAGACATTTGCATTTGTAACTATTCATGAGAAACTTACACCTCATGTGACATAGATATAAGATTAAGGAATATGGGCAAGACAGGATTATTTATTTAAAAGGTAAATCAAGCTAATAGAATATTAATCTTAGAGAAGAAAATGTTTGATTTTTTAATTAGATGGGCCTACTTTTAGTCTGGACCTCACATAAAAATAACTATGGAGTCATAAACCAGTGCTATTGACATTAGAGTTTGATTGAAAGAAAATATGGTCCATAATGAACATGAATTGGATATGGATCATTAGGTTCCATATTCTAAAACTAAATCAATCCATGCTGATTCAAAATTATATACCATATTTATCACATTTCTCTTAAATTTGATTTGATTTGTGTAATAAATTTATATAATCAATCAATTATTACATTGGTCATGACAACTTTTGCATGGTTGTTAATTAAATTATATGAAGAATAGATTGTTAATAATTTCTAGATGTTGTAATTTGTTTAGGATATAATTAACATAATTATAATTATTTTTCAAGTTTCCTTGTATTATTCTTCACTTAATTTTTTTTAAAAAAAATACCATAGATCAATAAAATAAATCTTAAACATGTTCTAATTTGAGCTAACTCAAAAGGAACTAGATTAGGCATGGCTTTAAAATTTGGGCCTAATTCAAATGCGAATTAGATTTGGTGTTTTCTAATCTCAAATCTAACCCCACTAGATTGCAACCCTTCTTTTTGTTACCTTGAGGAAAAAGGGAAATCTAACTAGAAAGAGGTGCATAACATTCTCATGTTATTGGTTCATAAAGCAACTTAAGCAAGTCTAAAGACACAAAAATGGTTGAAGGCAATTTTGAATAAATGAAAGTCGGCATATATGATTCTTTGATTGACGGAGTCAAGGCCAAAGAGTTCTTTAGATTTTCTTTTATATTTTAGTATAGATAAAATTAACTTCCTGGCATGGATGATGGCTAACTCAACATAACTTTACTTTTTATATATTTATAGATACTCTATCTTTAATTGAGATACTAGCTTTATTCGGAGAAGAAATAAGCGAACTTCAGCAATTAAAGCTAATAGCATATTTATTAAATGATACTAAGGTAGCATTTAGTTTGCGTTATGTAATAAAACCAGGAATATTATATTCCCAGTTAGATTCTGAGAAATGAAAGATTAATATGTTTGATTCATAATAGTAAAATATGCTAATCAATTACCATGTTTTTAAATTTTATTTGAGTTTTATTGTAAATATTTTATCTTTTAAGTAGCCCTCTCTTCTTTTTCTAAAATATAAGATGTTTGATAAAAAAATAATTTTTTATAAACTAATTTTAGAAATATTATACATTAAATATCATAAATATTTAATGTATTATACATTAAATAATATGAAATAATATTATTAAATATCCCATTATATATTATATATTAATATATATATATATAATATATAATATATAAATATTTAGTAATATATCATATAATAATTTAATATGCAAGAAGGTCACAAATATTAATAATTTAAATATTAATATTTACATATTTATATAATAATATATAATAGTATTAAAAATGTTATATATATAAATATAAATATAATATTAAATATTTAACTATTATTTAGTGCAAATTAAATATAATAAGATTATGTATTATTAAATATTTATATGAAAGTGGAGCATAATTTAATATTACTAGACTTTTGTAATCTCAAACACCCATTTTTTATATAGAAATTAGATTATTATGATTTATTTTAATTTTATATTAGTAAAAATCAAATATTATTGCTTAGCTTACCATATCTAATTGTTAAATATGGTAATTTGTATGATAATCTTAGATTATAAAGATAAATTACCATGAATCAAATAGCCCTATAATAATAAAAAAAAAATTAGTCAAATGAGAATCACTTTAATAGGTCCTTCTTTTGGTGGAAAATAATTTTTCATATAATTGAGGTTACCGATCCTCTTCCGGCAAAATCAGTGTTTTAGTAACTTATCTATTAAAATCTTCTTCTATAATCTTTACAAATAGAAAATACTAGGGGGCACCTATTATTTGCACATGAAAAGTTCCTTGCTCCCACTTTTATTGTGTTAGGCAACTTTATAATCAACTACTCCCTATGTATCACACTAATTCCCTAAAAGATATACTAATCACATCATGCCATATGGTAGGTGCATACAAAATTGGATCTTCATAGCATTAGTCTTAAATTTGCAGTGATGAGTCCTTGGTAGCATCACTGCTTGACAATTATGTTAGTCTAATTCATGGACGTGTTTGGCACATTTTATTTGCATTTGGTAGATAAGAATTATTTCTGTGAAATGTCTCATTTCAATCTATAGATTATAGTTTTATTGATGCCAAGTCATCGTCCTCGAACATCCGCGAGCATCCGGTCGTCTCCTCAGTGAACTCGAAATCCTTCGGCGAGCTTCTTGCGTCTGGGGGCCTACAAACAAGTCCCGGAGGCTAGAGATTCCTGCGGAGACCCTTCAATGCTCAAGTTAGTGCTCTGGGCAATAGTCGTAAGCTTGAGGAAGCTCGAAAGAGAGAAGAAGAAAGAGACTTAAAGCCGTGCTCTCTGTAAGCAAGAATGAGCATTTGGGAGAGGGATGAGTTCGTTTTTTTGGTCGGAGGTCTTTCTTACCTATTTTATAGATGCTTAGAATCTATTAGTTTTTGGATATAATCACTTGTCAAAGCATTAATTGATGGCAACAATAGTGGAGCTTACCTCCATGTGACGTGTCAGAGCTGCAGCCTGTGTCCGTCAGAATAGGTGGCTGCAGCTGATTGGCAGGCCCTATTTGGTTTAGACAGCTGTTGCAGACTGCTGCAGGGCATGGCCGACCGTTACGGTGCTTGCTAGATGTGTCCCCTACGTCACCTTTTTTGTAGTCCTGGGCGAACAACGATGGGTGATAAAGTTAGGCATGTGGGCCCCAAGGTGCAGCCGTTGGGGCAGAAGATGCAGTTTGAAGTTGAAGCCAGCTATCCCTCGTAGAGCATTGATTATAGAGTGCTTGCATGGCACTGTTCATGCCCTTGGATGAGCTTCAAAGAAGGCCGTGGGTGAACACCTGCATGACACTGTTCACTTGCATGGAACTGTTCATAATGAGGCCGAGCACTGTTCATACCGAGGCCGAGCACTGTTCATGGCCGAGCAATGTTCAAGCCGAGGCCGAGGGGAAGAGGCCGAGCACTATTCATGGCCGAGCACTGTTCATGCCGAGGCCGAGCACTGTTCATGGCCGAGCACTGTTCATGCCGAGGCCGAGGGGAAGAGACTGAGCACTGTTCATGCCGAGGCCAAGCACTATTCATGGCCGAGCACTGTTTATGCCGAGGCCGAGGGGAAGAGGTCGAGCACTGTTCATGGCCGAGCACTGTTCATGCCGAAGCCGAGGGGAAGAGGCCGAGCATTGTTCATGGCCGAGCATTGTTCATGGCCGAGCACTGTTCATGGCCGAGCACTGTTCATACCAAGGCTGAGCACTATTCATGACCAAGGTCGAGCACTGTTCATGCCGAGGCCAAGTACTGTTCATGGCCGAGCACTGTTCATGCCGAGGCCGAGGGGAAGAGGCCGAGTACTATTCATGGTCGAGCACTGTTCATGCCGAGGCCGAGGGGGTGTCTTTCCGAGGCTGAGGGATTGTCAGGCCGAGCGGAAGCTGGCTTCATGCGGACGAGAGAGAAAAGGTGGTTCGGCCGAGTGGGAGCTCGGGAGCTTCTGGAGGAGCTTGGGAGCAGCCGCAGGGAGAACCCTGAAGCCGAATGCTGAGGGGGAGACTTAGGCCAGCTTGGGAGGAGAGAGAAAAGGTGGCAGACTCGAGGAGGTTGCCCTGGACCTACCGGAACCGAGGAGGAAAGGTTGATTCGCCGAGGCCAAGCCCAGATGCTGTCATTGTGGCCCATGGGAGCCCACTGGCCCCATCAGATGCCCCCCACACTCCTTGAGCTTGTGCGACCGCATGCCTTGCATCCACCAAGCGAAAGGAGTGTAGAAATTGCAATATATTTCTTTTGCACTTGTCTCTGCATGCCAGCTTTGGATAGTTTTCGTCTGCCTTGTGTGGACTTGTGACCACGTTTGCATGCTCCCTTGGGCTTTTGTCTGCTCATACTTTAAGCAATGTTGGAGGTGAATTAATTACCTTAGACTGGCTGGAAGCAGCCAGTAATCCTCTCCTGAAGTAGGGTCTAGGAGCGGATGCCCGTCAACTGTGAGTTGAGGAGTTGGTTTCTCCCGACTGTGAGTCGACTTTGGGTCTTCTACTTTTGTCATGAAATTTGGAGGTGTGTGCTCGTCAACTGTGAGCCGAAGAGTTGGCCTCTCCCTACTGTGAGTTGACTTGGGGCTTCTTCTTGAATGGCTGAAAGTAACCAGCAATATATTGTAAGTGTATAATTTAAACAAAGGTTTTACCCTATTGGTCATTGGCCGTTGAAACAGAGTTGAAGCCGCCGAGGCTGAAGTGAAGCCGTTGAGGTTGTGATAAAGCTGCTAAGGCAGAGATAAAGCTGATGAGGCCGTGATAACGCCGCTGAGGTAGAGATAAAGCCGTTGAGGCCACGATAACGCCGTTGAGGCAGAGATAAAGTCAGTGAGGCTAAGATAAATTTGTTGAAGCAGAAATAGAGATGCGGGGGCTGAAATAAAATTGCCTCGAGTGTTTGTGTGCCGGTCCGAGAGGCAACTCGAGCGGGTACGGGCTGTTAGGGACTTGAACCGACTCGGGGGCATATTCTAGCTGGACCGAGTGGTGTCCTGTTAGCCGCAATACCGACGAGCTTCTTCGGAACCATCTCGGGTGTTTGTGTGCTGGTCCAGGAGGTGACTCGAACGAGTACGAGTTGTTAGGGACTTGAACCGACTCAGGGGCATATCCTAGCCAAACCGAGTGGTGTTCCGTTAGCCACGATGCCGCCGAGCTCCTCCGGAACCACCTCGGGGGTTTCGCGGTCGGCCCGAGGGGTGACTCAAGGTCACTGGAACCATAGGTCTTGAACCGCCGCGGGGGTTTCATGGCTGGCCCGGGGTGACCTTATGATCGCAGGATCGTTGAGAGCCTTTTGAATGGTTGGTTTTCCTGTAATACATTCAGACACTAATGAAAAGAAACTTTTTCTCAAAGTGTAGTGTACTTAGCTCTCGTAGCACCCCTATTTCCTTTTGCAGTTTGAACACTTCAGTCCGCTAGTGGTCTGCCCCCCAGGAAATCAAGTTGATTGGAGTGGAGGTGTTGTTGCCCTTACTTGGGCCTTCCTCTGCGTCACCGTCCGTAGGAGAGAAGGCCGCTTGGGTGGTGAGTGATGGCTCTCTGAGCTTTAAGTTGCTAATGAGCTTGATGACGATGAATCTCTAGCTGGGGAGATTCCCGGCATAATAAATGATGGTTGGCTTGAGCAGCGACCAAAGAGCGAGCGGATGCTTTTGCTCGCTATTGTGTGGTCATGAGATGTTGCTTCTGGAGCTTTTGGACAGCCGCCGATAATGCTTGGATTTGTAGGGTGAGGGTGGCAAGATGTTATGCTTGAATGGTCTGAGATAGTGGTGATGGTGGAACGAAGAGCTGGCCCCCTGCTGCTCAGCTCATTGAAGGTGCCCCCTCAGTATAACTGGCGAAAGCTTCTTGGATTCTTGTAATCACCATCTTTATGATTCATCATTTTGATAAAAATGGGATGAGGATCTGCAAACTAGCATCGCTGACCCCCTTTCTGGTGCGCCAATCTGTTAACGCCAAGTCACCACCCTCGAACATTCGTGAGCGTCCGGTCGCCTCCTTCAGCGAGCCTGAGATCCTTCGGCGAGCTTCTTGCGTCTGGAAGCCTACAAACAAGTCCCGGAGGCCGGAGATTCTGGCGGTGACCCTTCGACGCTCAAGTCAATGATCTAGGCAACAGTCGTGAGCTTGAGAAAGCTCGAAAGAGAGAAGAAGAGAGAGACTTAGAGTCGTGCTCTCTATGAGCAAGAATGAGCGTTTGGGAGTGGGATGAGTTCGTTTTTTTGGTCGGGGGTCTCTCTTACCCATTTTATAGATGCTTAGAGTCTACTAGTTTTTTTGATATAATCACTTGTCAGAACATTAATTGATGGCAGCATCAGTGGTGCTTACTTCCATGTGACATATCAGAGCTGCAGGCTATGTCCGTCAGAATAGGTGGCTGCAGCTGGTTGGCAGGCCCTATTTGGTTTGGACAGTTATCGCAAGCTGCTGCAGGGCGTGGCCGACCATTACGGCGCTTGTCAGACATGTCTCCTACGTCGCCTTTTTTGCAGTCCTGCGCGGACAGTAATGGATGATAAAGTTAGGCATATGGGCCCCAAGGTGCAGCCGTTGGGGCAGAAAATGCAGTTTGGAGTTGAAGCCAGCTGTCCCTCATAGAGCATTGATTATAGAGTGCTTGCATGGCACTGTTCATGCCCTTGGATGAGCTTCAAAGAAAGTCGTGGGTGAACACTTGTATGGCACTGTTCATAACGAAGACGAGCACTATTCATGACCGAGCACTATTCATGCTGAGACCGAGCAATGTTCATGGCTGAGCACTGTTCATGCCGAGGCCGAAGGGGTGTCTTTCCGAGGCTGAGGGGTTGTCAGGCCGAGTGGAAGCTGACTTCATGCGGAGGAGAGAGAAAAGATGGTTCGGCCGAGTGGGAGCTCAGGAGCTTTCGAAGGAGCTTGGGAGCAGCCGCAGGGAGAACCCTGAAGCCGAAGGCTGAGGGGGAGACTGAGGCCGGCTTGGGAGGAGAGAAAAGGTGGCAGACTCGGAGAGGCTGCCCTGGACCTGCCGGGACCGAGAAGGAAAGGCTGATTCGCCGAGGCCAAGCCAACATGCTATCGTTGTGGCCCATGGGGGCCCACTAGCCCCATCAAGTTTACTGATAGAAAAAACTCTTTTGTTTGGTGATAAGATTCAAGTGAAATAATCTTTTGATTAAATCTTGCTATCGATTCTCTCAGATGGTGACATGCCATATCCCTTTGTTAAGGCTAATTCATGTGTCCTAAATCTATGCTGGTCTCTTGGTTGATCACCTATAACAAGCTTCTCATAGAAATACTTAGTAAAGTGAGAAGTTAATTGTACATGATTGCTGCACAACACATTTTTTTAAGACCACCAATTACTTGTTCTTGAGATTCTTTTGTTTTTTTAAGATGCATGCTCTTGAAATGCTTGATTTTCTCTTTAAGCAAAGAGGTTAGAAGATCAACTAGAATTGTTAATAGAGTATAAAAGGAATTTTCTTTGCTTTGTTTGTGAGTATGTACTCTTATCCATAGGATCTTATGATACCATAAAAAACACGTACGTCTGTAGAATATTAAATATTGTAAAAGGCATGGTTTACAAAATATGTACATGCTATAATTGAAGATTTACATATACACAAGGTAAGTAATCAAAGTATATAGGTGGTGGTATATGGCAAGAGAGATTAAGTAGATATCATGATATGCAAGTAATCTTCCTTCAATCTAATCCCTTATATCGAAGATGCTTCACAAGAAATCATGTGAAGTTTGATCGGTAAAAACCAAAATACATGCCTATTTTAAAACATATGCAAAGTTTAGAAAAAGAAATGGTTCCTTGAGAAAAGTGATTTCACATAAAATGAGAATCAATATTAATATTTTTGTGTTTATAGAAGATTTTATCATGTCAAAATATGATAATATTGTTCTCCACTATAAGAATTTATGCATTCAGCTGCAAAAATATTTGTTGCTAAAAATTAACTTTCATCACCCAAAAATTTAGCAATAAAAAAAATTGTCACCAAGCTCATATTCAATGCCCCATTGCTAAAATTCATTTGTAATGAAAGTAGTAATCTGTCACTAATTTTGCAAAATTAGGTGACAAAAATACTGTTGTTACTAATATATCTGTTAGACTTTTTTGAGAAGATGCCAAAAAAATTAAAATTTTGAAATGCCAAAATAATTTGTTAGAAGTAGGATTTAAACCTACAACCTTTTGAATCCTAATTTGATGCCTTAACCCAAGTTAACTATCTTAATTTGATGTCAGTTATTTCTTCTTTTCCTTTTATTCACATGTCATGGCCTAAATTGAGTTTTCAAGATCTCAGTCTAGATGTAACTCATGTTAGACTTAATTTGCTTAAACATAATTACCTCCAGCCATTATTATTTAATGGTGGTAAGGAATCCGATCTTCCTGGTTTTCTTGGACTGCACGGGAGATCTCCCTTTCTTAACGATCTCGATTGATCTTCCCTCTTGATCTCGATGGATCGGTCTTCTAATCAATGAGCTCTCGCATTCAGATGATGTATGCCTTCATGATTGCTCTTGATCAGGGACTCAATTCCAATGCCTTCCCTTTTAGGTTTCTCTCTTGAGAACCTTAGGATCTCTCTCGAGAACCTTGTTCTGAAACTTTAGGATCTCTCTCGAGAGAACCGTGTTCTGAAACCTTAGGATGGGTTCCTATTTATACCCATTTCCTTCAACGCATGCCCCATCAAGCGAGCGTTTAGGAATTAAGGGAGGGGGGCTGTTATCACTTTAATGGGGGCTGTTATCACTTTAATAGGAGATACGTTTAGTCAATAAAAATTAGGACCATTATTAAGATAGGTTACTACATTCTCCCACTTGGTCCGTATATTTATCAACACTGAACAAGAAACTAAATACATGAATCATAGCGATAGGTCCTCTATAATTGAGTATTATCTTCTATGTATTACAATGCATTCAATTTCTTTATCACCATTCCAAATGTGACAACATAACATAATGAATAAACCATATGTTTATTCAGAGTCCAAAAGAAAAGTTTGTCATTTCTCAAAAGTCATATAACGTGTACACCTGAATGAGAAATAAACAAACGATTGAAATAAGAGTTTCATTGTACAAATTGTTATCAATACAATTATATCATGGAACCAACTCCCATTCTTATCACATGATCCTTAAACTTCTTAATTGGCATGCCTTTAGTCAAAGGATCAGCTATCATCAATTCAGTGCTAACGTGTTCTATGACCACTTTATTCTCTTTAACACGTTCTCTTATGGCTAAATACTTAATGTCGATATGTTTACTTCGACTACCACTCTTATGGTTTTTAGCCAAAAATACAGCAGCTGAATTGTCACAGTACAGTTTAATTGGCCTAGTAATGGAGTCAACAATTCTAAGCCCTGAGATGAAACTCTTCAACCATACACCTTGCGATGTAGCCTCAAAACAAGCAACGAACTCGCTTCCATAGTAGAGGTAGCAGTCAAGGTCTGCTTTGCACTCCTCCATGATATGGCTCCACCAGCTAACATAAATATAAATCCTGATGTTGATTTCCGAGAATCAACGCAGCCAGCAAAGTCCGAATCTGAGTAGCCCTCTATCTCCAAATGATCAGTTTGTCTATACATGAGCATGTAGTCCTTGGTCCCTTGAAGATACCTCATGACCTTTTTAGCAGCTCTCCAATGGTCTAAACCTGGATTACTCTGATATCTTCCCAACATTCCTACTGCAAATGCTATGTCAGGTCTTGTGCAAACCTGAGCATACATTAGGCTTCCAACAGCTGAAGCATATGGAATGTTGTGCATCTGTTCCCGTTCAAGTTCATTTTTAGGGCACTGGTTCAAAGCGAACTTGTCACCCTTCACTATAGGTGCAACACTTGGTGAACAATTTTTCATCCGAAATCTCTCCAAGACTTTATTGATATAAGTTTCTTGAGACAATCCCAAAATGCCTCGAGATCTTTCTCTATGGATCTTAATGCCAATGACATAAGATGCCTCACTCATATCTTTCATATCAAAATTTTTAGAGAGAAATTGTTTCACCTCATGTAGCAACCCTTTATCATTGGTTGCAAGTAGAATGTCATCCACATATAGGACCAAGAAACAAATTTTGCTCCCACTAACCTTCTGGTATATACATTGATCCATGATGTTCTCTTCAAAACCAAAGGAAGAGATCACATCATGAAATTTTAAATACCACTGACGTGAGGCTTGTTTCAATCCATATATGGATTTCTTAAGTTTGCAAACCAAATGCTCACCATCACTAGAGGAAAATCCTTCAGGTTGTTTCATGTAAACCTCTTCCTCTAGATCTCCATTAAGGAATGCGGTCTTCACATCCATTTGATGTAACTCAAAATCAAAATGAGCTACCAATGCCATAATTATTCGGAGAGAGTCTTTCTTGGATACAGGAGAAAATGTCTCCGTGTAGTCGATTCCTTCCCTCTGAGTGAATCCTTTGGCAACGAGTCTTGCTTTATATCTCTCAATGTTGCCTTGTGAGTCTTTCTTTATTTTGAAGATCCATCTACATCCAATGGCTTTTACACCATCAGGCAACTCAACAAGATCCCAGACTCGATTAGATGCCATAGATTCCATCTCTTCTTTCATGGCATTGAACCACAAGTTTGATTCCTTAGAACTCATGGCTTGTGAAAACGTTTCAGGATCATTTTCGGCTCCAATGTTATAGTCAGATTCATGTAGATACACAACATAATCACTAGGAATTGCTGATTTCTTTATTCTAGTTGATCTTCTTAATGTTGTGTCAATGACCTCTTGAGGAGTATCTTGCACAACTGATTGTTGATGAACAACACGATCTTCTAGATTACCATCAGCTTGTGAAATCTCAATGACTGGTTGTTGGGCACTTAATTGAGTTTGAGGAGTGTAAATAACAACCAATCCCTCACTTGAAGTGGAAGCTGGAATAACTGAATGATCTTTCTCAGAAGAAGCCAAATACTGAGATTGATCACTCCCACTGATCAAGTCATTCTCAAGAAATTTTGCATTTCTTGATTCCACAATCCTAGTGCTGTGAGATGGACAATAAAATCTATAACCCTTGGACTTCTCAGCATATCCAATAAAGTATCCACTGATAGTCCTTGGGTCTAGTTTCTTTTCTTGTGGATTATAGACTCTTACTTCAGATGGGCATCCCCAAACACGTATATGTTGCAGACTCGGTTTCCAACCTTTAAATAACTCAAATGGCGTTTTGGAAACAGCCTTGGTTGGAACCCGATTCAATATATACGCAGCAGTTTTAAGAGCTTCAGTCCACAAGGATTTAGGTAACTTAGAGCTGACAATCATGCTCCTTACCATGTCCAATAATGTTCGGTTTCTCCTTTCAGCTACACCGTTTTGGTCAGGAGACCCTGGCATGGTGTATTGTGCAACAATTCCATTTTCTTCAAGAAACCGAGCAAACGGACCAGGTGCTTGTCCATTCTCAGTGTATCTACCATAATATTCTCCACCTCTATCTGACCTCACGATTTTAATTTGCTTGCCGCATTTTCTCTACTTCTGCCTTAAATACCTTAAAGGCATCTAATGCTTCGTTCTTATTATGAAGTAGGTAGAGATACATATATCGTGAATAGTCATCAATAAATGAGATGAAGTATCTCTGACCATACGAATCCATATCTGGGCTACAGATATCCGTATGTATGATCTCCAGTATTTCCGAACTTCTCTTGGCATTTTTCTTGGACTTGTTGGTTTGCTTTCCCTTTATGCAGTCCACACAAGTGTCAAAATCAGTAAAATCAAGAGTATCAAGTACTCCATCTTTTACTAATCTTTTAATTCTCTCAATGGAGATATGACCTAATCTCCGATGCCACAAAATAGAGGAATTCTCATTTATAACACATCTTTTCATACCAGTTTGGGCGTGCATCACATTATAGGTGGTATTATTTTTCAGATTGATTTGGAAAAGATTGTCTGACAATGTACCATTCCCAATAAGCTTAGATTTATAAAATAAATCAACAGAGCTTTTATTAAAATTAAAGGAATATCCTGCTGGTACAAGCCTTGACACTGAAATCAAATTTCTAGAGAAACTTGGAATATAAAATGTCTTTTCCAAATCCAAAACAAAACCAGAATGTAAAATAAGTCTGCACGTTCCAATTGCTTCCACATGTGAACCCATCTTGTTTCCTGAATAGATGCTTTGTTCACTTCCCAATGGTTTCCTTTGATTTAGAAAACCCTGCAAGGTATTTGAAACATGGATTGTAGAACCAGAATCAATCCACCATGTGTTATGACATATAACCAAATTAGATTCATGACATACGAATGAGGTTAGAGTACCTTTCTTGTCAAGCCAAGCTTTGAATTTGAGACAATCTTTCTTTATATGTCCTTTCTTCTTGCAAAAGAAGCACTTGGACTCCTTCTTGTCTTCTGTATGGATGGATACTTTACCCTTTCCTTTGCGTTTGGCTTTGGGAGCTTTAGTCTTTCTCTGAGTGACTAAATGTGCACTTTCTCCCATTTCTAAAATCAGCCTCCCTTCCTCTTGAACACACATGGTCAGAAGTTCATTAATTGACCATTTGTCCTTATGTGTATTGTAAGATATTTTGAAGGGACTATATTGCTGTGGGAGTGAGCTCAAAATAAAGTGCACCAAGAAAGATTCTGACATCTCAACCTCTAGGGATTTCAACTGAGCCGCAATGTCCCTCATCTTCATGATGTGCTCACGCACACCTCCAACCGTAGTGAGCTTCATTGATGATAACTTTGTCATTAGGGTGCTAGCCATTGCCTTATCTGAAGACTCAAATTGTGCATCAATAGCCTTCAGAAGTTCCTTGACATTTTTGCACTCAGGAATTGAACCACGTATACTAGCAGAAATTTTAGTACGTATGAACATCATACTGAGGCGATTGGACCGTTCCCATCGTTCATACGCAGCAATCTCAGCCTGAGTGCTAGTAGATGTAACTAAATGTGGTTCATCCTTCCTGATAGCATAGTCAATATCCATGCACCCTAATTGAAGAAGAATTCTCTCCTTCCATAATTTATAATTATCACCACTTAAATCGGGAATGTCACATTTCATATCAGAAATATTAACAGGCAAAATAGCTGCATAAAAAATAAAATCATGTTCATGTAATTGAATTTGAGGCATATAACTGATGTCATGTTTTACCAATGTAAACATGCAATAACATGAATCAATAACATACAATAACTACCTGTGGGCTAAGTTATTATACTCAAATAGACTCATTAGCTTAATGATGTGACTAACAAATTATATTCCTTTCTTAATTCCTGTGGGTAATTAAGAAAATAATTTGTTATCGCATCCTAATTAATTATATTAGTGCAACAAAAATTCCTGTGGGATAAGATTCATTACATTAATATAATTAGTCACAATTAATGTCATCTAACCTTATGTGATCTTTGCAACTTAATATATAATTTTGATTAATCAAAGATGCTGTGGCTACTCCTCAATTAATCAACATCATATTGATCACATGACATTATATGCATATAGATTAACCAATTTAGCATGATTATTAGGTAGTGATCTTAATCAACGTAACATTTCCAAATCAAGATCCGAGTTAGTCAAATTGGCCAGGCCAGTGAAAGAGAAGTGGGGGTCCCCCCGTTGCTTTCCTTAGGTCAGTCAACGGAACCAATTAAGTAACCACAATCTCTTTACCTTTCTAGACACCAACTGACCAATCAGACCTTGAAAGGATTTGCACTGTGATTTTTACACTACCACCAAATTCATGCATAGAATAAATCTAATATGCAGAACAGAAGATAACATTTCAATATCTATTTAATGAATTTTAAAATTATCATCTTAAGAAAAAAATTTTGTTAATTAAAACACGTCCGGCCGTAGCTCATTATTCCCTTGGGCCAGTCTATGCAAAACACCGTAGGCATAGAGACTCAGGAGGCGTATTTTAATACAAAAATTTAAACTCAAGAAACAAATGATAAAAATAAATCATGTTACATGATTTAATAAAACATTAAACAGATAATAAATGCATTTAAAATCCAACCAATCCATATTTTAAATCCCGTGAGAGAACGGAAAGACCATAAGCGAGAAAAACGAAAACCGAAAGTTTTCTCTCCCCTTTTTTAATATTTCACCGATGTGGTTATTGAAGCCACGTTTCCGCTGCATTTCTCTCCTTTAGTTTTTCTTTTCTTTAATGCTACGTTTCTTTTCTTTTTCTTTCTTTAATGCTAGAAAGAAATCTTTAATAGAAAAGACCGCAAAATCGAAATCTTAAATAGGTTTAATGGTTTCTGTCAATTCCGTGAACAAAGATAAGAACTGATCGAAACCAACCTGAGATCCGAAAAACTAAAAACGGAAAATGCGCGGCATTAATTGCTTGAAAAGAGAAACTTAATAGAAATCTTCGCAAAATAAGGCAGAGGTTTTAACCTCGCTCTGATACCAAATGTTAGACTTAATTTGCTTAAACATAATTACCTCCAGCCATTATTATTTAATGGTGGTAAGGAATCCGATCTTCCTGGTTTTCTTGGACTGCACGGGAGATCTCTCTTTCTTAACGATCTCGATTGATCTTCCCTCTTGATCTTTCCTCTTTCTCTCGATGGATCGGTCTTCTAATCAATGAGCTCTCGCATTCAGATGATGTATGCCTTCATGATTGCTCTTGATCAGGGACTCAATTCCAATGCCTCCCCTTTTAGGTTTCTCTCTTGAGAACCTTAGGATCTCTCTCTTGAGAACCTTAGGATCTCTCTCGAGAACCTTGTTCTGAAACTTTAGGATCTCTCTCGAGAGAACCGTGTTCTGAAACCTTAGAGAACCGTGTTCTGAAACCTTAGAGAACCGTGTTCTGATTTATACCCATTTCCTTCAACGCATGCCCCATCAAGCGAGCGTTTAGAAATTAAGGGAGGGGGGCTGTTATCACTTTAATGGGGGCTGTTATCACTTTAATAGGAGATACGTTTAGTCAATAAAAATTAGGACCATTATTAAGATAGGTTACTACAACTCAAACCTTTCTGGATTAAATTTAACTTATTTAGCAGCCGGATCTCATGCAAAAGAATTTGTCCAAGAACCTAAACTCAATTGAACCCACTGGACTCCTAACCGATGCTGAAGGTGCTTTAGATTAAACTAGCTAGTTAAACTTTTATGTTGATTTTGACCCAATGTGTGGTCGAATGAGCAAAATGATCGAATTAGAGTCCTGGATTAAATTCGATGTCTAAACCATAAGCCCTAATGGACACTTTTTGTGGCAATCCAAATATAAAAATTTTTAGGTTGGGTACCCAAAAGCAACCTATTTCATAGTTTCAGCAAAAATGGTGCATCTGATGTTTAGATTACAGGTCTAGTTTTTAGCTGTCTAAATATGAAAAATTTTAGATTAGTATATAATTTAACTCATTTTGTAGTTTTCTTCTACTTATCTTTTTTGATTATAGACTAAATATGAAAAGTTTTTAGGTTTTATTCTGAATCAGCTCATTAAATTTCTTGAGAAATAATGCATATGGAGTCCTAACTATAAGTTCTACTTATCCTTTTGACATAGGTCAATATGAGAGGCCTTTTAGGTAGTGTTTGAAATAAGGGATAAGAGGGGATATCCCCTGGATATCCCTTCTTATTTCCAAAAATCATAACTATAAGGAATAGTTGGGAATAAAGTTAACCAAAGGGATATCCCATGATTAACCATGGTTAATCATGGGATATCTCCTTAACTTATTTCCTAGAAAATGCAGGAATAGCTGGTTATCCCTCGAGATAAGAGTAAAAAAAAGTTATCATATGGATTTACCTTTTGCATTTGATATGATCAATGGGATAGCTAAGGGATATCCCTAGGGATAGCCAGGGGATAAACTCTATCCCATATACTTACCCATGAATAATATTTTTTCTATCAAACACTACCTTAGGATCAGTCTAAGTTAACTCATTTTGTAAGTAATGCATGCTTCATTATTATGACTTAATGTCGTAAGATGATAAATAAAATCACCTAAATGCTATCATTAAAGTCTAATCAAAGCACATCATAATAATAATCATCATCAAAGCCATATTTGGTACCGATTCCTCATCCTCCATCCTTAGGCTGAGAAATATGCATTGTTAGACGGATCTTCTAATATTGCAATATGATCCAAGCTATGAACTAACTCCTCCACTCCACTCAAGTCCATGCTAATATGGTGAGTAGAACTGCCTGGCAGATTTATTTCATAAATCGCAGCTCCATGCTCAAAATGGGGCATATACCCTGCTTTAGGAGTCTCAGATCATGTGGAGGTCAATGACTGATGCCCACTGAAAGAAAGAGATGTCAACAGCTCAATATCCATTAGCAGCTAGGTATACAAGTGAGCTCACTATGCCATATATCAAATTATGCATACAAGTCAGAGCAATCTTGTGGCAAATATTCCCACAATAAAGGCACTGCCATGGTACTTTCTATTTCCATGTTTACCTCCATCTTAGACAATGCTGATTGGGATAGATAAGTGTTAAGCATTGTCTCTACATCATTATCATTTTGTTCTCAAATGTATACCATCATAAGATATATCATGTATCATCCAAAAAACCCTTAGATTTGGCCTGTCAAACATGATGCTATTCATACCTTATGTGGTTATCCCACTTGGATGGAGAAGGTAGATTAGTGGTCTACTCATAGTGATAGCAATTCCCAAAAAAAGGTAACGTGTCATTAGCCACATGAAAACCTAGGGGCTTATGCAATTAAACAATACATGTTCAATTAGTCATATGCCACATTCCTCCAACTATTTGAACTATTCAAGCCTACTATAGATTCTTCAATGCCACCTTCATGAAGAGTAAGGTCTCTAAAATGAATTCATACTCTAAACAAACAGCTTAATAAATTTATATTCATAGACCAAAAGATATCTAAAAGGGTATAAATTATATTCATAGACCAAAAGATATCTAAAAGGGTATAAATTTTGAGAGTTGTGTAAAATGATCTTCACTGTCTCTAAAGAAAATATTGCTAGTCTTAAAAGATATTCAAGGCATGGTATGAGAGAGTTCGTTGCAGAGATTATTAGCATTGGCTGCTTATGTTACCAGACTATATTTTATCAGTTAATTCTAATATCCCTTTCAAATTAAAAAACATAACTGGTAAATTCATGAATTGTCAAAATGATTCTAAGCTTTACCAATTAACATAAAAAATTAAATATGATGCAACTACGCTTTGCTAGTTGACACTTTAAAAAAGTTTAAAAATTTTTTAAGCAATTAATAATATCAACATTATAAATAAAATAAAAAAAATCCACATTTCATCAGATCGTCGGTGGAGAAGCAGCGCTGGTGGGTCCGAGCTACCAATGGAGAAGCCATCGGTGGTGCCGCGTGGCGGTGGGGGGGCACAGGCACGTGCACGGGAGTGGGCTGGCGGTAGATCGCAGCCGGTTGGTCGCGGCCAACCCAATTTTAACGTAAGTTTTTCTTTCTTTCTTTTTTTTTTCTTTTCTGATCTATGATGTGAGATAGGGCCCCTTTTTTTTAAAAAAAAAAATTACCCTGATATCGAAGGAAAAATCCATCTTTTATTTTATTTATTTTTAAAAATTTTCATTAAAAAAAAAAAAGCTTCCATCTGGCCCATATTCTTTTTAGATATAGGAAGGTCTTGCGGAGATATAATTCGTACAGATGACAAACGATTTCTAGCCGCGATGTGGAAATAATAATAATATTATTATTATTATGATCCGCGGATATTATTCTTAAAAATAATTTGTATTTCATTTTTTTAAAGAGATATTAAACTAAACAAGGACCGTTAAATGACAGGATCGTAACATATGCACCATTCGATCTGGTTCATCTTCTTCCCTTCAAATTACAGGCTCTTTCTTCCCGTTTTCGCGAAAAAAGAGAAAAGAAAATTCATATGGAATTTTTCGGACGCCCCCATTGGAAAAAACGAAGGCATCTCGGTCTTTCCATGAATTTCCCCCACCAATCACGTGTTTCATGCATCATTCCAAGCCGAGAAGTCGTCTAAGATCTCTCGTCGCCGATTCGTCCAGGACTATCGCCGTCCGCGACGACGTCCTTCTCCAGAAGCTCGGCAGCGGCAGCGCCCTCGGCGACGGCGACATCGCGAACCCCGCTCCCGCATACACGTCCGCCGCTGTCCTCACCTTGACCTCCTTTGGAATCCTCTCCGGGTCCGGCCCCAGCCTGCCCGTCCCGAACACCGCCGAATCCTGCCCTCCAGCGGCCGTCGCGCGGCCTCCCGCGGCCCTGCCTTTCGTCTTGGCCGGCTTCGTGGAGCGCTCGCGGCGCTTCGATTCGGGCTTCCTGAAGGGGCGGGGATTGGGTTTCCGGCGGGCGAAGAGGGCGGGGCCGGGCAGGACGAGGCAGTCCTGTGGGCGGAGGACTTCGGTTCCCATGACGGAGCCGGCCGGAAAGATCGGATCTTACCGAGGATTAAAAGAAGAAACGAGAGGCAAACTTTGGAGAGAGAGAGAGAGAGAAGGGGATTGGGGAAATGGTGGGATCTCTTCTATTACGTCTCCTCTTCCACCTCTCCCCTTCTCTTCTTCTACCTCCTCCTCTGAAAGGGGAGGCCTTTTTTTTTTTTTTAATACTAATATAATTCTTATTCTCTTCTTCGCTTAAATACGGCTGCTACGGTGAGGGGAGCGACGGAGGCTTCTCACGCTTGTTTTACGGTCGGGAACGCGGGAACGTGGATGGCATGGAACAGCCCGTTCTCCACCTCGGGGCGAACCGTTATTCGTGACGCCGTTTCGCTTTTGGGATTGGCTGTGGCTCACTTACGCTGGTCGTTACTAGTAGTTGTACTTACGTCAATGGAAGAGAAACATGACAATTTTATCTGAAAAAATTATTAATGATTCTAATGTGATCAGAAGATTTCAAAGCTGTTCATGCTTTACAGTAGTCATATAGCATTAAGTTTTAACCCTGATGCATGGTAGGATCATAATAAGTTAGATTTATGTTCATTCTTTCGGCTTAGATGTAGATTGAATGTGCTTGGAATCTGTACTTTAGAGCCAAACAAAACCCATCTATTGGTATTTTTGAATTGATTTGGATCACTAAAGTTTGTTGGGTGCCAGTGGATGAGGCTAGATTTAGATTCGTGAATTAAATTATGCATAAAGTTTTACATATACTAAAGGTATAATCAGCTGGTTGGAAGGAGCAATTTTGTATTTAAATTTTTTAATAAGTAAATATTTGATTTTATTTTCATTTCATTAGCGAATGTGTTGGCTCACGGTATTTAGAAATTGAGAAATATCTTTATGTATCATCTTCGATGCATAAAGGCGCACACCGAGCGTGCGCATTAACCGCTCGCCTATGCGAGCGCGCATGTGGGGCATGCCATTTGAATCCTTCAATAAGTAAACATTTGATTTTATTTTCATTCCATGAACGAATGTATTGGCCCACGGTATTTAGAAATTAAGAAATTCTTTGCGCACCGCCTTCAGTGCACAAAGGCATGCATCGAGCATGCACATTAGTTGCGCTCCCGTGCGAATGCAAGTGCCATGGCCCATTGAGCCACGGTGCACCCCATATGCTTGCACAGGCATGCGGCCAATGCGCATATCCGGTGCGAGCCTTTTTACACCAGAGACAGTGCACAAAGACTCTTTCTTAAAAATTGTTATTAGAATTTTCATGAATAATCAATTAGAGAGTAATTTTAGCTGTGTTTTAATATTCACACTGAATAATTCTATTTTTTTTTTATTATCAAGTTCTATTTCTAATAATTTCATATCAAGTTTAGTTCTTCTATTAGGATTAGAGCTCATAGTGATTTATATTGTACGAAGATATAGCCTTTTAAAATATTAATAAATTAATTTTTAGGGATAACTTTCATCATTAAATGGAATGTTTTTCAATCTAGATTGTCGATAGATGGTATATTTTGATCTTTAAGTTTAATTATCAGTGATCAAATTGCTCTTGACTTTTCATATACTCTCAACTTTTAAGAATTTGATTAGATATTGTTACACATTCGACCTTATAATAGGTTGTGAGGAATGGCTCTACTGTCTTCATTTTGGAGCCAGCCTAGTTAGCCAAACTTCTCAATTAGTTGAACATCACCCCTCTCTGCATGGTATGCAAGCAAGAGAGAGGTATGGCTGCCATTTTGAGCATGAGCTGGAAAGGAGGCTTTCCTTCTTATTTCCCTCTCCCTCTCCCTCTCCCTCTCCGGTGAGACACCTATGCCCCCTCCTTGCAAAAGTTTCCTCTCCCTCTCCCTCTCCCTCTTCATCACTTACTCTCTCTGTCTTTGTTTCTCTCACTACGCCCATAGGATGAGCAGGGGACGGCATGAGCAGGGGACGGCATGGGACTATCCCTACTTGCACTTGGAATGACCACACAACCATCATTGACTCTTCCTTTCTCTCCCTCTCTCCCCCTCCTCTTTTCTTGTTCATTAATGCTCCTAGCTGATTGGATATATGGAATAAGGATGACATGAGACCACCTGTTGCGCCCCAAACCCAAGGGTGGATCCAAGGGTACTGTTGCGGCCGAATCACGTATGAGGAACGTCGGGCAGCCAGGGATCGCCGTGTCAGCAGAGAGATCACCGTCTTCCTCCGAGAGCCTGCAAAAAGTCCCGGGCCGGTAGTTCCGGCGAGGACCCTCCGACGCCCAAGTCAGTGAGTCGTCGAACAGGAATATGATCTGTGTAAAATGGCATGAGCCTTAGCTTTTTTGAGAGAGAGTCCCCTTCGCACGGAGCTCGGGTTCTCCCTTTATACCTGTTGGGAATCCCGCATACATCGGCCAGTTGGGACCATCGGATCCGCTTTATCGAACGGTAAGTTGTTGGACTGTTGCGGGATAGGGGGCCGCTTATAGCGGTAACTGCTGATTAGGCCGGCACTTGCCCGTGATCTTGGTAACCGGGCTGTTCGGCAACAAACCCTAGATCGCGGGGTTTGTTGCCTAAGACTAATCCTCGTATGATGGCTGACAATGGGGGCTCAGGCTGAGTGGCGGCGCTAGAGGTCGAAGCCGAAACCTCAGGACTGGGACTCACGAAGGCCGACGCTGAGGCTGGCCTTGAGGACTAGTGCTGAGGGTCGACGCTGGAGGCCGACGCTGGTGGCCCGCTCTGAGGACCGACGCCAGCCACAGGTGTTAACGCATAGTTGGTCTTTGATGCTGAAGCTGGAGGCCGACGCTAGTGGTCAACTCTGGAGACTGACGCTGGAGGCCGACGCTGGAGGCCGACGCGAGTGGTCAGCTTTGGAGACTGACGCTGGGGGCCGACGCTGGTGGCCGACGCTGGGGGCTGACGCTGGTGGCCGACGCTGGTGGCCGACGCTGGTGGCCCTGGGTTTTATTGTCACATCATTGCTTTCGAAGGTTGTGCCCGAGATAATATCACCCCAGGGAAACCGCCATCCGTATCATATGCCCCCCCACCCCTGAGGTTGGTGAGCGTTTACTTACCTGCGAAAGGGGGTGTGAACATCATCTGGGGGGCCGGTTTCCACATTATCGCTTTTGTTGGGATTAGGGAGGATTTCCCTCGGGCAGTGCAACGAAGAGGCGGACGGCATCATTGCGGTAAGGTTAACGCCTCCTTTTACATTGGCAGTCTTTTCGATCTTATCGTACCGTCGGGCCATCGAAGCGCCTCCCTCCTGAATATGGACGCGTGGTCGAATCGGACGGTTAGAGGGGGTTTCGAGATGGAGTAATGATGACGAACTGCCCTTATATTGCTATCTTCCCCCCTTTCTTCCTCCATTGCTTTCTTTTGAATCCGCCAGCGTCCGTCTTCTGTTCAGTCCTGTGCTCTGTCTTTGGCTTACGTCCTTCTTTCCAGGTTAGTCTTTTATGGCTTCTTCTCCCTCTTGCTCCATCTCTGGTTCTTGGGGGGGCTCCCACCGCTCTTCTCAGTCTGAGTCCCCGCCCGTCCAGTGGTCTACTTCATCTTCTCACCATTCACAGGAGCCGCGACCAGGCGATCGTCCCCTAACCGGGACTCGCCCGGTTGGCGGGCGAACTTCTGTTCGGGCCCGGCCGGCGGTCGCCGGCCCCTCTAGAGTTACTAAGGAGTCCCCCGAAGGGACTGCGTCGTCTACGTCCATCCAGGACATTGCAAACCTAGGGATTAGGTACGGCTTTCCTCAAGACCTTCACTTTTTTGTTCCCACTTCGGCCGACAGGGTAACCTCTTCTCGTTCCGGAAGAGTCGCCTTGTATGAGGCCTTTTTTAAGGCAGGGCTCCGGTTACCGATCCACCCCTTTATTCTCAACCTCATGGATCGGTATTCCTTGACCCCATCCCAACTGGTTCCCAATTCGTTTCGGACTATCGTTGGTTTTTTAGTGCTCTGCCATCTGCAGGGTATAGAGGCTAGCATTTCCTTGTTCCGCAGCTTCTATACCCTCCGTAAACAATCGGGGTGGTGGTCTTTTACTCCTAGACCGAATAGGATTCTTAGGCTGTGTCTTCCTTCTTCCGTCAAAGGGTGGAAGGACAAATTTTTCTTCGCGGACGTCAGTGGGGTTCGTGGAAGCTGGGGGGAGCCCAATATTGATGCTAACAGGGACGCCTCCATCCTTCCACGAGACCGGGTGGCGTTCGGGAAGCTCTTGACCGCCGATATTCCCAAGTGCAATAAACTGATAGCCAAAGAGAGTCTTCAACGCGCTGGTCTGGTTCCCGCGAGGGGTTAGCACTTAGACCATTCACCTCTCATTCTTTTTTTTTTTTTTTTTTTTTTTTTTTAAACTATTCTTTGCTTGTGTAGGGATGGCGCCGACTATTCATAAACTTAAACAAGTCGCTGCCAAGAAGAGGAAAGCCGCGGGGACTGCATCCCCTAACGAGGGAAGGGTTGCTGCCAAAGTTCCTAGGAGGGCCGACGCTGCGAGGGTCGGTATTAAAGAGACCGACGCTGAGGCGGCCGACGCCAGTGGGACAGCAGTCGTGAAGCTCCCACGCACCAAGGTCCTGAAGAAGGGCGGCCTCAAAAAGGCCGACACCGGGGGGGCCGATGCCCAGAAGGCCCAGACGGTGGAGTCCGCGCGTATAGGCGAGGTGGCCCAGCCCCCCGCCGAAGAATCTGTGGCTACGGCCGGGGCCGACAAGGGGGGGAGCGAGGCCAATTGGTGGGTGAATCTCCAGCTCCAGCTCCTTCGATCATTTTGCTGGATGTATCTCCTGAGGGAAAGGCGCCGTCCCCCGGGCGTAAGGAGAAAGGTAAAGCTCGGCGGCATTAGTGGTGACTCCAGCCACCGCCTTGCCCCCTATGGGAACGACAGCTGAAGCGCCCCTGCCCACTGGAGAGCCGGAGGCGGCAGGCTCTGGAGCAGGGTCAACCTCCACGGGTCCGGCGCCTAAGGAAGGGAGGAGCATCGATCCTTCCTTCCAGTCGCTGTTGGCGAACCATAGCCGCTGGGCTATGCGAGTCATTGAGGAGGCTTCAGTGGAGGAGATGCAAACATACCTCCGAAGCCGGGGGCATGCTACTTTCTTTCGCGAAGCCTCGGTGGCGCATCTCTGGGTGAGTCTTTGCACTACCATTGTCCTTTTCCTTTCTCTTCTTTTTCTTATATCAAGATGTCTTTTCCAGGCCTTGAACTCCCTGGTTGCCCTCAAAGATCTTTGGGCTATGAACGATGCTGCCGTCGAGCAAGCCCATGAGGAGATGTTGTCTCTCCAGATCAAGGCGGAGAGGGCGACGATGGCTCTAGAAGATACTCGGGCCACCCTGAAGGGCGAGGTTGAGGCTATTCGGCTTAGAGCCGAAAAAGCTGAATACGCGCTGGAAGTTGCTCAGCGCCGTGCCGCCAACGAGCTGGACAACGCTCAGGTGGCGGAAGAGAAGCAAAAGCTGCCGAAGAGAAGCTGACGGTAGTAGAGCAGGAAGCCAATGCGGCTAAGGAAGCCATCCGCCAGCACATGATTAGAATCGCGGATCTGGAGGTGGCAGTGGCGGAGGCCCAAGGAAAAGCCACCGAGGCGGAAGAGAAGGGAGCCAACGCCGTAGAGGACTATAAGAAGTCAGCAGCCTTCGATGACGAGGTAGCTGAATCGGCGGCGTCAGCTTATGACGCCGGCTTCCAAGATTGCAAAAAGAAGATACAGGAGCTTTACGACTTGGAAGATATCGAGGAGCTGCAGCCTGACGATGTCCCTGAGGACGGCAACCCGCCTTCGGATGCCCATTAACTGCTTGTTGTTTTTTCTTTATTGGCAATTTTGTAAACTTCACGATCAATGGATATTTTTGATTTCTTGAGCTTCGTTTGTTCGAACTGCTGTGAATTGCCAGTTGATAGGAAAATGCATAGTAGGTTACGTTAGATAGGACCGCGAGCCATGATGCCGTCCCAGGCATTGACAAGGCGGATATTTGGTGGTCCCTTGTGCCAACATAATTGGTCTTCAGTTGCTGGAGCGAATCCGTTCTTCTGTTGCCGACGCTGGGCGCCGGTCTTAGGTGCCAACGCGGAGTTGGTCTTAGCTGCCGGAGCGGATCCGGTCTTCTGTTGCCGACGCTGGGCGCCGGTCTTAGGTGCCAACGCGGAGTTGGTCTTTAGCTGCCGGAGCGGATCCGGTCTTCTGTTGCCGACGCTGGGTGCCGGTCTTAGGTGCCAACGCGGAGTTGGTCTTTAGCTGCCGGAGCGGATCCGGTCTTCTGTTGCCGACGCTGGGCGCCGGTCTTAGATGCCAACGCGGAGTTGGTCTTTAGCTGCCGGAGCGGATCCGGTCTCTGTTGCCGACGCTGGGCGCCGGTCTTTGGTGCCGGAGCGGATCCGGTCTTTAGTTGCCGACGCTGGACGCCGGTCTTTGGTGCCGGAGCGGATCCGGTCTTTAGTTGCCGACGCTGGACGCCGGTCTTTGGTGCCGGAGCGGATCCGGTCTTTAGTTGCCGACGCTGGACGCCGGTCTTTGGTGCCGGAGCGGATCCGGTCTTTAGTTGCCGACGCTGGGCGCCGGTCTTTGGTGCCGGAGCGGATCCGGTCTTTAGTTGCCGACGCTGGACGCCGGTCTTTGGTGCCGGAGCGGATCCGGTCTTTAGTTGCCGACGCTGGACGCCGGTCTTTGGTGCCGGAGCGGATCCGGTCTTTAGTTGCCGACGCTGGACGCCGGTCTTTGGTGCCGGAGCGGATCCGGTCTTTAGTTTCCGACGCTGGACGCCGGTCTTTGGTGCCGGAGCGGATCCGGTCTTTAGTTGCCGACGCTGGACGCCGGTCTTTGGTGCCGGAGCGGATCCGGTCTTTAGTTGCCGACGCTGGACGCCGGTCTTTGGTGCCGGAGCGGATCCGGTCTTTAGTTGCCGACGCTGGACGCCGGTCTTTGGTGCCGGAGCGGATCCGGTCTTTGGGTGCCGGAGCGGATCCGGTCTTTAGTTGCCGACGCTGGACGCCGGTCTTTGGTGCCGGAGCGGATCCGGTCTTTAGTTGCCGACGCTGGACGCCGGTCTTTGGTGCCGGAGCGGATCCGTCTTTAGTTGCCGACGCTGGACGCCGGTCTTTGGTGCCGGAACGGATCCGGTCTTTGGGTGCCGGAGCGGATCCGGTCTTTGGGTGCCGGAGCGGATCCGGTCTTTGGTGCCGGAGCGGATCCGGTCTTTGGTGCCGGAGCGGATCCGGTCTTTAGTTGCCGACGCTGGACGCCGGTCTTTGGTGCCGGAGCGGATCCGGTCTTTAGTTGCCGACGCTGGACGCCGGTCTTTGGCTAAACATACTCATTATAAAATAACAGGTCTATTATTCATGCATCAGACAAATTCAAGTTAGTGACGATAGAATTCTATTGATAGTACCGTCGTAAATTGTCGGCATTCCAAGTTCGAGGAAGCAGCTTCCCGTCCAGCTCTTCGACTTTATATGCTCCATGGTGGAGCGCCTCTTTGACACGGTATGGTCCTTCCCATTTTGGTGCCAGCTTGCCCCCTTCCGTTGGCTTTGATACCTCAGCTCTTCGTAGGACCAGATCTCCAGGCCGGAACGTCTTGGGCCGTACCCGGGAGTTGTAGTGTTTGGCCACTCGTTGACGGAATGCTGCCATCCGAAGATGCGCTTGATCTCGCAATTCTTCCACCAAATCCAGATTGGCCCTCAGCTGGTTGGAGTTGTTTTCTTCGTGGTATAACTCCGTCCGGGGACTGGGAGTTCCTATTTCCACGGGAATGACCGCCTCGGTCCCAAAGACCAGGCTGAAGGGAGTTTCCCCTGTGGGTGCTCGCGGCGTCGTGTGGTAGGCCCATAACACACTAGAAAGCTCTTCTACCCAGCGCCCTTTATAGCTATCCAGTCGAGTCCTGAGCCCTTGGAGGATGATGCGATTAGTTACCTCGGCTGCGCCGTTGGTTTGGGGATGTCCTACCGAGGTGAATCGGTGACGGATGCCCAGGCCCTCACAGAACTCCCGGAAGGCCGCGTTATCAAACTGTCGGCCATTGTCTGTAACTAGGGTGTGTGGCAGCCCGAACCGGCACACCACGGATCTCCAAAAGAAAGCCCTTACTTTAGCTTCTGTGATTTTGGCGAGAGCTTCTGCCTCGATCCATTTAGTAAAATGATCGACGGCTACAACTAGGAACTTACGCTGTCCGGAGGCAGGTGGGAAGGGTCCCAGGATGTCCATGCCCCATTGTGCGAAGGGCCATGGTGCAGTCAGAGGGGCTAGCTGAGACGCGGGTTGATGTTGGATGTTGGCGTGACGTTGGCAGCTGTCACACTTTTTGACCAGTTCAGATGCGTCTTCTTTCATTGTCAACCAGTAATACCCTTGACGTAGAGCTTTGTATGCAAGAGCCCTGCCCCCCAGATGGCTTCCACATATCCCCTCGTGTATCTCTCGCAAAATATAATTGGCGTCGGTAGGACCGACGCACCTGAGGATAGGGTATGAGAATGACCTTCGATAGAGCCTCCCCTCCATAATGAAAAACTTCGGGACCCGTTTCTTAAGCTTTTTGGCTTCGGCAGGGTCTTCGGGGAGGATACCTTTGGTAATGTATCGAACATAGGCATCCATCCAGGAAGGCTCCTGCTCCACTGGTAAAGTTTCTATTGGTGCATCAATGCTTGGGGCTTCTAGGTGCTCCACGTAAGCTTTTCCCAACATCCCATCGACTGAGGTAGCGAGGTGGGATAGGGCGTCAGCTCTAGCATTCTCTTGTCGAGGAATGTAGCTAATGCTGAAGTGAGTGAACGAAGAAGTCATCGAGAACACCGCGTCCAAGTAACGGGCCATTATGGGATCTTTTGCCTCGTACTCCTTGGTGATCTGGCCAGCAACCAATTGGGAGTCAGTAAAAGCTCTAAGGCTTTTCACCCCAAGTTCCCGAGCCAGTCTTACTCCGGATAACAAAGCCTCATATTCCGCCTGGTTGTTAGTGGCTGGGAAGAGGAAACGAAGTGCACACTCAGTAACCACCCCATCTGAGTTAGCCAAGATGAGGCCTGCTCCACTCCCTTGAGAGTTTGATGCCCCATCTACGTGCAGGACCCACTCCTCGTCACCAGCTTCCAAGGGTTGAGTGTCCGTCGGAAGTTCTTTGGATAATTCTGCTCCCCAAGTGCATTCGACCAAGAAATCTGCCAAGACTTGAGACTTCATGGCCGAACGGGGGCGGAAAGATAAATCAAACTCCCCCAGCTTGAGAGCCCACCTGGCCAACCGGCCAGAAGTGTCCGGGCGAGCTAGAATTGTCTTCAGAGGCTGGTCGGTGATCACTGCGATCGGGTGGGCTTGGAAGTATGGCCGCAGACGCTGGGCCGACACGATTAACGCAAAGATGATCTTTTCCATGTTTGAGTATCGAGTCTCAGCATCATGAAGTACCTTACTTGTATAGTATACTGGTCTTTGTGTGCCATCAGTGTCCATACGGATTAGCACGGAGCTAACGGCCTCGGGAGAGGCTGCAAGGTATAGAAGGAGCTCCTCTCCGCCCGTCGGCTTGGCTAGCAGTGGCGGGGTGGATAGGAACGTCTTTAACCCTTCGAACGCCTCCTGGCATTCTTTGGTCCATTCGAACTTATTGATTCTGCGAAGCGCCTTGAAGAAGGGCAAACACCTTTCCGCGGACTTGGATAGGAAGCGGCTTAAGGCAGCTATTCTTCCTGTCAGGCGTTGTACTTCCTTCTTGTTGGCGGGAGGCCTCATGTCCAAGATAGCTTGGACTTTGTCCGGGTTAGCTTCAATTCCTCTCCGGGTTACCATAAAACCCAAGAACTTCCCAGCTGTTACTCCGAATGCACACTTGCGGGGGTTCAACTTCATTTGATATCGACGAAGATTGTCAAAGTTTCTGCCAAATCTGTGATGTGGTTAATGGCACGAACGCTTTTTGTCAGCATGTCATCCACGTACACTTCCATATTACGCCCTATCTGTCCTTCAAAGACTTTGTTCATCAGTCGCTGGTAAGTAGCCCCCGCATTTTTTAGCCCGAAAGGCATCACCTTGTAACAATACAGACCCTTTTCAGTTATGAAGGAAGTGGCTTCTTCATCCTCCGGATTCATCCGGATCTGGTTGTATCCGGAGAAAGCATCCATGAAGCTGAGGACCTCATGGCCGGATGTAGCATCCACCAATTGATCGATTCGGGGTAGTGGAAAGCTATCTTTGGGGCACGCCTTGTTGAGGTCGGTGAAATCTACACACATCCTCCAGCTCCCGTTGGCCTTGCGGACTAACACCACATTAGCTAGCCATTCAGGGTAGTGGACTTCCCGAAGGTGGCCCGCGGCCATGAGCTTGCGGACCTCCTCGTCGATGGCTTTCTGTCTGTCTGGAGCGAAGTTTCTCTTCTTCTGGCGAATTGGCCGACACCTGGCTTGAGGTTAAGCCGATGGGTAATTACTTCTTCAGGGACGCCTAGCATATCGGAGGAAGACCATGCAAAGACGTCAGCGTTGGCACGTAGGAATGTGAGGAGTTGACTACGTGCCTCCTCCGGGAGTGATGCCCCCAGTTGAACAGTCCTTGCCGGGTTATCGTCCAAGGGGAATGTTAGAAGGTGCTCCGCCGGCTCTCCCCTTCTTCCCAACTCCCTAGGATCGAGCGACCCAGAGGCTGTTGTTGACTCTGCGTTCAGCGGACTGGGCGACAGATGATAACAGGGCAGAAGTGGGCTTTGCTCCCCCTTCATTTCTCCGATCCCTTCGTTGGTAGGGAACCTTACTAACAGTCTCTTGGTGGAGATCACAGCATCCAGCAGGTTCAGCCCCGGTCTTCCCAGGATGGCGTTATAGGCCAGCGGGACCCGGACCACCAGGAAGTTTATGACAACTGTACTCTGACATGGAGGAGTTCCAGCCGTGACCGGGAGAGCAATTTCGCCTTCGACGTTCACTGAGTCTCCCGTGAAGCCCATTAGTGGTGTGGCCACTGGTCGAAGCAAGGACCTTGATAAATTCATTCGAACAAAAGCCTCATAACTCAAGACATCCACAGAGCTCCCACTATCAATTAAAATTCTTTTTACAGGGTGTTTAGCTATAGTCATAGAAACCACGACGCTGTCGTCGTGTTTGTTAACTACCCCGTCTAGATCCTTTCCGAAAAAAGGTATTACAGAGTCCATTCCCTCGCGCGGCCTTTTCGAACCACCATCCGTTCCCCAAGAGACCATAGCTATGGTTTTTTCAGTCGGGGCATTATCCACGCCAGCCGGACGACCTGAGGGCGCCATGGGGCCCACCGCGGGGAGATTCCCCCTTCGAACGAACTTGCCCAGGTGGCCCTGCTGAACCAGCTCCTCGATGGCCCTTTTTAAATTGCGGCAGTCTTCGGTGTCGTGGCCGTAGTCCCGATGGTACCGGCAGTAAAACTCCTTGTTACGAGTGCTTCCGGGCTTCAAGGGAGCCGGACGCTTGAAGTATGGTTCTTCCTCGATCTCCAATAGGATGTGGGATATGGGGGCCATGAGGGGAGTGAACTGCTCCTTAGGAATCAGCGTTTGTGGCCGGCGATCCGAGCGTCGTGGAGGCTCGGGCTTCCTAGGTTGTGCACCAGCGCGGTCAGGAGGTTGTGGTTTGTTACTGGGGTTCTTGTCGACGTCTCTCCGGGAAGAATCCGCCTCGTCAGCGCGGATGTATTTCTGTGCCCGGCTCAGAAGCTCGGCGTAGGAACGCGGAGGCTTCTTATCCAGAGAGTAGGCGAATCTGGACGGGCGAAGTCCTCTCTTTAGGGCCAAGGTGGCAACAGAGTCCTCCAGGTTGTATACTTCCAGCGCTGCTTCTTTAAATCGAGCGACGAAATCCTTTAAGGTCTCGCCACTCTTCTGCTGGACAGCAAAGAGGCTGTCGGCAACTCGTGGGATCTTTCGACAGGCGTCAAAATGAGCCAGGAATGACCGCTCAAGTTGCCGAAAGGAGTTGATGCTGCGTGGAAGTAAACGGGAGTACCACGCGCGTGCCGCCTTACGGAGCGTCGCTGGGAAGGCGACGCATAATAAGGAATCCGTCGCTCCCTGGACCTGCATGAGGACTTTGTAACTTTCCAGATGGTCCAGGGGGTCCGTCGTTCCATCATAGGGATCCAATTGAGGGAGACGGAACCGGGGAGGGATTGGTTCCTCCATGATATGGCGAGAAAGCGGGGGGCGGCGTTCATACTCCGCTGCATAGGGATCGGCGATCCGTCGGCTGAGTTCGTCCAACCGCCGATGGTATTCGTCAAGCCTCTGCTCGGCCCGCCGAGTGGTTTTCCGGGGAGCGCTACTTCGGGATGAGTCGGAAGAAGAAGATCGCCGGCACGAAGAATGTGCCCGCTTGGACTCCTTTTCTTCTGGTCGGTGGTGGGGACGACTGGAGCGACGGATGGAAGACTGTCGTCGCTTCGGGGTCCCTTGGGAAGAATCAGAGGAAGAAAGTCGACGTCGCAGAGAAGGTGCCCGCTTGGACTCCTTTCCTTCCGGTCGATGGTGGGGACGACTGGAGCGACGGAAAGGAGACCGTCGTCGCTTCGAGGTCCCTTGATGAGGAGGTTCGGGGGGTGAGCGGTGAGAGACCTCAAGCGGGGTCCCTCCTTGATGAGACTGCACTGTTGCTCGCACCCCTTCACCCATGGCAGGGGGTTGAGTTGCAGCAGTCACATAGCGCTCTTGCAGACCCCGGACCATCGTCGTCAGATCCTGGACCTGATGGGCTAGGTTATCAAGCCGGTCAGGTTGGCTCGTCGGTGCAGGGGGTGGAGCATGAGGGTTGGCCTCCGAATGCTCCACTCGCGGGATATGCCCGGCTGCCTGGCTAGATGAAGCCTCTTGTGCTCGCGTGGTCACCATCGCTTCCTTTGCAAAATTGGAGGGACTTCAGAGGGAACTTTCGACTTGATCCCCCTTCCTGGCGCGCCAATCTGTTGCGGCCGAATCACGTATGAGGAACGTCGGGCAGGCAGGGATCGCCGTGTCAGCAGAGAGATCACCGTCTTCCTCCGAGAGCCTGCAAAAAGTCCCGGGCCGGTAGTTCCGGCGAGGACCCTCCGACGCCCAAGTCAGTGAGTCGTCGAACAGGAATATGATCTGTGTAAAATGGCATGAGCCTTAGCTTTTTTGAGAGAGAGTCCCCTTCGCACGGAGCTCGGGTTCTCCCTTTATACCTGTTGGGAATCCCGCATACATCGGCCAGTTGGGACCATCGGATCCGCTTTATCGAACGGTAAGTTGTTGGACTGTTGCGGGATAGGGGGCCGCTTATAGCGGTAACTGCTGATTAGGCCGGCACTTGCCCGTGATCTTGGTAACCGGGCTGTTCGGCAACAAACCCTAGATCGCGGGGTTTGTTGCCTAAGACTAATCCTCGTATGATGGCTGACAATGGGGGCTCAGGCTGAGTGGCGGCGCTAGAGGTCGAAGCCGAAACCTCAGGACTGGGACTCACGAAGGCCGACGCTGAGGCTGGCCTTGAGGACTAGTGCTGAGGGTCGACGCTGGAGGCCGACGCTGGTGGCCCGCTCTGAGGACCGACGCCAGCCACAGGTGTTAACGCATAGTTGGTCTTTGATGCTGAAGCTGGAGGCCGACGCTAGTGGTCAACTCTGGAGACTGACGCTGGAGGCCGACGCTGGAGGCCGACGCGAGTGGTCAGCTTTGGAGACTGACGCTGGGGGCCGACGCTGGTGGCCGACGCTGGGGGCTGACGCTGGTGGCCGACGCTGGTGGCCGACGCTGGTGGCCCTGGGTTTTATTGTCATATCATTGCTTTCGAAGGTTGTGCCCGAGATAATATCACCCCAGGGAAACCGCCATCCGTATCAGGTACCAACCCACCACATGCAAGGTGTCCAATAATCAAAGCCATTTCATGATTAGAAGGGTGCAAGATAATATATTTTATTTAAATAAGGTATCATTATGACTACAATCCAAGATAGAACATATGTTTGAGAATTATAAGTAAAACTAGAAAATAGAATTCTATCTAAGCAGTTGGAAGCTCCATTCTACCCTAGTTCCAAATCATTCCTTTGGCTTTGAAAAAATCATTGAGAGTTTAACAAGCTCTCACTCAATAATCAAGCCTAAAAAATCATATCATATTATCTTGAAAATAACATATCATATCATGTTTTTTTTAAAAAACATGTGTTTTCTCTTGATATTGAAAAATACTAATATAATTCTTATTCTCTTCTTCGGTTAAATACGGCTGCTACGGTGAGGGAGCGACGGAGGCTTCTCACCCTTGTTTACGGTCGGGAATGCGGGAACGTGGATGGCATGGAACAGCCCGTTCTCCACCTCGGGGCGAACCGTTATTCGTGACGCCGTTTCGCTTTTGGGATTGGCTGTGGCTCACTTACGCTGGTCGTTACTAGTAGTTGTACTTACGTCAATGGAAGAGAAACATGACAATTTTATCTGAAAAAATTATTAATGATTCTAATGTGATCAGAAGATTTCAAAGCTGTTCATGCTTTACAGTAGTCATATAGCATTAATTTTTAACCCTGATGCATGGTAGGATCATAATAAGTTAGATTTATGTTCATTCTTTCGGCTTAGATGTAGATTGAATGGGCTTGGAATCTGTACTTCAGAGCCAAACAAACCCATCTATTGGTATTTTTGAATTGATTTGGATCACTAAAGTTTGTTGGGTGCCAGTGGATGAGGCTAGATTTATATTCGTGAATTAAATTATGCATAAAGTTTTACATATACTAAAGGTATAATCAGCAGGTTGGAAGGAGCAATTTTGTATTTAAATTTTTTAATAAGTAAATATTTGATTTTATTTTCATTTCATTAGCGAATGTGTTGGCTCATGGTATTTAGAAATTAAGAAATATCTTTATATATCATCTTCGGTGCATAAAGGCGCACATCAAGCGTGCGCATTGACCGTTCGCCCGTGCGAGCGCGCATGTGGGGCATGCCATTTGAATCCTTCAATAAGTAAACATTTGATTTTGTTTTTATTCCATGAACGAATGTATTGGCCCACGATATTTAGAAATTGAGAAATTCTTTGCGCACCGCTTTCAGTGCACAAAGGCATACATCGAGCGTACGTATTGGCTGCGCTCTCGTGCGAATGCGAGTGCCATGGCCCATTAAGCCGCGGTGCAGCCCATACGCTCGCACAGGCATACGGCCAATGCGCATGTCCGATGCGCGCCTTTTAACACTAGAGGCGGTGCACAAAGACTCTTCCTTAAAAATTGTTACTAGAATTTTCATAAATAATCAATTAGAGAGTAATTTTAGCTGTGTTTTAATATTCACACTTGAATAATTCTATTTTTTTATTATCAAGTTCTATTCTAATAATTTCATATCAAGTTTAGTTCTTCTATTAGGATTAGAGCTCATAGTGATTTATATTGTACGAAGATATAGCCTTTTAAAATATTAATAAATTAATTTTTAGGGATAACTTTCATCATTAAATGGAATGTTTTTCAATCTAGATTGTCGATAGATGGTATATTTTGATCTTTAAGTTTAATTATCAGTGATCAAATTGCTCTTGACTTTTCATATACTCTCAACTTTTAAGAATTTGATTAGATATTGTTACACATTCGACCTTATAATAGGTTGTGAGGAATGGCTCTACTGTCTTCATTTTGGAGCCAGCCTAGTTAGCCAAACTTCTCAATTAGTTGAACATCACCCCTCTCTGCATGGTATGCAAGCAAGAGAGAGGTATGGCTGCCATTTTGAGCATGAGCTGGAAAGGAGGCTTTCCTTCTTATTTCTCTCTCACCTCTCCCTCTCCCTCTCCCTCTCCCTCTCCGGTGAGACACCTATGCCCCCTCCTTGCAAAAGTTTTCCTCTCCCTCTCCTCTCCCTCTCCCTCTTCATCACTTACTCTCTCTGTCTTTGTTTCTCTCACTACGCCCATAGGATGAGCAGGGACGGCATGGGACTATCCCTACTTGCACTTGGAATGACCACACAACCATCATTGACTCTTCCTTTCTCTCCCTCTCTCCCCCTCCTCTTCTTTTCTTGTTCATTAATGCCCCTAGCTGATTGGATATATGGAATAAGGATGACATGAGACCACCTGTTGCGCCCCAAACCCAAGGGTGGATCCAAGGGTACCAACCCACCGCATGCAAGGTGTCCAATAATCAAAGCCATTTCATGATTAGAAGGGTGCAAGATAATATATTAACATATGTTTGAGAATTATAAGCAAAACTAGAAAATAGAATTCTATCTAAGCAGTTGGAAGCTCCATTCTACCCTAGTTTCAAATCATTCCTTTGGCTCTAAAAAAATCATTGAGAGTTTAACGAGCTCTCACTCAATAAGTAAGCCTAAAAAATCATATCATATTATCTTAAAAATAACATATCATATCATGTTTTTTTTTTAAAAAAAAACATGTGTTTCCTCTTGATATTGAAAAATAACATTATTCTTGGATTGTCCTGAAAACTTTTGTCATTTTATGTTTCAACTTCTATTTCAAAACTTTTGAAGTCATCATGGTCAAATTCATTATCATTTAAATTCATCTTATTATATACACACTGTTGTCTCACGCTATGGCTACATTGATGCCTGTGATGAGACTAGAACAGGATACTATTTAAGGTGTTACCTCTATATATGTTTATTGACCCAATTATTGATTTTGATGATTAACAAAAGACATAAGTATATTCATCATGTTTCTGATATATTTGATAAGTATTTCAGGTATTAAGGTTGATTAATTAATCAAAAGGAATAAAGGAATAAGTTTTGAATCAAATTTGAAAGGAAATTATTTAAGTTCAGAACTTAAAGTCGACACCTCAACAGTCTGGAGCCGACCCCAAGGCGTATCAGAACATTTCTAAGTTTTTGGCACGGTCCAAAGTCGACGTCTATAGTTTCGGAGCCGACTCCAATCTAAGATACAGAGAAGTGCCTTCTGCATTAGTTTCTGGAGCCGATACATGGAGTTCGGGAGCCGACACCTGAAAGTTACGGAGCCGACACTGAGTTTCTAGAGCCGACTCTAACCTGAGTACAGAGAGCATATTTTTTGGACATTGTAGAGTTGACACCTTTGGTTTCTGAAGCCGACTTCCGAAAGCGCCAAGCCAACACTTAACTTTTTCGGAGCCGACTCCTCAATGAACTTTTGTTACTATTTTTGGACACCCCGATTTGGAGCCGACACCTGAAAAGTTGGAGCCGACTCCAACCTGTCAGGAATGGATTTTTCAAATGTCAGAACGGACTGCAACAGTAATATATTTCTCACCTAACTTCTAACGGCTATTTTTCTTTGTGTGTAGAAACATCCAAGCATCTCATAACGGCTAGTTTTCCGTCAAAAACCTTGGATTAAGAAGTCTATAAAAAGGGGGATTCGTCTGTTTAAAAAAAAGCAACAAAAAGAGAGAAATATCTTATGAAAAATCGAAAAATCTTATGAAAAAAAGAGAGAGAAATCAAAAAGGAAAGACTCATAGCTCAAATCCATCAATCCTAGAGAGTCCAAAGAGAAATCCAAAGCATTCAAAGCTCAAAATCGGAGGATTTCGCAAGTGAAAAGGAAGAAAGCAAAAGCCATGTTTTCCCCAACTTGTCAACTGTGATTTTGTGAGGAATCTGAGCTGAGGCCTGATTCAATCATTCAAGGGAGAAGAGGAAAAGAATAAAAGTACACATCCAAATCGCTTCAAACAGGCTTTTCTTACCTTTGTTTATTTAATTACATATTTGCTCATTTGAGGAGCTGTTTTGTATTCAAAACTATATTTTTCATTGTTGTTTGCTAATTCAATCGGGGAATTGAATTAGTGAAGGTAGTATACCTCGGGACAGGCTAAGGATAGCTTATGATGAATTTTGTGCTGGTGAGCCCAAAAAAACCAGCTGGGTTCGTTGTGACCCCAGAAAAAATAATAAGTTTGGGTTGTGAGCTTGTAAAACAACTCGACTGTAATCAAGTGGATTATAGTGTGGACCCAAGTACGGCTTGGGAGTGGACATAGGTATCGGATACACCGAACCACTATAAAATCTTTGTGTTTGCCGTGCATATTATCTCTCTCTATCTATCTCATTTATTTGTGCTCAGCATCTATCTATACATTGCACTCAAGCACTTTCATATCTAAGCACATAGTTTTAAAGTATTAAATTTTTTAAAAGAACCCAATTCACCCCTCCTCTTGGGTTGCCATCTGGGCCAACAATTGGTATCAGAGCTGGTTCTCATTTCGGCTTGATTACACGATCAAGAGACAAAGATCCAAATGGCAGCTCAAGTTGGATCATCATTTTTAGAAGGTCAATCTACTAATAGGCCACCCTTGTTAATGGCACCAACTATTCATATTGGAAAGCAAGAATGAGGATATTCATTCAAGCTTTAGATTATGAATTATGGAGTATCATAATTAATGGACCTAGCACACCCACACACATAGTTGATGGTTCTATTGTTCCTAAGCCCGAAAGGGATTGGA
Organism: Calamus simplicifolius; assembly: GCA_900491605.1. Classification (NCBI taxonomy): domain Eukaryota; kingdom Viridiplantae; phylum Streptophyta; class Magnoliopsida; order Arecales; family Arecaceae; genus Calamus; species Calamus simplicifolius. The sequence continues at coordinate 201,318 of UESW01002406.1, forward strand.
ATGATAATGATAGGAAAATGGCTCAGCTTAATGCTAAGCCATGAATATTTTGTATTGTTCCTTAGATGCAAACGAATTTAATCAATTTCTACATGTAATTCCGCAAAAGAAATTTGGGATAGGTTAGAGGTTACCCATGAGGGTACAAATCAAGTTAAAGAATCTAAAATTAATATTCTTATTCATAAATATGAATTATTTAGCATGGAACAAACTGAATTTATAACCTGCATGTATACTATTTACTGATATTGTAAATGGTTTAAAAAGTCTTGGTAAGACTATACTAATTCTGAGTTGGTTCGTAAAATTCTTAGGTCTCTTCCAAGGTCATGGGAAGCAAAGGTGACTGTAATCCAAGAAGCCAAGGACCTCAATGCCTTACCTTTGGAGGAGCTACTTGGATCCTTGATGATCCATGAATTAACAATGAAGCAGCATATAGAGGAAGACGTCAAGAAGAAGAGAACTATTGCTCTTAAGGCTGCAGAAATTGAGGAAAGCAATAGTGAGGATGAAGATGATGATGATGAGACAGCTCTCCTTGCTAGAAAGTTAAGAAATTCATGCAAAGAAGGAGACCCTTCCACAAAAAGAAATCTGGAATTAAAATGGAAGGTGAAAGGGAAAAAGAGAATGAGAAAGAAAAAAGAAAAGAACCCCTGACTTGCTATGAATGTAAGAAGTCGGGCATTTCTGATATGAATGTCCTCAATTGAAAAAAGGGTATAAGAAGAAGAAAAGGCATATGTTGCAACATGGACAGTGAAGAATCCTCTTCCGAGGAGGTACAAAAGGAAGTTGCAAACATTTGCTTCATGGCAAAAGAAGATGATGAGGTAAGCTGAAACTCAAGACTTTACATTTGATGAATTATTTGATGCATTTAATGAATTAGTTGGTGATTTTAAAGTTTTGAAAAAGAAAAGCAAATCTTTAAAAACTGAAAAAATGCAAATCTGCTTAAAGAGAAAAATAAAGTAGCTCTAGAAATTAAAGACTTGAAATATGAAAAGAAGATGCTGTAAAAGAAAAAGAATTGGTTTCAAATGAAACCTTAATCTAAAGAAAGAGGTTGATAAATATAAGGATATAGTTGATAATTTACCTTAAGTTCTTCAAAATTAAATATGATTTTAGATAGTCAAAAGGCTATTTTTGACAAGGCAGGATTAGGATATAACCTCTTAGGAACAAAAATCTTTGAAAAATATCTTTATACGTGTTGGCCAATCACCTAATATTACTTATTTCAAATGTGATTTAAAAGGACATAAATCATATGAATGCAATATTAAGAAATAGAAAAATTTAAAAATTAAAGGAAAGAAAATATGGGTTCCGAAAGGAACAATCTTTATTGCTACTAACCATGAAGGACCCAAGAAAGCTTGGGTACCTAAACAAAAAGTTTGATTGAATTGCAGGAAGTGTCTTGCGGCCAAAAGATCAAAACGAAAGTGGTATCTTGATAGTGGCTGCTCAAGGCACATGACGGGTGACAAGGACAATTCATCACCCTTGAAGATAAAAGAGGAGTTGTTACATTTGGAGACAATGATAAAGGCCAAATTATGGGATTTGGTAAAATTCAAATAACTCCATCCACATTTATAGAGAATGTTTTATATGTTGATGGTTTAAAGCATAATTTAATTAGCATTAGCCAATTGTGTGATAAAGTTTTAAAGTTTCATTTGAAGCTTCTATCTGCATTATTTCTAATCCCATTAACAATAGCATTATATTTACTGGAAATAGAAATGACAATGTATACTTAATTGATTTAGATAATTTGTCTACTAGTAATCATTGCTTAGTTGCTGATAATGCTAATGTGAATGAGATTAGGATGGTTATGGCATCGTAGATTAGGTCATTTCAAAATTAATTAGAATGGATTTAGTTAAAGGACTTCCAAAGTTAGATTTTGAAAATAACAGAATTTGTGATGCATGTCAATTTGGAAAACAAACTAGAAACTCTTTCAAATCTAAAAATTGTTTCCACTTCTAGGCCACTTGAACTACTTCACATGGATCTTTTTGGACCTACTAGAACCACTAGTCTAGGAGGAAAGAAATATGGTCTTGTGATAGTAGATGATTATTCTAGATTCACTTGGGTATTATTTTTAGCTCATAAGGATGAGACTTTCCCTATTCATGAAATTCTTCAAGAAAGTCACTAATGAGAAAAACAACACCATAGTGTCTCTTAGAAGTGATCATGGAACAGAATTTGAAAATCATTTATTTAAAAATTTTTGCGTTGAAATGGCATTCATCATAATTTTTCTGCACCTAGAATACCACAACAAAACGGAGTTGTAGAAAGAAAAATAGAACACTAGAAGACATGGCCCGTACCATGCTATGTGAAAGCCAACTCCCAAACTTTTGGGCGGAAGCTATAAACACGGCATGTTACATCTTAAATAGAGCTTTAATTAGGCCAATTCTTAAGAAAACTCCTTATGAACTATGGCATAATAGAAAACCAAACATTAGTTATTTTCATGCATTTGGTTGTAAATGTTTTATTCATAATAATGGTAAGGACAACTTAGGAAAATTTGATGCAAAATCTGATGAAGGGATATTCTTAGGATATTCAACAACTAGTAAAGCCTATAGAGTATTTAACAAAAGGAACTTAATTGTAGAAGAATCTATTCATGTAGTTTTTGATGAGTCTTTAGCATCAAGTTCAGAAAAGATTGATGATGAGGAAGATACAAATTTGCTAGAAAGAGATATTGAAAAATTAAATATAGATGTATCTTCAGATCATGAACAAGAAGCTAAAGATGATGATTCTCCTAGGGTTGATGTTATTGATACTAATCATAATGAGGTAGATCTTCCTAGAGATTGGAGATATGCCTATGGTCATCCAAAGGAATTGATTATAGGTGATCCATCTCAAGGTGTAAGAACTAGATCATCTATGAGAAATATCAATAATCATCTTGCATTTGTATCTCAAATTGAACCTAAAACTATTGAAGAAGCTGAAAAAGATAGTAATTGGATGCTAGCTATGCAAGAAGAATTAAATCAATTTACTAGGAATAATGTATGGTCCTTAGTTGATAGACCTAAAGGTCATTCAGTTATAGGATCTAAATGGGTATTTAGAAATAAATTAGATGAAAATGGCATAGTAATTAGAAATAAAGCTAGATTAGTGCAAAAGGATATAATCAAGAAGAAGGAATTGATTTTGATGAAACTTTTGCACCAGTAGCTAGATTAGAAGCAATTAGACTATTACTTGCATTTGCATGTCATATGAACATCAATTTATTCAAATGGATGTTAAAAGTGCATTTTTAAATGGTTTTATAAATGAGGAAGTTTATGTAGAACAACCCCCAGGTTTTGAAGATCATGAATTTTCAAACCATGTTTTTAAATTACACAAAGCACTTTATGGTTTAAAACAAGCACCTAGAGCTTGGTATGATAGGCTAAGCAAATTTCTAATTGAAAATGATTTTTCTAGAGGAAATGTTGATAAAACCTTATTTTTGAAAAGAAAAGATAAAGATTTATTGGTAGTACAAATATATGTAGATGATATTGTATTCGGTGCTACTAACAATCTTTTGTATCAAGAATTTGCTAAGTTAATGCAGGGTGAATTCGAGATGAGCATGATGGGAGAACTCAATTTCTTCATAGGACTACAAATCAAACAAAAGAGAGAGGGGATTTTCATCAACCAAACAAAGTACACAAGGAAATTCTCAAGAAGTTTGGAATGGAATCAATCAAACCTCTCGGAACACCAATGAGTCCTTCATGCAAATTGGATAAAGATGAAGACGGTAAGCCCATTGATCAAAAGTATTATAGAGGTATGATCGGATCTCTACTTTACTTAACAGCAAGTAGACCATATATTATGTTTGCTGTTTGTCTATGTGCTAGATTTCAGTCTGAACCTAAAGAATCTCACTTAATTGCTGTAAAAAGAATACTTAGATATTTAAGTGGAACTAAAAATGTAGGATTATGGTATTCTAGAGACTCAACACTAAATTTAATTGCTTATTCTGATTCTGACTATGCTGGATGTAAACTAGATAGAAAAAGTACAAGTGGTGCATGTCAATTTTTAGGAAGTAACTTAATCTTATGGTTTAGCAAAAAGCAAAATTCGGTTGCATTATCTACTGTTGAAGCAGAATATGTTGCAGCTGGAAGTTGCTGTGCTCAAATCCTTTGGATTAAGCGACAACTTGAAGATTATAAGATTATGGCATATCACTTGATAAAACTCCTATTAGATGTGATAACACTAGTGCAATAAACTTAACAAAAATCCAATTCAACATTCAAGAACTAAGCACATTGAAATTAGATATCACTTTATTAGAGAACATGTAGCTAATGATGACATTTGTCTTGATTATGTCTGTACTGAATGAACAATTAGCTGATATATTTATAAAACCTTTGAGTGAAGAGAGATTTTGTTATCTTGAAGGAGAATTAGGGATTTGTGACCCATTGAATAATTTTGAAACCCTTAAGATTGACTATCCTGAATTCAATCAATTTCTTTTAAAAAAAATCTTTCATGATTCTAAGGATAATTTATCTAGATATTTGAACAATTTGATTCTCTACATTTCAAAGATTTTATCCAAAATTTATTGATTTTCTTTTGACAAGTTTCGGATCCTTGAAACTCCTATTTTTTCTGAAATTGTCAGTGGAGTCGACACCTCGTTGTGTCGCTCTGGTCTGAGACCTTGGAGCCGACACCTGCCTTAGCGGAGCCGACTCCACTTCGGGCTCTGACTGTATTAGCGATCTGGAGCCGACACCTTACTTTGCGGGAGTCGACTCTAAGTGGTCCCAGGTTAACTATTTAGGCAGAGCCGACTCCTCTTTCATTTCAATCGACTCCTAACTCTCCCAAACTCTCTCAAACTTTTCCCAAAACCCTAAATCTCTTAAATTAGCCTCTCCATAGCACTCAATGGCACCCAAGTGCAGAGGATCGTTGTTTGGAGGAAGAGTAACGACGGGGAAGTGTACGACAAGGCATCCGGCGCATGAACCCTCTTTGGAATCATCCTCCAGCTCAACCGCATCCACTCCCAGTGCCATTCCTAGCCCCTCCTCACCACAAGTTGATACCCTAGCCGGCCGAATATTACTATGGGAAGAAAGGTAGATTTTGAATTTTTTGAAGCCGAGGGTTTTGCTATTGGGAGACAAATCAAGGAACTCGGTTGGGATAAGGTATGTTTCTTAGACGTACCCACTTATCTGGCTCTAGTCAAGGAATTTTACTTCAATTTGTCAAGAGGAGATGGAGGATTAGTTAGTATGGTTAGAGGAAGAAGAATCCATCTCACATCCAAAATTTTAGGAAATCTTTTAGAAATCCATGTTGTAGGATTGATTGCAAATAGTCACAGTGATAGAGCAGGAGCCTTGTCAAGGATGTTGGGTAGAGACTTCACCGAGTTTGAGGAAGTTAGGGCAAATCAGTTGCCTCTTGAGCTTAGACTGTTACATAATATATGTGGTAGGATCCTATTTCCTAAAACTGGTAGGTTTGAGTATGTCTAGAGCGAGACATAGTGATCATGGACAGTATTTTGATGGGTCAGCCAATCAATCTAGCAGGAATGATGATATGGTACATGGTTGAGGCTAGGAACAAGAGGTGATCGACCTTGCCTTATGGAATGGTCCTGACCATGGCATTCAAAAGTCAAGGAGTTGTTATTTCTGAGAATGAGCCATTGAAAAACCTAAGGCACACTGATTATTACAGCTTGACTACAGTGCATAGAATGGGATTTGTAAAAGTGGATGGCAGATGGGAAAGAAAAGGTCATCTGGATGTGAGAGCAGCTGACATTGGAGCCACTGCACCATCTGAGGGAGGTCCATCAGTGAGGCATCCATCACCAGAGCCTAGCAGATCATCACCACCACCGGCACCTACTCCAGTTCCTGCACCTGTACGATTGCATGTTCCTTCTGCTGGTTTTTCTAATGTTCAGTTATAGCAACTTAAAGAATTATTTAGTACTCACAAAGAAGAGATGAAGACTGAGTTAGACAATAGTCTTATGAGCTTGAGAGAAATGTTTTATTCATTGGATGACAGAGTGAGCAAGATTGAGTCCACCCTTGGATCTTCTTCAGAATCTTTAAAGAATGATTCATGCATATATTTGAGGAACTTAAAGAAATTGGAGGAGATTCTGAGACTTATTCTAGATGCAATGCAGAACTTCAAGAGAAAATCACAGTGGCATCTGCATTCTTTGACATAAGACTGAATGAATTTATCAGAACTCAAAGTGATGGAATGGGAAGAATTTTAGAAGAGCTTAAGAGATTACTTAGAATTGCTTAGATGGAATGTTTAGGATTTTGATGTTTTCTTTTTGAAATGTAATGTTTACTTTTTATCAAATGTAATGTTGTATTTTGGATGATGAAATGTAATGATACATTTTGATATGAAATGAATGAATTACTTATATTTTGCAATGCAATTTGATTGTTCTTTTGACTTTTATTCTTTTATAATATTAAGGAAGAAAGAAAGAATAATTGAACTTGAATTTTTTCTAAAACCTTTTTTGATTACAAAAAAGGGGAAGAAGTAAATATTTGTATATGCATAAAAGTTACAATTAAATGTACAAGGGGAGAGAAGATATTATATATATACATTGAATAAATTTCATTAATTAACTGTTATCAAGCATTGAATGAATTTAATAGCATGAATGATAAGAAGAAAAGATGTAAATTTGAGTATCATAGGGGGAGCTATCTCATTCAGGGGGAGCTTAACTATGAGAACTTAAAATTTGCTTTGAAACTTTTATTGTTTAATCATGCATATACTCAATGTTTTTGTCATCATCAAAAAGGGGAGATTGTTGACCCAATTATTGATTTTGATGATTAACAAAAGACATGAGTATATTCATCATATTTCTGATATATTTGATAAGTGTTTCAGGCATTAAGGTTGATTAATTAATCAAAAGGAATAAAGGAATAAGTTTTGAATCAAATTTGAAAGGAAATTATTTAAGTTCAGAACTTAGAGTCGACACCTCAACAGACTGGAGCCGATCCCACGGCGTATCAGAACATTTCTAAGTTTTCGGCATGGTCCAGAGTCGACACCTATAGTTTCGGAGCTGACTCTAACCTGAGATACAGAAAAGCACCTTCTGCGTCAGTTTTTGGAGCCGACACCTAAAGTTCAGGAGCCGACACCTGAAAGTTTGGAGCCGACACCTGAGTTTCTGGAGACGACTCTAACCTGAGTACAGAGAGCATGTTTTTTGGACATTGTTAGAGTCGACACCTTTGATTTCTGGAGCCGACTCCCGAAAGCGCCGAGCCAACACTTAACTTTTTCGGAGCCGACTCCTCAATGAACTTTTGTTACTATTTTTGGACACCCTGATTTGAAGCCGACACATGAAAAGTTGGAGCCGACTCTAACCTATCAGGAACAAATTTTTTAAATGTCAGAACGGACTACAACGGTAATATTTTTCTCACCTAACTTCTAACGGCTATTTTTCTTTGTGTATAGAAACATCCAAGCATTTCCCAACGGCTAGTTTTTCATCAAAAACCTTGGATTAAGAAGTCTATAAAAAGGAGGATTCGTCCGTTTGAAAAAAAGCAACAAAAAGAGAGAAATATCTTGTGAAAAATCGAAAAATCTTATGAAAGAAAGAGAGAGAAATCAAAAGGAAAGACTCAGAACTCAAATCCATCAATCCTAGAGAGTCCAAAGAGAAATCCAAAGTATTCAAAGCTCAAAATCGGAGGATTTCCCAAGTGAAAAGGAAGAAAGCAAAAGCCCTATTTTTTCCCAACTTCTCAACTGCGATTTTTGTGAGGAATCTGAGCTGAGGCCTGATTCAATCATTCAAGAGAAGAGAAAAAGAAGAAAAGCACACATCTAAATCACTTCAAACAGACTTTTCTTACCTTTGTTTATTTAATTACATATTTGCTCATTTGAGAAGCTGTTTTGTATTCAAAACTTATTTTTCATTGTTGTTTGCTAATTCAATCGGGGGATTGAATTAGTGGAGGTAGTATACCTCGGGACAGGCTAAGGATAGCTTGTGGTTGGGTTTTGTGCTAGTGAGCCCGAAAAATCAGCTGGGTTTGTTGTGACCCTAGGGAAAACAACAAGTTTGGGTGTGAGCTTATAAAACAACTCGACTGTAATCAAGTGAATTATAGTGTGGACCCAAGTGCGGCTTGGGAGTGGATGTAGGTATCGGATACACCGAACCACTATAAAATCTTTATGTTTGCCGTGCATATTATCTCTCTATCTCTATCTCTATCTCATTTATTTGTGCTCAGCATCTATCTATACATTGCACTCAAGCACTTTCATATCTAACCACATAGTTTAAAGTGTTAAAATTTTTTTAAAGAACCCAATTCATCCCCTATTGGGTTGCCATCTGGGCCAATAATGTTTTTCCTATGAAAGAAGGGTCTTGGTACCAGTTTCATATCATCATGTCATATCATGTTATATTGTTTCATCATGTCATATCATGTCATCATGTCATAATATGTCATATCATGTCATCATTTCTTAACATAGTGGACTATAGGTGGCATAATTTTATATTCAAAAACTTGATTTTCACATGTTATTTAAAACAATTCATAGAATATTTTAAAAACGAATATAACTTGCATAATACAATTCAAATATTTGGCTAAAATAGGCTGCATATATCATACATTTCTTAAACCATTAGCACTGCTATTTTAAATATAGATAACTTCTGCAAATATATAATGTTTGGTATTAGAGCAGACTCGAGTGTGCAGAAGTTAGTGGGCATGAGGAAAGGGCTATCCATAGGACGATGCCCGCCATGGTGTGAAGGCAAGGAGATTATGATACCCTCCAAATTTAGCCCTATATTAGACGAAAAAAAAGTGTTATATGCTTATAACTCAAGTTCACTTACTACTAATTAATTTTTACTCGAGTTTTTGAGTCACGTAGTTTCGGTTTGCTAACGAAGTTAATTGAGCCAACAAGTGGGCTTGAGACGTTACACCATCCCTATTCACATAGATTAAAACACCCTCCTCTCCTAACTTGGTGGGCTTTACTCTCTCCTCTCATTCTTCCCCTTCATTGCTCTCTCTCTCTTTCTCAGCCATCGAATGGCTGCCATCCCACCTATCCATTTGTATCACCATCAGGGATGCAACCAAGCTTGGACGATGATGGCCTTCACCAACTGCATAATCCCCTCTCCTATATCTCGCTCTCTCTCTCTCTATCTCTCCCCCCTCTTTTCCCTCTCCTTCTTTATCTCTCTCTCCCACCCTATCTAGTTTTCTCTCTCACGGTTGAGTGTGGTGAAATATGGGACAAACTCTCTATTTCATACCTCCCCTCCCCATCTTTTCTTTATATTTTTCTTTCTTTTTCCTCTCTCTTACATCCTATTTCTCTCTCTACCTACTTTCTTTCTCTAGCACCTTCTCTCTACCTCGCTCTCTCTTGACCCTCCCTCTTTATCTAGTCTCTAATTTTTAGCAATAACATTGTGATAATCAAGGTTGGTTTAATGGTGTAGGTGGCCTGCAATTCGTTACTAATAGCTACTTGATAAAGGTAACCATTTTATTATTATTAAATTAGTAGGCTATACATAACTTAGGACTAGCATCAAGGATCAAAAATGTCATGTTTAAAAATTTAGCAAATTAGAAATTTAGATTTATTCATTGAGAATTTATGAGTAAATCAATCCTTAGGTTTTATTAATTTAAAATTAATTTGGATGTATTAGGTGCATTTGCAATTTGAGCTAACACCTTTGATTAGCAGTTCTCCAGTTAGAGGTAAGAAATCTAAACATTATCATATATATAATTTTTAATATTATATATATGTGTGTGTGTGCGCGCGTGTGTGTCTTGTGTTACTGCATATTTGCCTATATTATTATGAAAATTTCATGATGTTCTATTATCACAAACTATAAAATTATAAAAATTTGATTTCTCATTTTAAAAATGATGGTGATGATAAAGCATGCATATCATTGATAAATTATAGTAAAATATAAAACAAGATGGGTGCAACTGGATAACCTCTTGAAGGAATTACCTAGTGTGGCATTGACTATGGGTTTCAATAGTGATCTTACACATAATATTATGTGTTGCTAATGTGGCATGAGTGGCGTGAGGTTCGCCTACCATAGGCTAGAGTGTGGTTGTGGCTAATTCATTGCCACTATGGTTAGTCCATTATCGAAACATGATGAGTTAATTAAATAAATTTAATATAATAAGGAAAAGAGAGCATCTAGACTTGTTACATTAGAGTATAGCTAGTCACGGGTGGGATCATGACACTAATCATGGTTATCAGTCGTAGTCTAACACTTATGTAGCTAACCACTAGTGGGAGTATGACATGAATAATATAAGGTTCGTCCATCAAAGGCTAAAGTATGGCCATGATTAATCTAGATGATGAAGTGTTGGATCCAACATCTAATGACAAATTATAAAATCTGAAATCATTATAGCTTGATGTTATCATTTCAATCATAAAATGTAGCATATGTAGCATTATTATTCTATCATGAGCTATGTGATGTTTTATGATTATGGACACCAAACTATTTTGATTAAATCTACAAAAATTTAAATTATCAATGTTGGCATATGAATGAATTGACATTGGGCAATAATGTTAACTTACTTATATGTTATTATAAAAGATATATATGCATTCTTAACTCATGCTGCTGTGCATGGAAGATTTCTTGCTAAGTTATTAGCTCACATCATTATTATTATATTTTTTTAGAGCTACAAAATGCCTAATTTTAAGGTTTATATCTAGAAATTTTGGTGAGAATGTGATGAGTATTTTGTTTCTAATACTAGATATATCTAAAGTACCCTATATTTGGATTGTTAAAGTATTAATGAAATATCTTGGCCTATCACATTTGCTTATGTTGATTCTGGTTCAGATATGAAGATTTGCATGCTTTCTAAATTTATAACTTAAAAATTTTGTGGCCATGTTACATGTTCGACCTGGTTGATGGGTTCAGAGAATGATAGAATAGTATCAAGGCATATGTTTAAGATTCTTAAGGACGTAGTGTAAGTAGAAAAAAATAATGGGTGCATATATAGTGTAGGCAAACTCTAAATTTAATTTTGCAAATTCTGATTTTTAGTATCTTAAATTAATTATGTTTAAAAACGCAAATAAGTGTGGGCCATCATGGTTGTGGTTATGGTTGGGGACAAACCAGGAGGCCAATTTGCTTTGCTGATGGCACCACAGCTTGAGTACCTTTTGGTGAACCAAGTAATATGCCCTCCTTGTCAGCATGTGACACTCATCAACAAGGAACCCTGATAACTTGGTTGGTTGGTGGCACAAAGAGGCAAGGACATAGAGTGGACTCAACATTGTCTTCGAACAGCAAATCAACCCCATCAAGTTATGCAAGCTCTCTTAGGAATACTACAGGTTTAGGCTATTGCTAGGGCTGATATGATGAGAATGATGGAGCTTTAGCGGCAACGATTCATGCAAGAGCAGCAACTAATGTTTCCATAGCAACTCTAGTCATAGTAGCAACCTCTCCCCAACCATAGCTTGATGTTAAGGCCTGTTGATGCTGGATCACCAGATTTTTGTTTTAGGGTTTTTTAAGATCTCTCTTTTTTTTGAAGGAAGAAGTCCCCCCCCTCCTTCCCTTCTCTCCCCTTTTATCCTCTTTTTCATTATTATTTATTTCATTATCCTGGATGTCCACGTGTAGGATAAGTGTTCATCTCACATTACGTGGTCATTCAGTGATAATGCTTAATAAGGATATTAAGAAACTTGCTCATGAAGGAATCCTTTTTCATGATGATGATGGTTATCCCAAAGGAATGTCAGAGATGGTGGAGACGTCAGGGTGAGGGAAAAGGATCTGGCTCTAAAATAGAGGTTCAATGTTTCCTTTTGGTGTTTGTCTTATGCGAACCATTTAAGGCGTGATGATTTTAGCATTTCTCGATTTCTGTTCCGAATATGACGGCTTATCTCGTTTAATGGTTCTGACGTGGGGATTATTCTTAAACTGGGGGCCGCCTAGGACTGGGGGCCGCCCAGGATCGGAGGCCGTCCAAGCTCTAGGGGCCGCCTAGACTCGGGAGGCCGCCCAAGACTGGGGGCCGCCCAGGACTGGGGGCCGCCCGGGATCGGAGGCCGTCCAAGCTTTAGGGGCCGCCTAGACTCTGGAGGCCGCCCAAGACTGGGGACCGCCCAGGACTGGGGGCCGCCCAGGATCGGAGGCCGTCCAAGCTCTATGGGCTGCCTAGACTCTGGAGGCCGCCCAAGACTGGGGGCTGCCCAGGACTGGGGGCCGCCCAGGATCGGAGGCCGTCCAAGCTCTATGGGCCGCCTAGACTCTGGAGGCCGCCCAAGACTGGGGGCTGCCCAGGACTGGGGGCCGCCCAGGATCAGAGGCCGTCCAAGCTCTAGGGGCCGCCTAGACTCGGGAGGCCGCCCAAGACTGGGGGCCGCCCAGGACTGGGGGCCGCCCAGGATCGGAGGCCGTCCAAGCTTTAGGGGCCGCCTAGACTCTGGAGGCCGCCCAAGACTGGGGGCCGCCCGGATCGGAGGCCGTCCAAGCTCTAGGGGCCGCCTAGACTCTGGAGGCCGCCCAAGACTGGGGGCCACCCAGGACTGGGGGCCGCCCAGGATCGGAGGCCGTCCAAGCTCTAGGGGCCGCCTAGACTCTGGAGGCCGCCCAAGACTGGGGGCCGCCCAGGACTGGGGGCTGCCCAGGATCGGGGGCCGTCCAAGCTTTAGGGGCCGCCTAGGATCGGGGGCCGCCTAGACTCTGGAGGCCGCCCAAGACTGGGGGCCGCCCAGGACTGGGGGCCGCCCAAGCTGCCCTTTATTTATTTAGTTTAACTATTTTGCTTATTATCCATATCATATGCCCCCTCGCCCATCTTCCTTGTATATATGTATGGCATGCACATGCAAGGGAGAAGGGCGGAAAAATTTGAATTTGTTGAAAGCTCAGCACGTGATAAGTGACACTTAGGGAAAAAGGGAAAAGGAGGGGAGGCGCGCGTTTCTGAGAGGATGGCGTCTTTTCACTTGTCCGGCTATACTGACGGACCATCATGTATCCTTGTGGTACCCGAAGCGTCGCGTCTGGCTTTTATATATGTTAAAAAGATCATCCCTTTCCTCCAGTTCTTGATTTCGTGTGTCTTCCTCCGTTTTTATCTTCTCAAGCCCAGGTTAGTTGGCTTTTTCCTCTTCCTTTTTCTTTATGGACCTTTCCGTAGATAGAAAAGGCAAGGGTCCCATGAAAGAGCCCTCCCGAGAGGAGATTCTCCGGGCACGTCGAGAGGCCTTGGGAGGGGTAATTATCTGCGGGGACCAACCCGCTGCTCAATCCACCCGACCCATGTCTAGGTCATTACCTCAGTCTCTTAGGGCCCCTTGCTCGTCCGCCGGTCCTGAGGTAGAGCCCCCTGCGGCTGTCTCCAAACTGACTGGACCGGCGGACATTGCTTCCGTAATGTCTTCACAGGACCTTAGAAATCTTAGGGCTCAATTTGGAGTTCCGGATGACATTCAGCTTTCTGTCCCTCTTCCAGAGGATAGGGTTAGTCGAGGGCAACCGGGTAAGATCGCTCTATACGAAGAGTTTTTTAAGAGTGGTCTACGATTGCCTGTTTCACCCCTTTTTTATAAATCTGTTAAATCGATACCACCTTATTCCGGCACAGCTTACCCCCAATTCCATCCGCGTTGTATTTTCGTTTTTAGTTCTCTGCTCTTTTCATGGGGCCTCCGCTAGACTTTCCTTGTTTAGGTCCCTGTATAGAATCCGAAACCCAGTTAGGGATGGGTGGTGGAGTTTTGCCTCAAGACCTAAAAGGGTTCTAAAACTCAACCTCCCATCTAAAATCAAAGGGTGGAAGTCTAGGTTTTTTTATGCGCATTTGGAGGGGTTAGATGTGGATTGGGGTATTCCAGATACTAGCCCAAATCAGAACGCGAGTATTGAAGAAAGAGACCGCGAGCTGTTTAATACTTTAATTTCTACAATTATTCCCCCTAGTAGGGAGTTGCTATCGGAGGATAATCTCAGGGAGGCTGCGTTCGTGCCGGTGTCGCTGGCTGCAGCGCCCGGTGAGCTTCAAAGAGTTTATCTTTTCTTTTTTCTTTCTTCTCTTTTCCTTAGCTAATCCTGTGTTCGTCACTTTGTAGCAATGAAGTTCTCTCGAGATTTCTTGGTGTCAAAGCTTCGAAAGAGGGAGAGAGGTGAGTGTGATGCGCAGCAGGGGGCGAACCTAAAAGATCCCGTCAATTGGGATCGGACAGTCAGGTCCAACCTCCAGCGGTTATCCCTGAGGCGACCTTAGTAGAAGATAGTGAAGGGGAAATGAGTCTTCCGACGGGGGGCCTTATAGGAGATCCCGTCGAGAGGGAGCCTCCCGAGACCATTCCATCTCCCGCCCAGAGTGTTGGGGAGTCTACAAGGGAAGTAGAAGCAGCTAAAGCTGACTTGCCAGGTCCTTCATTATCGACGGAAGTGGATGTTCCCGTTCCTGCCTCACCAGATACTTCAAGGACTCCGCCGTCAGCTCCCCAACCGCCTAGCGAGGATGTCAGATACAAGAGTTGCCTATCAGAGACAATCCTTAAACTCGCGATATTGCCCAGATTTCAAGACAAACTGAGGAAGGCAACACAGGCAGAGGCATTCGATACTATGTTTACTGCTGCACTGCAGGTAAAGTCCGATTTTTTGTTCCCTTCCTGATCATCAAACTTGGACACTGACTGAGTGCGCTTTGCAGACGGCTAATGGTCTCTTCGTGCTACGCGAAGACTTAGACAGGACCAAGTCTCAGAATGCTAGTCTGGATAAAGAGTTGGTGGATACAAGGGCCCGAGAATCAAAAGCATTGCATGACCTTCGGGTCATGCAGGAAAATTATCGGACTTGGAGAGGGAGGGCAGAAAAGGAACTGCGGAGTTTAGATGCCCAGTTGTGTGAGGTCCGGGCAAGGTTGCTACCAACGGAAGAAAAGTTAAAAGAAACTTCCCTCAGGCTGGAACATATGGAGAATCGGGCGGATAGCGCGGAGGCCACTGCTCGTGATGCTATGGAGAAACTGGTTTTAGCCGAGAAGGACACTAAAAATGCTCTCGATAAAGTTGAAGCAGCAATGGTGGAGGCTCAGAAGAAGATGGCTACGGTTGAGACCGAAGCTCAGGAAAAGATAGCTATGGCTGAGGCCAGAGCTCAGGAAAAGATAGATGTGGCCGAGGCCAGGGCTCAGGAAAAAGTGGCCATAGCTGAAGCTAAAGCCAGGGACGCTATTAAAGAATATAAGGGCTCCCAAGATTTTGAAGCGGAGTTCCAGGAGGCTGCTCTAGATGCTTTCGTCGAAGGTTTTGAGAAATGCAAGCGGATATTGGCTCGACAGTTCAACTTAAAGGACCTCGAACGTTTTCGACCCGTGGATGACGAAGGAGTCTCCGATACGGGGGTCGAAGATGTGGCGAGTGAAGCAGTGGCCACTGAGACTCTCGCTACAGAAAAGCCTCTTGCTGAGGAGCCGGCTGCCAATCCTGATGCAGAGAAGGAGCCTTCAAAAGATTGATCGAGGGTGTTGAGTTTTATTTTGATTTTTATCTTAGATTCGGTCCTGTTTAAGGACCTTTTTGTTGTGAAAATCTGTCCGCTGACAAGATTTAACTTTAAATGAATGAATGTTACTCTTTATTGATTTAGTATTATTTAATACCTCCTCTGCCTTATTCTTGGCTCCTATTTGCGGATTAGGACAATGGTGTTGCTTGACTTAGATGGCTCGCCAGTACTCAATTATCCTCGAAGTACAACTCAAAACTATCCTAACCAAGGATTTATACTTTCTTGGGAATGAGTTATACTTGGACCGTAGGGCCATCTAGCCGTCCAGACTCTAGGGGTTGCCTAGGTTCGAAAGTCGCCTAGCTCTGGAGGCCGCCCAAGACTGGGGGCCGCCCAGGATTGGGAGCCATCGAGCCGTCTACCGTGGTCGGGGCCACTTAAGTCAAGGACTTGAACCTCCTCAGGGGTGAGTTATACCGGCCTGGGGGTGCCCTTTAGACTGTAGGGCCGTCGGGCTGTTTACCGCAGTCGGGGCCGCTTAAGTCAAGGACTTGAACCTCCTCAGGGGTGAGTTACCGGCCTGGGGGTGCCCTTTAGACCGTAGGGCCGTCGGGCTGTTTACCGCAGTCGGGGCCGCTTTAAGTCAAGGACTTGAACCTCCTCAGGGGTGAGTTACACCGGCCTGGGGGTGTCCTTTAGACCGTAGGGCCGCCGGGCTGTTTACCGCAGTCGGGGCCGCTTTAAGTCAAGGACTTGAACCTCCTCAGGGGTGAGTTACACCGGCCTGGGGGTGTCCTTTAGACCGTAGGGCCGTCGGGCTGTTTACCGCAGTCGGGGCCGCTTTAAGTCAAGGATTTGAACCTCCTCAGGGGTGAGTTACACCGGCCTGGGGGTGCCTTTAGACCGTAGGGCCGTCGGGCTGTTTACCGCAGTTGGGGCCGCTTTAAGTCAAGGACTTGAACCTCTCAGGGGTGAGTTACACCGGCCTGGGGGTGTCCTTTAGACTGTAGGGCCGCCGGGCTGTTTACCGCAGTCGGGGCCGCTTTAAGTCAAGGACTTGAACCTCCTCAGGGGTGAATTACACCGGCCTGGGGGTGTCCTTTAGACTGTAGGGCCGCTTAAGTCACCCTGAATAATTATTCAAAGATATGTGTTCAAAAGTGCAGACTTATTTAACATTTGTGTAAATACATTACATCACTGGTAGTACGGCCGGAGATTGTCTGCATTCCATGTTCGGGGGATTAGTTGTCGTCCAGATCTTCTAGCTGGTATGCTCCACGATGAAGAACCTTTCTCACCCGATAGGGTCCTTCCCAGTTCGGGGATAGTTTGCCCCCTTCCGCTGGTTTGGACACCGAAGCTTTTCTTAGAACTAAATCTCTCTGACGAAAATCCTTCGGGCGGACGCGGGCATTGTAGTACCTTGCTACCTGTTGTTGGTATGCTGCAATCTTAACTCGAGCCCGATCTCTCGCTTCATCAATGAGGTCAAGACTGGCCCTTAAGCTGGGGAGGTTGTCTGCTTCATTATATGCTTCTACTCGTCCACTTGGCAAGCCAATCTCGACGGGAATAACAGCTTCGGAACCAAAAACCAGGCTGAATGGCGTTTCTCCTGTCGGCGTTCTGGGGGTTGTGTGGTATGCCCAGAGTACACTCGGGAGCTCTTCTACCCATCTTCCTTTGGATGTATCCAATCTAGTTCTTAGTCCTCGTAATATCATGCGATTTGTAACTTCAGCCTCTCCGTTAGATTGCGGATGACCAACGGAGGTGAATCGTTGCACGATACCGAGATCAGTACAGAAAGTCCGAAAGGCATTGTTGTCAAACTGTCGGCCGTTGTCAGTAACGAGGGTGTGCGGAATGCCGTAGCGACAAATAATGGCTTTCCAGAAAAAGGTTTGAACTTTAGCTTCAGTAATCTTGGCGAGTGCTTCAGCTTCGACCCATTTAGTAAAATAATCAATGGCTACTAGTAGAAATTTGCGCTGTCCTGTCGCAGGGGGAAAGGGCCGAGGATATCCATACCCCACTGAGCGAAGGGCCAGGGGGAAGAAAGAGAATTTAGCTGAGAAGACAGTTGCCGTTGAATGTAGGCGTACCGTTGGCATGAATCACATCTTTTTACTAATTCTGTTGCATCCTCATGCATGGTGAGCCAGTAGTATCCTTGTCGGAGAGCCTTACGTGCTAAAGATCGTCCTCCAGAATGATTCCCACAGATGCCTTCATAAATTTCCCTAAGGACATAATCAGCATCTACCGAACTAACACATTTAAGGAGGGGCTGAGAGAAGGATTTTTTATAAAGTTGACCTTCTAGTAGCACAAATTTAGAAGCCCTCCGTTTAAGCAGCTTAGCTTCTTCAAGGTCAACTGGGAGAACGCCATCTTTTAGATACCGGACATAAGGTTCCATCCAGGCTTCCTTTTGGGTAATGGGCAGGACTTCTTCAGTAGCTTCGATGCTAGGGGCCTCCAGATACTCAATATAGGTCTTACCCATAGCACTATCCATCGAGGTAGCTAGTCGGGCCAACATGTCGGCCCTAGCATTTTCACCTCTGGGTATATAACTGATAACAAAGTGATCCAATAAGGGGATTAATGATCTAACTTTATTCAGATATTGAAACATGATAGGGTCACGAGCCTCATACTCTCCTGATACTTGGGCGGAAATGAGCTGTGAGTCGGTGAAAACTCGAAGACTTCTGATTCCCATTCCATGCACTAGTTTGATTCCGGTCAGCAAAGCCTCATATTCAGCTTGATTATTGGTGGCTTCAAAGAGAAAACGAAGAGCATATTCTACTATCATGCCTTCCGGGCTAGCGAGAATGAGTCCAGCTCCGCTGCCTTGTGAATTAGAGGCCCCATCAACATGGAGGACCCAGGCTTCATGATCCGTCTTCTCACTATCTGACAGAATTCGGGGAAGTTCTTCTTGAGGCTGTTCAGACCAGGTGCATTCTACTAGGAAATCAGCCAAAACCTGAGATTTTAAAGATGCCCTGGGTTGAAAATAAGTCGAATTCCCCCAGTTTGATGGCCCACTTGGCTAACCGGCCAGAAGTGTCGGGCCGCGACAAAATAGCCCTGAGAGGTTGATCAGTGAGGACGACTATGGGATGAGCTTGGAAATAGGGTCTGAGTCGCCGGGCGGAAACGAATAAAGCGAAGATGACTTTCTCTGCTTTAGAATACCTCTCTTCCGGACCATGAAGTACCTTGCTGGTGTAATATACAGGTCGTTGAACGGCATGGTCGCCGACACGCACCAAAACAGAACTAACGGCTTCCGGAGAAGCCGCCAGATAAAGGAAAAGCCTCTCTCCTTCCTCCGGCTTAGATAGTAGGGGTGGTGTAGATAAGAATTCCTTGAGTTCTTCAAAAGCTCGTTGGCATTCACCTGTCCATTCAAAGCCATCTGCTTTACGCAGGATTTTAAAGAAGGGCAAACATCTTTCAGCTGATCTGGACAGGAATCGGCTTAACGCTGCTATCCTCCCGGTGAGTTGTTGCACCTCCTTCTTACACATAGGTTGTCTCATATTGAGGATGGCTTGAATTTCTCTGGGTTTGCTTCAATCCCACGCCGGGTGACCAAGAAACCCAAGAATTTCCCCGCCGTCACTCCAAATGCACACTTGCGGGGGTTGAGCTTTATTCTATGGAGCCGGAGGTTGTGGAAAGTTTCTTGCAGGTCGGCGACATGATCGGCGGCATATGTGCTTTTTGTCAACATATCATCTACATATACTTCCATGTTTCGGCCGAGCTGGCTTTTAAACACCTTGTTCATCAGCCTCTGATATGTAGCTCCCGCATTCTTCAACCCGAAGGGCATTACTTTATAACAATAAATGCCCTTCTCAGTGATAAAAGAAGTATGCTCTTCATCTGCGGGGTCCAACTTTATCTGATTATACCCTGAGAAGGCATCCATGAAACTAAGAAGTTCATGACCAGAAGTCGAATCTACTAACTGGTCGATGCGGGGCAGTGGAAAACTGTCCTTAGGACAGGCTTTATTCAAATCTGTGTAGTCGATGCATATTCTCCATCCTCCGCTGGCTTTCCGGACCATAACAACATTGGCTAGCCAATCAGGATATCGCGCTTCTCGAATATGACCGGCCATAAGCAACTTGTCAACCTCCACGTCAATGACCTTATGCCGCTCAGGAGCAAAGCTCCTCTTCTTCTGGCGGATAGGGCGGCAACTTGGATTAATATTAAGTTGATGAGTAATTACCTCTGGAGGAATTCCGACCATATCCGTTATTTTCCAAGCAAAGACATCCGCATTCATTGATAAGAAAGCTAGGAGCTGGTCCCGGACCTCAGGGGGAAGGAGCTCGCCGATCCGCACGACTTTAGTGGGGTCACCTCCCAGTGGGTAAGATATCAGAAGTTCCGCTGGCTCTCCTCTCCGCTCAGCTTCCCTGGGGTCGAACGACTCGGTCACCGAAGGAACATCAACCATCTGGGGACTAGGGGCCAAATGATAGCAAGGTCTGACCGAGTCCACGTCTCCATGCATCACACCGACCCCTTGCTCGGTAGGGAACTGCACTAATAAGCGCTTGGTAGATATAATTGCATCTAATGTGTTCAAGCCGGGACGACCAAGAATGGCGTTGTAAGCCAAGGGAACCCGAACCACCAGAAAATCCATCATAACCGTGCTTTGACACGGTGGCGAACCCGCCGTAGTTGGCAGAGTAATCTCGCCCTCCACCCGGATGGAGTCCCCAGTAAAACCAACCAGAGGGATGGCTACGGGCCGAAGAGAATTCAGAGATAGCCTCATCCGAAGAAATGCATCATAAGTAAGCACATTAGCGGAGCTCCCGCTGTCTATTAAGATTCTTTTTACAGGATGCCTAGCGATCGTCATTGAAACGACGACGCTATCATCCTTTACAATATTACCCCCCGCTACACTTCCCTCAGGAAGGATTACATCATCTAACACTTCTGCTCCCCTTGGTCTCTTGGAAGATGAAGCCTTTCCACGAGAGATCATACCCACCATCTTTTCTGTTGGGGTGTTGTCAATGCTAGCTTGAGCAGGAGGAGGTCCCATCAAAGCCGGTACCGGAGGAACTTCCTTTTTCTGCACATATTGCCCCAGATATCCCCTTTGAATTAGCTCTTCGATGGCCTGCTTCAAATTCCGACATTCTTCAGTATCGTGGCCATATCCCTATGGAAACGGCAGTAGCGACTTCTGTCGCGGGCAGGACCCTTCTTCAACGGGGGCGGACGCCGCAAATAAGGCTCGTTTTCAATCTCCATAAGGATATGACTTCGAGGTGCTAAGAGGGGTGTAAGATGGTCCTCCCTGGGAGCTTGATTCTTGCGGCGATCAGTCGGCCGATGTAAGAGCTCAGGCTTCTTGAGGGGAGGTCCAACCAACTCCGGGCGAGCGGGTCTTTTGCCAGCCCTCCCCTGCGCACCTCTCCTGGATGAATCAGCTTCGTCGGCGGATGTACTTCTGCGCGCGGCTCAGGAGATCGGCGTAAGAAGAAGGAGGCTTTTTATCAAGAGAGTAAGTAAAACGGGAGGGCCGGAGCCCCCGCTTTAGAGCTAAGGTGGCCACAGCATCCTCAAGATGATAAACCTCCAGGGCCGCCACCTTGAAGCGGGTTACAAAATCCTTCAAAGATTCTCCTTCCTGCTGCTGCACTGAGAATAGACTGTCTGCCACCGAGGAATTTTTCGACAGGCGTCAAAGTGAGCCAGAAAAGACTTCTCCAACTGCCGAAAAGAGTCGATACTTCGTGAGGGCAGACGAGAATACCAGACACGAGCCGCCTTACGGAGGGTGGCCGGGAAGGCAATGCATAAGAGGGCGTCTGTCGCTCCCTGGACCTGCATGATAGCTTTATAGCTTTCCAAATGATCTAGGGGATCAGTGGTGCCGTCATAGGGATCAAGCTGAGGAAATCGAAACCTCCTTGGAATGGGTTCTTCCATAATCCGCCGAGTAAGAGGAGGGCGGGCGTCATAATCTGATCCTGGCTGGCTATTGATTCTCTGGCTGAGTTCTTCCAGCCGACGGTCTTGCTCCTCGAGGCGCCTTTCCATCCTGTCGGTCACGCCTCCTTCAGCCGGTTCAGGAGAACTGGAAGGAGTCCGATGGCGCCATCGACGATGCCCCGCATAAGGCTCCTTCCCCCGTCGCCGTCCGGGAGGCAGACCGTCGGGGGAATGGGACAAGGAGCGGGAGCCGTCACGGAGACTCTGGGACCGCCGCCTTCCTGGAGAATAAGAGCGGAGAGGCCTTGTCGGAGGAGATCTCCCTCGAGCTGACTGTCGGCTAACAGGAGTAGCCGACCTAGGTGATAAAGGCCGCTCGAGCCGTTGTGGAATTCCTTGAGAGTGTCGTTCTTGCAACTGCTGAACCATCCCCACGAGGGTCTGACCTGCTGAGTGAGGATCAGCAGTTGGTCTTGGGGAACAGCCGGAGTCGGTAGTGGTGAAGAAGAAGCCGGAGGGGTCGACTTCACCGGCTGAGAAGGGCCAAGAGGTGCGAGACCATCATTGGGGGGCGAAGGATGCCCCCCAGACCAATCAGTAGGATCTTCTTCCAGAGATCTGGAGCTCATCTCTGTGGAATCGTAGAACAGGCGTTTCTCACTGCTCCGACGATAATCCCCCTTCCTGGCGCGCCAATCTGTTGATGCTGGATCACCAGATTTTTTTTTAGGGTTTTAAGATCTCTCTTTTTTTTGAAGGAAGAAGTCCCCCCCTCCTTCCCTTCTCTCCCCTTTTATCCTCTTTTTCATTATTATTTATTTCATTATCCTGGATGTCCACGTGTAGGATAAGTGTTCATCTCACATTACGTGGTCATTCAGTGATAATGCTTAATAAGGATATTAAGAAACTTGCTCATGAAGGAATCCTTTTTCATGATGATGATGGTTATCCCAAAGGAATGTCAGAGATGGTGGAGACGTCAGGGTGAGGGAAAAGGATCTGGCTCTAAAATAGAGGTTCAATGTTTCCTTTTGGTGTTTGTCTTATGCGAACCATTTAAGGCGTGATGATTTTAGCAGTTCTCGATTTCTGTTCCGAATATGACGGCTTATCTCGTTTAATGGTTCTGACGTGGGGATTATTCTTAAACTGGGGGCCGCCTAGGACTGGGGGCCGCCCAGGATCGGAGGCCGTCCAAGCTCTAGGGGCCGCCTAGACTCGGAGGCCGCCCAAGACTGGGGGCCGCCCAGGACTGGGGGCCGCCCGGGATCGGAGGCCATCCAAGCTTTAGGGGCCGCCTAGACTCTGGAGGCCGCCCAAGACTGGGGCCGCCCAGGACTGGGGGCCGCCCAGGATCGGAGGCCGTCCAAGCTCTATGGGCCGCCTAGACTCTGGAGGCCGCCCAAGACTGGGGGCGCCCAGGACTGGGGGCCGCCCAGGATCGGAGGCCGTCCAAGCTCTATGGGCCGCCTAGACTCTGGAGGCCGCCCAAGACTGGGGGCGCCCAGGACTGGGGGCCGCCCAGGATCGGAGGCCGTCCAAGCTCTAGGGGCCGCCTAGACTCGGGAGGCCGCCCAAGACTGGGGGCCGCCCAGGACTGGGGGCCGCCCAGGATCGGAGGCCGTCCAAGCTTTAGGGGCCGCCTAGACTCTGGAGGCCGCCCAAGACTGGGGGCCGCCCAGGACTGGGGGCCGCCCCGGATCGGAGGCCGTCCAAGCTCTAGGGGCCGCCTAGACTCTGGAGGCCGCCCAAGACTGGGGGCCGCCCAGGACTGGGGGCCGCCCAGGATCGGAGGCCGTCCAAGCTCTAGGGGCCGCCTAGACTCTGGAGGCCGCCCAAGACTGGGGGCCGCCCAGGACTGGGGGCTGCCAGGATCGGGGGCCGTCCAAGCTTTAGGGGCCGCCTAGGATCGGGGCCCGCCTAGACTGGAGGCCGCCCAAGACTGGGGGCCGCCCAGGACTGGGGGCCGCCCAAGCTGCCCTTTATTTATTTAGTTTAACTATTTTGCTTATTATCCATATCATATGCCCCCTCGCCCATCTTCCTTGTATATATGTATGGCATGCACATGCAAGGGAGAAGGGCGGAAAAATTTGAATTTGTTGAAAGCTCAGCACGTGATAAGTGACACTTAGGGAAAAAGGGAAAGGAGGGGAGGCGCGCGTTTCTGAGAGGATGGCGTCTTTTCACTTGTCCGGCTATACTGACGGACCATCATGTATCCTTGTGGTACCCGAAGCGTCGCGTCTGGCTTTTATATATGTTAAAAAGATCATCCCTTTCCTCCAGTTCTTGATTTCGTGTGTCTTCCTCCGTTTTTATCTTCTCAAGCCCAGGTTAGTTGGCTTTTTCCTCTTCTTTTTCTTTATGGACCTTTCCGTAGATAGAAAAGGCAAGGGTCCCATGAAAGAGCCTTCCCGAGAGGAGATTCTCCGGGCACGTCGAGAGGCCTTGGGAGGGGTAATTATCTGCGGGGACCAACCCGCTGCTCATCCACCCGACCCGGTCTAGGTCATTACCTCAGTCTCTTAGGGCCCCTTGCTCGTCCGCCGGTCCTGAGGTAGAGCCCCCTGCGGCTGTCTCCAAACTGACTGGACCGGCGGACATTGCTTCCGTAATGTCTTCACAGGACCTTAGAAATCTTAGGGCTCAATTTGGAGTTCCGGATGACATTCAGCTTTCTGTCCCTCTTCCAGAGGATAGGGTTAGTCGAGGGCAACCGGGTAAGATCGCTCTATACGAAGAGTTTTTTAAGAGTGGTCTACGATTGCTGTTTTCACCCCTTTTTATAAATCTGTTAAATCGATACCACCTTATTCCGGCACAGCTTACCCCCAATTCCATCCGCGTTGTATTTTCGTTTTTAGTTCTCTGCTCTTTTCATGGGCCTCCGCTAGACTTTCCTTGTTAGGTCCCTGTATAGAATCCGAAACCCAGTTAGGGATGGGTGGTGGAGTTTTGCCTCAAGACCTAAAAGGGTTCTAAAACTCAACCTCCCATCTAAAATCAAAGGGTGGAAGTCTAGGTTTTTTTATGCGCATTTGGAGGGGTTAGATGTGGATTGGGGTATTCCAGATACTAGCCCAAATCAGAACGCGAGTATTGAAGAAAGAGACCGCGAGCTGTTTAATACTTTAATTTCTACAATTATTCCCCCTAGTAGGGAGTTGCTATCGGAGGATAATCTCAGGGAGGCTGCGTTCGTGCCGGTGTCGCTGGCTGCAGCGCCCGGTGAGCTTCAAAGAGTTTATCTTTTCTTTTTCTTTCTTCTCTTTTCCTTAGCTAATCCTGTGTTCGTCACTTTGTAGCAATGAAGTTCTCTCGAGATTTCTTGGTGTCAAAGCTTCGAAAAGGGAGAGAGGTGAGTGTGATGCGCCAGCAGGGGGCGAACCTAAAAGATCCCGTCAATTGGGATCGGACAGTCAGGTCCAAACCTCCAGCGGTTATCCCTGAGGTGACCTTAGTAGAAGATAGTGAAGGGGAAATGAGTCTTCCGACGGGGGGCCTTATAGGAGATCCCGTCGAGAGGGGCGCCTCCCGAGACCATTCCATCTCCCGCCCAGAGTGTTGGGAGTCTACAAGGGAAGTAGAAGCAGCTAAAGCTGACTTGCCAGGTCCTTCATTATCGACGGAAGTGGATGTTCCCGTTCCTGCCTCACCAGATACTTCAAGGACTCCGCCGTCAGCTCCCCAACCGCCTAGCGAGGATGTCAGATACAAGAGTTGCCTATCAGAGACAATCCTTAAACTCGCGATATTGCCCAGATTTCAAGACAAACTGAGGAAGGCAAACACAGGCAGAGGCATTCGATACTAGTTTACTGCTGCACTGAGGTAAAGTCCGATTTTTTGTTCCCTTCCTGATCATCAAACTTGGACACTGACTGAGTGCGCTTTGCAGACGGCTAATGGTCTCTTCGTGCTAGCGAAGACTTAGACAGGACCAAGTCTCAGAATGCTAGTCTGGATAAAGAGTTGGTGGATACAAGGGCCCGAGAATCAAAAGCATTGCATGACCTTCGGGTCATGCAGGAAAATTATCGGACTTGGAGAGGGAGGGCAGAAAAGGAACTGCGGAGTTTAGATGCCAGTTGTGTGAGGTCCGGGCAAGGTTGCTACCAACGGAAGAAAAGTTAAAGAAACTTCCCTCAGGCTGGAACATACGGAGAATCGGGCGGATAGCGCGGAGCCACTGCTCGTGATGCTATGGAGAAACTGGTTTTAGCCGAGAAGGACACTAAAAATGCTCCGATAAAGTTGAAGCAGCAATGGTGAGGCTCAGAAGAAGATGGCTACGGTCGGACCGAAGCTCAGGAAAGATAGCTATGGCTGAGGCCAGAGCTCAGGAAAAGATAGATGTGGCCGAGGCCAGGGCTCAGGAAAAGTGGCCATAGCTGAAGCTAAAGCCAGGGACGCTATTAAAGAATATAAGGGCTCCCAAGATTTTGAAGCGGAGTTCCAGGAGGCTGCTCTAGATGCTTTCGTCGAAGGTTTGAGAAATGCAAGCGGATATTGGCTCGACAGTTCAACTTAAAGGACCTCGAACGTTTTCGACCCGTGGATGACGAAGGAGTCTCCGATACGGGGGTCGAAGATGTTGGCGAGTGAAGCAGTGGCCACTGAGACTCTCGCTACAGAAAAGCCTCTTGCTGAGGAGCCGGCTGCCAATCCTGATGCAGAGAAGGAGCCTTCAAAAGATTGATCGAGGGTGTTGAGTTTTATTTGATTTTTATCTTAGATTCGGTCCTGTTTAAGGACCTTTTTGTTGTGAAAATCTATCCGCTGACAAGATTAACTTTAAATGAATGAATGTTACTCTTTATTGATTTAGTATTATTTAATACCTCCTCTGCCTTATTCTTGGCTCCTATTTGCGGATTAGGACAATGGTGTTGCTTGACTTAGATGGCTCGCCAGTACTCAATTATCCTCGAAGTACAACTCAAAACTATCCTAACCAAGGATTTATACTTTCTTGGGAATGAGTTATACTTGGACCGTAGGGCCATCTAGCCGTCCAGACTCTAGGGGTTGCCTAGGTTCGAAAGTCGCCTAGCTCTGGAGGCCGCCCAAGACT